>JAWZYT010001280.1:100000-207500 GCA_034508575.1 Petrolisthes manimaculis | reverse complement strand
CACACACATAGAGAGAGAGAGAGCGAGAGAGCGAGAGAGGTGGAAAATAAGTCATGAGTGAGAGAGAGAGAGAAATAAATAGAGGGAAGGTGGAAAATAAGGCATGAGAGATATAAAGAAAGAAAGAAATAGAGAAGGTAGAAAAAGAAGGCATGAGAGATAAAGAGACAGATAGAAGGGGGAAAGAAGGCATGAGAGAGAACAAAAAATAGAGGGAAGGTGGGAAAGAAGGCATGAGATAGAGAGAGAGAGAGAGAGAGAGAGAGAGAGAGAGAGAGAGAGAGAGAGAGAGAGAGAGAGAGAGAGAAGGAAAATATATTGAAAGATGGAGAAAGAAGAAAGTAAGGAAGGGAGAGAAAAAAAGAGATAGAGAGTAGGTGAAAAAGAGGCATGGGAGAGAGAGAAAGAAAGATACAGAGAGAGAGAGAACAAGAAAGAGAAAGGGGTTACAAGAAGGGAAATTACTAAAGTAAGTGTAAATTATATATAATTATTTTATCATAGTTACCCTATACATTCTGCTGATTAATCATTTTCTATAAAACAAAGTCACCACAGAAAACGAATGAAGCACTAACTATTATTTTATATTTTGTTATTGCTATTTATCCCTCTTTTTTTCTTTCTATTTCCTTTGTTCTTAGTATCCCACCTCTCTATCACCATTTACCAATTCCTACAAGGCCTCTCTCTCTCTCTCTCTCTCTAACTGTATTGATAAGGAAGGATAGAGAAGGAGGTTATGAAGGTGAACACAACACTATCATTTCATTGTCTCACCTTCAGAGTACACCAATGTATCGACAACATGGCCGGGAATGGACATAGATGTGATGGAAGGGGAGGAACAGGTGACCAGACTTACCTTCAAGGACCTACCAAACCAACACTGGAGTATCAGGTTGTGGTACTCTGGTTATAATGGTGCCGGGGTAACAATGTCTCACACACCAAATAACATCATGAGTCAACATGTATGGCTGGAGGTGATGTGTAATGGTTGGTTCCCTACTGACTCCACCTATGTTCAGGTGTACAATGACACACCTTCAAACACATCACCTCCACGATACTACTTGGTTCAGGTCAGTTGTGTCTTCTTCTTCTTCTTCTTCTTCTTCTTTTTTTTGCTGTTGTTGTTGTTGTTGTTGTTGTTGTTGATTAATAGTTAACGCTGTTGATAGCAATAATAATAATAATAATAATAATAATAATAATAATAATAATAATAATAATAATAACAATAATAATAATGACAATAATAATAATGACAATAATAATAATAATGACAGTAATAATAATGACAATAATAATAATGACAATAATAATAATGAAAATAATAATAATGACAATAATAATAATGACAATAATAATAATGACAATAATAATAATGAAAATAATAATAATAATAATAATAATAATAATAATAATAATAATAATAATAATAATAATAATAATAATAATAATAATAACAATAACAATAACAATAATAATGATAATGTATAGGTGTGTTTATGAATGTGTAATTATCATATTTTAACATTACAGGTGGGTATAGACTGGATGAGGGTGACTGAGACCACACCAGGACACAACCAGACTATACAACAACACAACTGTAGTCGCCCATTGTCTCATCACCTCAATCTTACCATCTTTATTAATTGCCGTGAATATTATTATGGCTTGAACTCTCGAAGGTGTGGTACAGTGAGTCAACCCTGTCCCACTGGTGAGTGTAACCAAACTTATCTTATACACAACATATAACTTACAACCTGACCTATCAACACACACACACAAGGGAAACTCTATGGTTTTCACACACACACATACACACACTCACTCAATGGGAAAAAACAACCAACAAATAATTCAGTGGTTTATATACAAACACAGAGGGGACACTCAACGGTTTACACCCACACAAACACGCACACCCACCCACCCACACACACACACACATATAATGAGTATTTATAGTGTTAAGAAATAATATCTTGTTTACAGTATAAGTCAATATAATTATAATGATAAGATAATGATCTCTCTCTCTCTCTTATACTCAACATTGGTGTTAATATATTTTTTCTCTCTTTTATATTAAATATGCATGTTAATATTTCTCACTTTCTCTATATCTTTTTCTCTTATACTCAATGTGTGTGTAAATATTTCTCTCTCTATCTCTTTTTGTCTTATCTCAACGTGTTTTTTAATATTTTCTCTATCTCATTTTCTCTTATACTTAACATGGGTGTAAATATTTTTCTCTCTATCTCTTCTTCTTTTATACTCAATGTGTGTGTTAATATTGTTCTCTCTATCTCCTTTTATCTTATATTCAACGTGTGTGTTAATATTGTTCTCTCTATCTCCTTTTGTCTTATATTCAACGTGTGTGTTAATATTGTTCTCTCTATCTCCTTTTATCTTATATTCAACGTGTGTGTTAATATTTCAGACCTTAACTTTGACGACAACTCGACAGAGGCAATGGAGATGTGCCTGGTGGTGTGGGGACCTATTATGCTGAGTGTGCCAAAGTATGTGATGCAGGTGGAAGTAGTGAAATCATTTTTTGCCATTGTAATATCTGTAATTGTATACTTCTCTTGGAATCGCTTTGTGAATGTTAACATTTTGTTGTACCTTGCTCCAATGTGTCGTAGGCTGGCTCACCTTCTTTATGTACCACCACAAGTACCAGACAACCAGTAGTGGTGGTGGTATTGGTAGTGGTGGTAGTGGTGGATGTAGTGATGGTGGTAGTGGTAGTGGTGGTAGTGGTGGATGTAGTGGTGGATGTAGTGGTGGTGGTAGTGGTAGTGGTGGTAATGGTGGTGGATGTAGTGGTGGTGGTAGTGGTAGTGGTGGTAATGGTGGATGTAGTGGTGGTGGTAGTGGTAGTGGTGGTAGTGGTGGATGTAGTGGTGGATGTAGTGGTGGATGTAGTGGTGGTGGTAGTGGTAGTGGTGGATGTGGTGGATGTAGTGATGGTGGTAGTGGTAGTGGTAGTGGTAGTGGTGGATGTAGTGGTGGATGTAGTGATGGTGGTAGTGGTAGTAGTGGTAGTGGTGGATGTAGTGGTGGATGTAGTGATGGTGGTAGTGGTAGTAGTGGTAGTGGTGGATGTAGTGGTGGATGTAGTGATGGTGGTAGTGGTAGTGGTGGTAGTGGTGGTAGTGGTGGATGTAGTGGTGGATGTAGTGATGGTGGTAGTGGTAGTAGTGGTAGTGGTGGATGTGGTGGTAGATGTAGTGATGGTGGTAGTGGTAGTGGTGGTAGTGGTGGATGTGGTGGTGGATGTAGTGATGGTGGTAGTAGTGGTGGTGGGATAAGTTGTTTAATAATTACCACTTCCAGGAAGGTTATATTCTGATTGGTTCCATTTGTTTTACTTGTTTGAGTTTGTTTAAAGGTATGTTAACACAACACCTATATATATCATATAATTATACAGTGTTAAGAATAAGGATGATAATAATGGTGTATATTTTCCTCTTAGTCTGTCACAACATAATGGGAGAATGATTCAATGTTCACCTTTAAGGGATCCTGTGATGTAGCCTAAAAGTTGGAGATAAATGAGTCCTTCAAATATTGCCACGAAACACCACTTATAGGGAAGGGGTTTGTTTCGTGGCATGGTCAGGAGGAATCAGCAGAAGTCTCCAATTTTATACACGATCACAGGATCCTTAATTAACAGAGGTATGTTCTTGTTTTGCCTTTAATTAATTAATTAATTCACAGTAAACAGTGATCATACTTTGTCTCTTTGACCATAATACTAGTAGTGTTTAAATAGTCACACTTAGTTGTCCTATATATGTTGTGTTGCAAAAAGTCATCTACACGGCTAAGATTCTTTCGTTTGCATGCTAACAAACCACTATGAACCACTGTGGAATCGACCCTATGTACAGTCGTGGTCAATAATTATCATCCACATACTGTATACATAACTTTATAACAATTTGCTGTTTAATGTTTTCATGTTCACATGTAATGTTATTGTTTTATGTAGTGTGTAACTGCTTGTATTAAATTAAACGTTGGTACTTAACCTATTTATTGGAAAGTTTATCAGCTAAGGAACAGAGGGAAGCTGTTAAAATCGGACGTGAGTTATCTTATATGGATGATTTATTGACCACGACTGTATGTTTCAATGTAACCGAATATGTATTATTCATTGTTTATATCTGATACTTACTGATGTTGTATATGCTGGTGTTTTTATTCTTTTTTTTTTCTTTTTTTTTTGTGTGTGTGCGAGTTGTTTAGAGAAAGAGACACAGAGGGAGAGTTGGTGTGCTTTTGTTTTTTGTGCATAAGAGAAATTGAGAAAGAGAAAGTGTGTGTGTGTTCGTTAATATCTAGAATAAAAAGAATGAATGATTCTGACACTCTGTGGTTGGACTGACACACACACAGACCTTTACTGTTTTTTGTACAGATATTTACTTTGAATATAAACTGTATTTTAATGAGATAGTAGTCTATTCTTTTGGTACAGCCACAATCAAATAACCAACGACACTTTCCTTCCATCGTACAGCCGGCAGCATAAATTTGTGTCTGTCTCATGACTTTAATAATGTTAATATGACCAGATAGTTGCATTCTCAAATAGTTTTTATACCAACAACATACGTAATTTACCACATGTGAACTATATCTGTCATCTCTGCATTTACATTGTGTAATATCATCATTATAGCTCATACATACATAGGTGGAAATGAAGCGAACTTATGCTGCCGACTGTACATACAAATTAATCAGTATCTTTTCACAATATAATCATAGAACAACTTATGTCAACTCAACCTCCATCAATTGTTATTATGAGGTGCTGCAAAATCATACAAGTGTTGTTCTTTATTACCAAGATAATATTTACTACGATGGAAGGAAAGTGTTGGTGGATATTTGATTGTGGCTGTACACCTGAGCTCGTAAATTCGCGACCACGTACTTATATGTTTATGTCATTTGAGCTGGTAACATTTATTTGGGACCACGTACTTCGATGTTTATGTCATTTGAGCTGGTAACATTTATTTGGGGAGGAATAAGAGTTGGTGGAACATAGTAGATGGATATGATACAATCTTTCACTTACAACGACACCTTCTCCATGCAGTGTTACCAGCTCAGATGACATAAACATTTTGAGGATGTGGTCGCGAATTTACGAGCTCGAGTGTACATTGGAATACCTTGATTCACCCAAAGTATGCCAGGAAATAATTCCAGATAGGAAAAATAATTGTACCTGATATTGCTGGGAATAGTTTGTTGGAATTATTTGCTTTGACTGTAACCTGTGATTTAATAAACACAAAAAGTTTGCATTTGTTGCAAATCAATGTTTTATTATCAGTCCTCCTTTGTTTATTAATTAAAGTCTTTTTATCTGTGATGGACAATAAGAATGAAGTGACACATACATACATACATACATAGAAGTAATAAAGAACTGATGATAAACAACATTACTCTATAAAAAAGAAAAGAAAATATAAAACACACACAGACACAGAAAGAGTATTTGTAGAATATGTAAGTTGAGACTTACTGTAATAAAACGTTGGTATTATTATGGTTATGATTATGAAACATGGGTATTGACCAAGATGATAAAGGGCATATTGCTTGGCTGTTACCGGAGAACACACACACACACACATGTTCTCTCTGTATCCGTGTGCCTGTGTTCACGTTCACGATACATGGTCAGTAGACGTGGTGGCACCACACAATAGCAAGCTGTCATATTAGCTTCCGGTGTATATTGATGACAGGGTGAGTGTGGAGGTGAGGAAGATACCGTGAGGGTTGAAACCAGTTCACCGGACATGACATCTTAAGAAATGTGCTGATCTGACAGCATGATGACAGCGTGATGGAGGCATGATGAAGCTTGCCAGTGCTGAGCTCTGAATGCTAGATTCACTCTGTATATTATCTGTATGTTAATCTCTATGCTATAATCAATTGTTTATTGTCATCTCGTATGTAGAGTTAGGGACAATATATATATACTCATATTATTCTTATATAATAATCTTGTGTATGTATATCAGTATAAACGTAGCGTCACTCTCACAAACTGTAACCTATGTAGTGGATGTGGCACTGTGGGGACGTGAGGCGTGAGTGTGAGAAGTGAGGTGCACTTGGAGCCCAGACATGGGTTAGAAAGGAGGGAGGATGAAGTCCTGCCCTAAGAGAGAGATTACCTTTCCTTGTAACATAAGTTTAGAGACACGAGTTGTGTCCAGTATATTGTAACCTGTAACTGATATATAAGCTACATCAGTAAATAGAGACAAGTCCATGAGTTTACTCTAAACCTTTGAGTACTATAATATATTCCCCAGTAGTAAGACTAATAAGGGTACAACGGTGTAAGTAAAAGTTGGTTGAAGCCAAAGACTACATAAGAAGGGTGGTAAGTGATAACCAACCCGAGAGAGTAAGAGTTGATTGAAGCAAAGACTACAAACAGAGGATAGTAAGTCTGTACAGTTGGCTGATAAAAGATAGCCACACTGAAATATAATTGAGGGTTCCGGTTGGTATTTCCACAGAGAGAAGCAGAGATGTGGACCTCCACGGCTACTTGATGGGAGTAGCAGCGGATACATCTCTCTCCCATACACACACACACACACACACACACACATTATCTCTCTCTTACACACATACACACTCGTTCTCTCTCTCTTACACACACACACATACACACTCATTCTCTCTCTCTTACACACACATACACACATACACACGTTCTTTCTCTCTTACACAAACACACATACACAATCGTTCTCTCTCTCTCTTATACACATACATACACATACATAAAGTAGTAGTGGCTGACAGTGGTAGTGAACGGATGTGTTTATGTAAGGCGTCTCTGAGCTTCGGGATATTTTGAAGACAACAAGTGGAGCCCGGCTACATTCTCAACTTTGGTCACCTGGTAAAGTTTAATATAAGGGTGAGTGAGTGAGGAAATCCTGTCTCCAAAAGTTTATATATAGGAAAGGCGATAGTTAAGGGGGTGTGGGAGTAGGGGGACAGGCTTGGGGGGTGCGGGAATAGGGGGACAGGCTTTCTACCCACTCCAAACTTGTCCCCCTATTCCTGCACCCCCTCAGTCCCCCCCCCCCAAGCCTGTCCCCCTACTCCTGCACCCCCCCAAAACTCCCCAAGCCTGTCCCCCTACTCCCACACCCATTTAAGGACCCTGTGATCGTGTATGAGACTTGGTGGCTTCTGATTCCTCCTGACTATGCCACGAAACAAGCTCCTTCCATATAGGTGTGTGTGTGTGTGTGTTTCATAGCAATGTTTGAAGGACTCACTAACCTCCAATTTTCTAACTACAACACGGGGTCACTTAAAATAAGTAAGAAATAAAACGTAATAAAAGTGTAGGTGACGAAAATGAATTTGGCTAGACATAGTTGTGAGAAATTCCAGGCAGAGAGAAACAGTAACGAGCACTAATAAGTTTACAGCTCTGGTTGAAGCTTTGAACAGGACAAATTCACCAACGAAGTAATTCCAATGGAGATTTTATTGTGCATTTATTTACTGTCTCTAGGTATTGAAACACACCTGAATATTTATTAGTGCTCGTGACTGTACATGAGATGACTGTACAGTCTCCTCCACTCCCGCTTTCACCAGTTCAGCGTTACCATCGTATACACCAGGCATTGTGTGAGCTACCAGTTCCGTCTCTCACATCTGAAACACCTGCCATCAACCCTTACTCTTACTCACCTCACCTGCTTCGCCGAGACAAGCAGTGTTCATGGACTCGAGAAATATGCACGTTTTCTACACCTAATAATATCGAGTCTATGAAGATCGCGTGCCTCGGTGAAGCAAGTGAGGCGACAGGACTTTTGCCGCCGACTGTACATCAGATGATAAAACAGAGAAAGGTAAAGAAGGGAGGGATAGTGAAAGGACAGGACGAGAATATGAACTTCAAATTAAAAGGGTTACACCATTTTTTGTTTTCTATACCTCAACCTCGGGGCTGTAGGCTATCAGTAGCCCGTGACTGTTGTGAGGCCCCGAGATTACTGGGTGTCGCACCAGATGAAACAGTAGTGGAGCTTCGTGGTGATGTTGGTACCGTAGCTTCTTTTCTGTCCCACTAGATGACGACACCTTATTTATATACGTCACTATACAGGAGACAAGAGGAGTCACACACACACACACACACACACACACACACTACTATGCATTTCAGGCGTCGCGAATCACAGTTTTTCGCGATTTTCAGCCGAAGTAATTGTTTAATAGGTTTGGTACTTTGGCACAGTGAACAACCCACCCCAGCCTAATTTTAGTTGGATTTTGTTAAAAAAAAAAAAAACTTATGTCACTAAGGAGTATATTATTATATTATTAATGATGTACAGTATTGTATGTGTGGGATGCGCATGGCGCTGCTGCATTGTTGTTTATGCTGTATGATGGGAGACTGAGACTCCCAGCTGTTTACATAGAATACATAGATCCCGGCAACTCGTTGTTTCTGTAATCCTCACACCCTCCAGTCTCCTACAAGATGTCATCAACTCTAACAGGTTATGGGCCCAGACACAGACTAGTGTTTGATGGAGATGGAGAAAAATTTGAAGTGTGGGAAGCCAAGTTTCGAGGTAATTTGATGACCAAGGAGCTTGATGAAGTTTTACTGGAGGGAAGGACGCCGGAAGAAAGTAAGAACAAACAAGTATATGCAGAGTTGATTCAGCTACTAGATGACAGAAGCATTGCCTTGATTCTTCGCGATGCAGCAGATAAAGGCAAGGAAGCATTGCAGATCCTAAGGAACTATTACCTGGGTGCAAGCAAACCTAGGGTGATTTCACTGTACAAGAAACTGTCAACACTCAGGCTGGGCGGAGACGAACAGTTGGTAGACTACATAATAAGAACAGAAGCAGTGACAGCAGCACTAAAGAAAGCAGGCGAAGCAGTAAGTGATAGTATGACTATGGCGATGGTGCTGAGTGGACTCCCTCAAGCATACGACACCTTCAGCACAGTGGTGGAACAACGGGAGAAGGAAATGACGTTCCAGGAGTTCAAGAAGGCCCTGATGAACTATGAAGAATCAGGAAAGTTAAGAAGCTCCCGTGAGGAAGAAAGTGTGATGAATACAAGCAGATTCCCACTGAAATGTTATGAGTGCCACCAGCCAGGTCACAAGTCCTTCCAGTGTCCCCAGCGAGCCCAGCAGAACCATAGGTGGTGTAACAAGTGTAAATCCAATAACCACAACACACACCAGTGCAGGAAGAAGAATGCCACCACAGCAAACACAGTAAGCAGTGAGGGAAACCAAGCACCAAGAGGAGAGGACAGTGACGAGGGTGACAACTTCCACAACTTTGCATTCCAGGCCAGCACACAATCTCTCAAGGATAATAAGGCAGGTACCAGTACATTGTTGGTGGACAGTGGTGCATCAGTGCATATTGTAACAGACAAGACCAAGTTTATTAGATTGGACAGAGACTTTGAACCAGATAAACAAGTGATGCAACTAGCAGACGGAAGTAGACAAACTGGAGATGTATTAGGCAGAGGTGATGTTAGTGTGATGTTGTATGATATAAATGGTAAACCAAGGGAAATGGTGATGAAAAATGCTTTATACATTCCCTCATATAAGTTTAACATATTTTTGGTTCCAGCTGCTACAAGAAAAGGTGTATGTGTAAACTTTGAACCTAACCATGCAGAACCAGTTACACCAGATGGCTCTGTATTCAACGTGAAAAGAGAGGGTAACTTATACTTCAGTAATAATGTTGAAAATGTGCAAGTGAACGTTGAGGAGTGGCATAAAATCCTAGGCCATTGTAATTTTAAGGACATTATATAACTTGAGAAGGCACTGGAAGGTATGCATATTTCTGGTGAAAAGGAAAAAGTTCATTGTGAAGACTGTAGGTATCTTAGGAAAAATGAGTACATCTACAAACAGGAAACCAGATAAAAGAGCAACTAGGAATTTAGATTTAATACACAGTGACTTAGCTGGCCCAATGAATGTAGTGGGTAAGGGAGGATTTAAATATGCAATTACATTTGTGGATGATCATTCAGGAGCCTTCATGGTTTACTTGATGAAAGAAAAGAGTGATACAATATCAGCCACAGAAAAATTTCTAGCTGACAGTGCACCTTATGGATCTGTAAAACGTTTGTGGACTGACAATGGTGGTGAATATATATCCAAGGAATTTAAATCCCTCATGGTGAAACACAAGATTAACCCCTCCGCGACGGGATAACTATGGATAGCCATTTTGTCAGTCCGGGGCTAGTCTTACTTTCCCTACTGCCTGTCCGGGCGCTTTTGGCCGATTTTTCCAAAATCGCTCTATTCCACTTACTCTGTACGTCTAAACTACGATACTGAACAACTTAAATTTGGTCTTGTTAGCACCATCAACTCTTACTCTTTCTAATAAAACCAACCCCAGCTCTCTACAACTCTCCGTTGCCGAGAAATTAAGTGAGGAATGAAGGGTACTTTCTCGTGTGAGCGCGGTTGTGTTCGCTTAGGTGCAGTGGCTCTGACGACAACTGAACGTGGCCCGCGCGGGTGGCAGTCAGTGTTGTAAGTAAGCATGGCGCACCACAGAATCGGACACGCACGAGAAATCTAAGCCACATCCATCCATGTTTACAGTCAGTAACACACTGACTGACGATGGTGATTTGTAGGGATGGTGGTGAAGTATAGCCAAGTAAAAAAAAACACGCCAAGTTGGGCTCGCAAATGCCGACATTGGCAATAGCGGTGCTTCATCCCGCCCGGTCACCACATAGCAGTGGCGTACGACACGATCCGGGCGCTTCTTGGGGCCGTCTATGACCGCAAGCCGGCCATTAAGGGTTAAGCAGGAGTACTCAGCACCTCATTCCCCGCATCAAAACGGTACAGAAGAACGTTTTTGGAGAATCATGTGTGAAATGGCACGATGTTTCTTACTAGAGGCTGATTTACCCAAAATGATGTTACTGCTAGGTTTGTGTGAGCAGAGCACAGATGATATATTGGTGCTGGGAAAGAATTCTAGGAGAAAATGTGGTATGCAAGATGTAGAAAGTGAATAGATATGCGTGGTATTTTTTGTTTTTTTGTTTTGTTTTCTATTTCAATTTACAGGAGCTGCTGATACAAAGGCCAACCCTGGAATAAACACCCGGGGTTCCTGTAACAGCAAAGAACAAGAGCAAGGGTGTGTAGCCTTTTCAATGGCACATATCTTATTTGTTTTATCCTTTGCTGTTGTTCCATGTCTCCTTTTTTAATTAATTAATCTTATTTTTACTTTATTTTCTTTTGATTTATAGAAGTTATATAACGCTATATTTAATCTATAATATATTGCCAGCATCACTGATAACTGTAACTTCTGGCAACACTGACAACAACCTCCCCTGGCACTGGCAACACTGACATTCTGACAACAACAACTGTAAGTACTCAACACCTCATGGTTCATATTAAAAAACATTCGTGGTGCATACGATGGCATAGTACCGATACGATGACTCCACATACAAACCAGAGAGCCGTCGTACAGTACCACACCATCGTATACACCACGGATGTTCTTGAATATGGCCTATTTAGTTGTATTTTTCTTATCTATAATAATTTGGTATACAAATAATAAAAATAATTTGGTAAATATTGAATGAATTACCGTTATTGTGTACAGTTTTTCTACCTTCATTATTCACTTATTTAAACCATTCTAAGACCATTTTCTACCTTCATTATTCACTTATGTAGACCATTCTATGACTATTTTCTACCTTTATTATTCACTTATGTAGACCATTCTAAGACTATTTTCGGTAATAGTCAAGCGTTTGTCCATAATCTGCTTTCGACTCCAGGTTTTCAGATTGCAATGTTTTATAGTGTGTTTTGAACTAATTTAGGTAATTCTGCATAAAGGTTCCACATGTTTTTGTTGTTTTTAAGTTGTTCCTACCTATTTTTACTTGTTGTATTCATTAGTGACCATAATATTGATTGGAAACCACTTGGTTTATACATATTCCCTAACCCCTTCCATCTTGGGGGAGAGCACTGGGAATCAGGGGTTTGGGTTGTGGGAAAACACGTAAATTAGTTTATCTTGGGTTTTATAGTAGTTTGTTGGGAAAATATGTACATAGGTCCCACACGGCAAATATGTACTATTTATGTGTATTTCAGTATGGAATAATGTTATATGTTCGTGTGTAATGAATATAATTGGCGGTTGCACTTACTTTAGC
The DNA here is from genome assembly GCA_034508575.1 of Petrolisthes manimaculis. Classification (NCBI taxonomy): domain Eukaryota; kingdom Metazoa; phylum Arthropoda; class Malacostraca; order Decapoda; family Porcellanidae; genus Petrolisthes; species Petrolisthes manimaculis. Next base: position 195,149 of record JAWZYT010001280.1, on the reverse strand, counting down.
CAAATAGCCTTTCAAAATATTGCGAGCGTAAGTCCAGCGCGGCGATTCAGACCAAGTCCAGCGTAGCAGTATAAGTCTACGGTGTCTATATCCTAATGCACTACTCAGCACTAGCCTCATTGCATTATCTACATTCTCGTGACGAAGTAGTTCCGAAATAACTACACAGAATTACATATACTTGCAACTCAATCTGTGGTTACATGTCAACATTACATGCATTTTAACTACATTTATTATTCTTAATGTCTAGTTGTCTTATATCGATGTTATTTTCAATTTTCCACAATTTTGTATTTCCTTTGTCACTTTTTTATATATTTATGTGTCGGGTAAGGGTATATTTACATTGTGATATCAGTCTACACTGTACCTTCCACCAAGATACACGTTGCTCCAGGAGTCCATCTACTATAGTGTCTTCCACATTATCTACATAGCCTAATTGTACATCCATGTCGCTATGTAATTGTTATTGTTAAGATTAGTGTTTATTAATCATGTTGGTTAAGAGTGTATTAACGTATTAACGTGCTAGGTTAGAACCGGAGGATGCTAGGTTAGGACCGGAGGATGTGAGGTTAGGACCGGAGGATGTGAGGTTAGGACCGGAGGATGCTAGGTTAGGACCGGAGGATGCTAGGTTAGGACCGGAGGATGTGAGGTTAGGACCGGAGGATGCTAGGTTAGGACCGGAGGATGTGAGGTTAGGACCGGAGGATGTGAGGTTAGGACCGGAGGATGCTAGGTTAGGACCGGAGGATGTGAGGTTAGGACCGGAGGATGCTAGGTTAGGACCGGAGGATATGAGGTTAGGACCGGAGGATGTGAGGTTAGGACCGGAGGATGCTAGGTTAGAACCGGAGGATGCTAGGTTAGGACCGGAGGATGCTAGGTTAGGACCGGAGGATGTGAGGTTAGGACCGGAGGATGTGAGGTTAGGACCGGTGGATGTGAGGTTAGGACCGGAGGATGTGAGGTTAGGACCGGAGGATGCTAGGTTAGGACCGGAGGATGTGAGGTTAGGACCGTAGGATGCTATGTTAGGACCGGAGGATGTGAGGTTAGGACCGGTGGATGTGAGGTTAGGACCGGTGGATGTGAGGTTAGGACAGGAGGATGCTAGGTTAGGACCGGAGGATGCTAGGTTAGGACCAGAGGATGCCAGGGTTAGGTCTAGGTAAGGTCAGGTTGGTTCGACTGTCTTTAATTAAAAATATCAAGTAGGAATTCCATTGATTTCGGGATATTTTTGTAGTGCCAAAACTTGGCTCAGATTTTCTATTTTTCGACATTTAGCCCTCTTGAAAATTGCAAAACCTGAGCCAACTTTCGGCAAAAGTTGGCTCGGGTTTTCAATTTTTCGATCTCTATGCATGTTAACAAACTACTATAAAACCAAAATAAGCTAATTTACTTGTTTTCCCCCACCCAAAACCCCGGATTCCCAGTGCTCTCCCCCATGATGGAAGGGGTTAGGGAATATGTATAAACCAAGTATTTTCCAATCAATATTATGGTCACTAATGAATACAACAAGTAAAAATAGGCAGGAAAAAACAACAACGTGGATCTCTTATGCAGAAACACCAGTTTTTTTCTCTTAATAATATTAAAAGGGTGCGGGAATAGGGGACAGGCTTGGGGGAGTTTAGGGTGGTGCGGGAATAAGGGGATAGGCTTGGGTGGGTTGTGGGAGGTGCGGGAGTAGGGGGACAGGCTCTAGGGGAAAGGCTTTCTACCCATCCCAGGTCTATCCCCCTATTCATGCACCTCCCAAACACCCCCCCTAAGCTTGTCCCCTACTCCCACACCCTCTTAATAATAATAATAATTGTAAGCTACACATACACACATTCATACATACATATTGTGTGCGTTACTTATGTATAAAAAATTTCCCGGCTGTGTGTACATGGTAGAAACAACAAGAGTGTAAACAACAACAACAACACCAAGATGGTATTTATAATTATTATTATTGTGTATGGTATTATTATTATTGGAATATTTTTACAAGTTGCCACAACTCCCTTTCTAGACTTTTACTATAACCAGTGTTTATATTTCACTATTACAAACCACTTTTCTATATACCATTTCTTCTGCAAATGCTGCATAACAGTAGTTACCTCTTATAGTTAGGTCCCGGTAGTGTGTCCCAGTCCAGATTAGGTTAGGTTAGGTCCCGGTAGTGTGTCCCAGTCCAGATTAGGTTAGGTTAGGTCCCGGTAGTGTGTCCCAGTCCTGATTAGGTTAGGTTAGGTCCCGGTAGTGTGGCCCAGTCCAGATTAGGTTAGGTTAGGTCCCGGTAGTGTGTCCCAGTCCAGATTAGGTTAGGTTAGGTCCCGGTAGTGTGTCCCAGTCCAGATTAGGTTAGGTTAGGTCCCGGTAGTGTGTCCCAGTCCTGATTAGGGTAGGTTAGGTCCCGGTAGTGTGTCCCAGTCCAGATTAGGTTAGGTTAGGTCCCGGTAGTGTGTCCCAGTCCAGATTAGGTTAGGTCAGGTCAGGTGAGGTCTGACTAATTTCAACTGTATATTTTTTTCTGTTTAGGTCCCGGTAGTCTGCCCAGGTTAGGACCCGGTAGTCTGCCCAGGTTAGGTCCTGGTAGTCTGCCCTGGTTAGGTCCCGGTAGTCTGCCCTGGTTAGGTCCCGGTAGTCTGCCCAGGTTAGGTCCCGGTAGTCTGCCCTGGTTAGGTCCTGGTAGTCTGCCCTGGTTAGGTCCCGGTAATCACACTAAATCCTTCTAGGAAATAAACAAAATTCCAGTGAAATCTTGTTGTGGCAACTTGTAAAAATTTACCAGCATTTCTTCCACAAATGCCCCGTTTCCGAAATAGGTCATATTCATATGGGGCAATTTGAAATTAGCCTGACCATACCTGACCTAACTTAGACTGCATCAGACTACCAGGACCTAACCTACGCAAACTGCCGGGATATGACCAATGTAAACTATCGTAAAGTGATCGTGGTTTTTGCCTAGAGCCGCGTAGTGCTGGGTCCAGGGAATTGGCCCCAGTCACTTTTTATATAAGTTTACACTGAGAGAAACACCATAGCTGAAAAGTGTGTTAGAATGGTCTAAAATACTAACCTCGTTATATCGGACCCCGTTAAAACGGATTTCGGTTATAACGGACACATTCAGCTGGATTTTGTTTTTTTTTGTCTGAATTTTGGTTTCTCTATTTTTTTCTATTATATTTTTTACATTATACAGTAGGTATATTATTTACACAGCATTACACACCTATTTATGTATATTAACAGTTGACTCTCGAATAAATCTGAGGAGTTCTTATACAAAACGAGCGAAATCATAATGAACTTGTCATGTAATGATATCACTGTCGTCTGCGAAGCGTGTGTGTGTGTATGTGTTGCCACCACTTCTCCCTCGCTCCTTCCCCCCCTTATCCTCAGTCTCCATTCACCCCAGCCCAATGTCAAGGGAATTATAGGCCTAACATACGTTGTCACCTTGTGTTTGACTCGCTCGTTTTTAGTAATTTACGAGTTAACGACCAGCTTCATGTCAGGTGGTGCATTTACAAAACAGAAGGTCATATCCTTCCATATCAAGAAGGAAGGGTTTTCTCGGACAGAGAAAGGAGAAGGAAACACCAGAGTGTGTGGTTGATAAAAGTAAACGAACGATATCACACACTATCTCCCCTCTTCCCCCTACTCTCCCCCCTACCACCTCCACCACTACCACACACTATCTCCCCTCTTTCCCCTACTCTCCCCCCTACCACCACCACTACCACACACACTATCTCCCCTCTTCCCCCTACTCTACCCCCTACCACCTCCACCACCACGGATGTCCCACACTCATTTAAGTCATTACTCAAAATTGCGTTATTTGAGAGTCAACTGTATCTATATTTTGTGATATATTTTTTTTTTTTTCTTACCCCTCGTAAAAATTTGTCGCTATAACGGTCAAACGGCAATAACGGACACCCTCTCCCCTCTATTAGTCCGTTATAACGAGGTTTAACTGTATACAATATAGTGAACACAGTTCTTGTGTAAACTTACCTTATTATTATTATTATTATTATTATTATTATTATTATTATTATTGGATAAATTTTTCGGTAAATATTGCAATTATTTTTCTGCGTCCTCGATTTTCACACTTTCTGTTCAACCAGAATGTCCATTTCTTTTCCCGTTTTTATTTGCGAGACTTATGTGGAATATGTAAATAACATTAATAACATTTGTATACATTTACCTTTGTATGTATTTACTTTGAAATGGGAGCGAGGTTTTCCTAGCAGGTCCCCAACTTCCCACCTCTGCGTGCAGTGTTGCCAGATTAAGGAATACTTTCATGTTTTAGGCAAATTTTGTCCACACGGGAAATCGTAAGAAGATTGTTCAATAAGTAGTCCAGTTAGGCGGGAAATTCAATAGTATAAAATTGGGACAAATAATTTTTGATCCCCAGATAAAATAACCTGGGCTGCGTTCAGGAAGGCAGCGTGGGTGGCGCGCGACACTCGAAATCGTTCAGGAAGGCAGCGCGCGCTGTCTGTATGCCGCAAAATGCGTCACCCAGGCGTCGCGGCTTTGAGAGGTGGGGCGGCCGCGAGGCCCGCGACCGCCCCCCTCAATTGTAAACAAAGATGGCCGCCCAAACATTGAAGATACAGTGCCCCTACTGCCACATTTTGCTTAATAATGTCAATTCCTTGGCATTGCAACTATCATCATGCCCTGGTAAGTAAAGAACGTAACCGCAAGTATAGATGTAAGTGAAAATAAAGTAATATTATTGAGCAAATTTGAAGTAATGGCTGTCTAATGAAGAGTGCGAGGGTTGTTGTGAGCAGTACATTTGTTAACCCTTAACGTCCGGACCGCGGTCATAGACGGACCCAGGAAGCCTCCGGGTGGTGTCGTACACCCGTGCCATGTGGTGACCGGGCGAGATGAAGCACCGCTATTGCCAATGTCGGCATTTGCGAGCCCAATTTGGCGGTTTTTTTTTCACTTGGCTATACTTCACCACCATCCCTACAAATCACCATCGTCAGTCAGTGTGTTACTGACTGTAAACATGGATGGATGTGGATTAGATTTCTCGTGCGTGTCCGATTCTGTGGTGCGCCACGCTTACTTACAACACTGACGGCCACCCGCGCGGGCCATGTTCAGTTGTCGTCACAGCCACGCCACCTAAGCGAACACGGCCGCGCTCACACGAAAAAGTACCCTTCATTCCTCACTTACTTTCTCGGCAACGGAGAGTCATAGAGAGCTGGGGTTGGTTTTATTGGAAAGAGGAAGAGTTGATGGTGCTAACAAGACCAAATTTAAGTTGTTCAGTATCGTAGTTTAGACGTACAGAGTAAGTGGAATAGAGGGATTTTGGAAAAATCGGCCAAAAGCGCCCGGCCACACAGTAGGGAAAGTAAGACTAGCCCCGGACTGACAAAATGGCTATCCATAGTTATCCCGTCGCGGAGGGGTTAAAATAAGTTTATAAATGATCTAGCATGTTGCATGCATCGTATTGTTGGTATATTTATTGGGTTGATGTCAAAGTTTTGTTTGTTATAGATAGTTTCAAGGGAATCCATTTTGACAGCCACGGATGAGCATCAGTCCATAGTACACGTCTATGAAGGCAGCCACACGGAATTACCAGCAACAATATAACTGAAGCACCTGTAGTTCAAACTACTAAACAACAGATGATGGTTGGCAAATATGTTTAGTTTAATTAACCACAGAGAATTGAATCATTGTGACTGGCTGAGGGAACAAACTTATGTTCATTACAGTTCATCTTTGCTCATATTTATTGGAATGGACAAACACTCTCCTCAAATCAAGTCATAATTATTGCTACTTGGTCTAGGTGTCTACTTTTCCTGGCAATCTGTATTGAACCTGCATAATACAGGGTGTCCATAAATTATCTGAATAACTTTACATGTTCATGAAAGGTAATCTGTTCACATAATTATGGACACCTTGTCTGGCATGTTAACTTTAAGATTCATATAGATTATATCCAGGGTTTAGATATCTACAAGCAGTGTTGCTTTCTACAGTCCAAAAGTGCCTCCCAGTTGGTAGGGAGCTCAACCTACCACTTGGGGAGGGAGGGGTTGGTATTTAAGGTTGTGTAAAGCAACACTGCCTGTAGATATTGACACACTGGATGCAATCTGTACCAAAGGGAAATTAAACTGAAATCTATGTCTTTCAGGTCTGCAGTGACAAAAGTGAAGAAGACCTCAATAAGCATCAAGAATTCTGGAAGCCAGAGAGGACAAGCAGAGAATTGAAGAAAGAAGAGGACAAGCACTATGTATTGGTGTATATATAGAGGAAAAATAAATATGGAATTTTTATTACTTAATTTATTTATCATCCCAACAGGTGTTACATTTAACTTATGGACACCTGAAAGGGTGTAGGGTTCAAATAAAATGACTGATATGAGGATATCACACTCCACCTCAATCCCTCCAATAAAATACCAGCATTGCAAAGTTGCCTTGAAGCTTGTTACAGACAGTTGGGTTGACTCTGTAACCTTTCAATTTACCATGATTAATTTACCGATTTAAAACCACACTGGTTTTTGGAAAGCCCCGTCCTTATATTATTTCATGTAAATACTCTGTATTCCATTAGAGAAAACTGAACGACTGAACCTAAACAAGGCTCTTCAATATAATGAATTAACCTCTACATGGAAAGATGGTTTGCATTTAATACATGTCCATCTCCAATGAAAATACTGTATAATTTCTTGAAATACTGCAATGCTGGTACTGCTAAGGGAGTAGTATATTTTTGGTACATTGGAGCTTCTTGATTTCTCCAGAGTATGCCAGGAAACAGGACCAGATTAACAAAAATAATGGTGACCCGTTGCATGAAATAGTTTGGAGGAATCAGATGCTTCAGATTTACCAACACTACTGTGACTGTCCCCTAAAATTGGGACTGAGAAATGATATCATGGAGATTAAAACAGCATGAACTAGAGGGCAGGATATACAAAGCTGGAATATTACAATTAAGTCAGGTATTTACTTTTACCATCTTAGTACCAAGTACTGTACCTCCATATATGGCCTAGTACAAGTTCCTATATAACTGAACTAGATTTAATAATTGTTTTACTGCCTTCTTATTCAACCTTTGATCTGGTTTTGTGTTCAGTTGACATATAACTTGAGTTACTATATTATATAAAGAGTAAGTTACATCAAATTCAAGGGATGCAGTAATGGTGGGTTCTTGTGATTTACAGGAAAATTATCATTGCTGGTATCTGTTTTCTTCTCTCTCTTCTTCTATGGTGACTATCGCTATTGCTGCCTCTAATATGGGATCTTCCTCAATAAGCTCTGTTGCAAGAACAGCAAAAAGAGGGTCGTTGGGAGCTGCGTGAGCCATCTTGAGGTCGTCGGCAACTGTGGTTTGTTTACAAACCATCTCCGCGTCGCGCGCGGCACACCACAGCGTTCAGGAAGACCTCCCAAAGTGTCCGCGTGTCGCACGCCACCCACGCTGCCTTCCTGAACGCAGCCCTGACCTACCTAACCTAACCTAGACTGTTGCTACCTTTGAGACCTAACTTAATGTCCTTTGAGACCTTTAAAAATATAATAGATCCTGTTGAAAGGAGCTAAAAGTATCCTGATTGGGTGAGTCAGGTGTATTGTACACAACATCTGTATTGGGTGTATTGTACACAACTGCCTGCTGGACCTTTCACAATGTTGCCAAGGGGATCTGGTAACACTATCCACCTGACCTCAGTTCGGCCCTCCTCTACAAAAATGTTGTATCTGAAAATTGAAATATATAACAAAGAATACATTTTATTCACACGATAATTCCACTGGGTATTGATAAAGGTAACCAAACGCTACCTAATCCAACCTAACCTAACCATTAGTTCACTGGTGTAGATAATCACAATATTAGCTGAAGGTTTTGGTATGACATTACTCGACGTAAGAAATATGTCATTTACTATAAAAATTCGCTAAAAAAAAACGGTTACACTCCCAAACGAGGTAAATATTGAAAGAATTGCCGTTGTCGTGTACAGTTTTTCTACCTTCATTACCCGCTTATTTACACCATTCTAAGACCATTATCTTTGGTATTTATTAAAAGAATTACCGTTTTGTGTAATTGTTGCCAGATCCGGCTAGGTCCCAGTATTTAGCCCCGGTCAGGTCCTGGTGCTTTACCATGGTTAGTAACGGGTAGTTTGCTCAGGTTAGGTCCCAGTAGTCTGCCCAGGTTAGGTCCTGGTAGTTTGATGCAAAAAGGCTATTTGGAAATTGAGTCAGTCTGATTTGATCAGGCCTTCAAGCTGAAAAGACATATGTACTATATCGTCTTTATGTAGATATGGCAACTGGTAAGTGGCCTGAGATCGCGGAATATTTTTAACTAACGCAACAAGACTGAAATGCTTTCACATATAAAGTTAATATTGACTATTTTTAAACTCCAGAGTGCATCTTTCCCGGGCAATGCCGGGTACCTCCGCTAGAAATATCATAATCCTTTAATATATGGTGATTAAATTTAACACATATTTACCCGGTTTATCCTATTATAATATAGATGAGTGAATAAAGAAGAAATACAGTACAGTCATCCCTCCGCTATTGCAGGTTCCACCTTCGCGTTTCGTTACTATCGCGCATGTGTGAAAAGTTCACCTTCATCCTCTATAGCGCATCCGTATGTTTACTATCGCGCACGTAACATTCAAATTTGGCGGTGCGAAGGTAGCGACTATGTGATTGGCCAAGCACACTGGACTGACAGCCATGTTTACCATGACATGGTGTTACAACAGTGAAGGTAGCCACTATGTGATTGGCCAAGCACACTGGACTGACAGCCATGTTTACCATGACATGGTGTTACAGTAGTAAAGATGAAGACTGTGTGGGTTTATAACTAGCCCTGCTTATCAACCCTATCTTTGTTTACCACAAGAGTGTTAGCTAGTGATACAATGTGTGGAGATAAAGCTTTTTCATCTGTGCCTAATTACACCTCGGTCTGGAATAGAACGTCCAATAAGTCGATATAAGACGTCGTTCCTACAGGGATGTATATTACAATTCGTATTAAGCATATTAAATGCATATAACAATTTGTATTAAGACGACTCCTGACTGAAATGAGTCGTCGGCATGCGTGGTGGTAGTGGAGGTGGTAGGGGGAAGATAGCGTGATATCGTTTGTTTACTTTTTATTAATCATACGTTATTAGTGTTTCCTTCTTTTTCTGTCCGAGAAATACTGTAATAACTTTCTTCTTTATATGGAAGGATATGGCCTTACATTTTGTAAATACACCACCTGACATGAAGCTAGTGTTTAACTCATAATTACTAAACACGAGTCACACACAAGACAGACTAGGCCTATATTCCCTTGACCTTGGGCTAGGGGGAATGGAGAGACTGAGGGTAGGGGGGGGGGGGGGGGGGAAGGAGCGCGGGAGAAGTGGTGGGAACACACACACACACACTCTCTTCACAGACGAGTGATATAATTTCCTAACATGTTCATAATCATTTCGCTCGTTTTGTGTAAAAACTCATTGGATATGCTTCACTTATTTTCGCCACCCATTTTATATGGATGCAATCGTTTTGAAAAATGATTTTAAATTAATATTTTGGTAGCTAATTCTACAGTCAGTCGGACACCCTACTCGGGTGCGTGCTCTCGGGACTTGGGCGCCCGACTCTCCATATGTGAACACGTTCTATTATGTTTAATGAATTGCCATCGTGTTTGAGGTCTCATAGTGAAAAAAAAAAACGTCACTTTCGAGAGACATAAGAACCTATCCCAATTTTCATCATTAATCTTTAGTCCCTAAGGTGAGTGAGGCATATCCATTTACGCACCACCTAACCACAACACACAACACGCTTACTGTACTTGTGGCGTCCACTGTATTAAGTTAAAAATGCAATTTTCTTACTAATCTACTTTAGTTTTCATTATATGCAAAGAAATATTAGTAAACAAAAGCATGTTTAGGGAGGAAAAATCTTGAAATATGAGGGACTGGGAACCAATTTCAATTATTCCCATTAGTTATTAAATTCCGCTATCGCGAATTCCGCTATCACGTGCTACTTACGGTACCAATTACTCGCGATAGCGGAGGGATGACTGTATACAGTATTAAAATTGAAAAAATTGTGATTTTTGTAAATAAAGACTTAAAATACAGTAATACACTTAGCTTTCGTTTGATACCTTGATTCTGAGTCGCTTATATATAGTGTAAATACTTTGTTTAAAACTGCTGGATATTAAGATAATAACATTATTTTCTTTTATACTGTATTTACAGTACAATATTTGTATTATAGTATAATGATAACTAAAGTAATGAACTGTTATACTGTAGTTAAAAGGTACGGAAATCTACGCATTTTCAATGTACGGACAGCTGTCCCCCCCAATTAGTCCGCCCATTCGAGGGTCGACTGTATTGTGTAAAAAACAGCAATAATAACGGTAATACAGTATTGTGTAAAAAACAGCAACAATAACGTTAATACAGTACAGTACTCCTTTGTTATTGACGGGGGTTAGGTTCTTAAGATAGATAGATAGATAGATAGATTACTTTATTGTCAAAATGCAGTACAATAAGTATACAAAATGAAATTCTTTATGGCTCTGAGCTCCCAGCTAGAAACAAAATAGAGATAAAATGAAGTGACATAAAATATAAAATATGGGATTCTTCAAAACGACTAACTGGTTACATATAAACTAATACACACACACATACCTCCATAAAGCTACATTAATATATATATAAACCTATCAAACACATAAAAAATTACTCTTATCACATTTGTATTGCTTTAACCCCTGAAGACCGGTTGACGTCGTAAGCCGTCTTACGTAACTAACCGGGCAACTGCGCCTACCGTTATAGAGATCTAGCGCTATTTTGAGCCAAGCGCGGCTATTCTGGGCGGGTTTGGGCGATTTTGCAGTGTAGCCAACTACCATACAATAGCAGAAAAGGGTTCAGTCAGTCTGATTCCCCAGTAGGCTACCCACCACGATGACGGGAAGACGCACTGCTAATTCTCCCGTGTCCGATTCGGTGCGCGCTACACCCTCGCGTCGACGCGCTCCACTCGCTACCTCCACACCATCGTTGCCTCCACGTACTCGACGCCTTCCACAACGCCTTACTGATTCTGCAATAGGGCGAGAACTAGAATTGTCCATCTCTATGGTGAACAGTGATAGTGATGATAGTGATGTATATTTTGAAATAGATGATTCTGACCCTGAATTTCGTATCAATAACGAAGCGAGGGTAACTTACACCACCGAGGAGGATGATATTTTTCCACCTGCTCAACCTCACTCCCAAGTAAGTGAACCACCTTCAAGTGTTAGGATACTTGCAACCTCTGCTGTGCCAGTCGAAATCCCGTCGACGAGTAGGGGGAGTTTAGGTGATTTATCACCTATTGCAGGACCGAGTGGAGCTTGTGGTTCCTCCACTCGCTCCGTAGCAACCTCTAAGAGGAAGAGGAGGTTACATTTTACCTCTTCTTCATCGTCGGGTGAAGATATACCTCCAACAACTCGATCAAGGAGTAGGAGAGTTGGAGGTAGAGTACGAGGAGTGAGAGGAGGCAGGAGAGGACGTCTTATCTCGGACGAGATAAGGGAGCCATCTTCTGACCCAGACAACCCTTCTCCTGTTGACTCAGCGGACCTCACTCTCTCCCCCTTATCTTCACCACGACCACGGCATCCATCCTCACAACCACGACCACAACAACAACAACAACAACCACCACAACCACCACGACGACGAGTAGCAGATGTGGGTCCGTTTGTGTGGACTGATGGCAGGGATTTTCAGCCTGATATTCCTGCTTTTGATGCACGGGAATCAGGAATTCAACCAGAATTTCCCTGTACAGCTGCGTCAAAGATGATGGATTACTTCGTCGCCTTTTTTGACGTAGCTGTAGTGTCGTGGATCGTTCGGGAGACGAACGTTTACAATCAAGTTATCAATAACTGGCACCACACAACGCACCGGGAACATTCTCATATGGTAGATTGGGAAGATGTAAGCGTTGCAGAAATGTATGTGTGGCTTGCACTAACGATGTTGATGCCGCACAACAAGAAACATCGATTGCGGGATTACTGGACCACGGATGACTTACTATCCACACCTATCTTCGGGAGGTATATGTCACGGGACCGCTACAGGGATATCCTCACCAACCTCCACTTCACCAACAACCTAGGTCCCTCCCCGAGTGATAGGCTGTGGAAAATCCGTACTATATTGTCCATGTTGCTCCAGAATATCCGTGCATTTCTACGACCATTCCAGAAAGTGGTAATCGACGAGTCTCTCATGCTCTTCAGAGGTAGACTGTCCTTCATTCAGTATATCCCGTCTAAGAGGCACAGATTTGGCATAAAGTTTTATGTCATCTGTGACTGTCAGACGGGATATGTTTTAGATTTTGTAATTTATACGGGTTCAGATGTGGATATCGCTGAGAATGATCCTCATGGCTTCTCAGGTGCTGTTGTAAAGCACCTGATGGACCATTTCTATAACCGAAACCACATTCTGTACACGGATAATTATTACACATCTCCATTGTTGAGTCAGTTCCTGAAAGAGCATGGAACGGAATCCTGTGGCACTGTTCGTCCCAACAGGAAGTGGTATCCAGCCTTCCCTGTAACACATCGGGGCGACTTTCTCATCCGAAAATCTGGCCCTCTACTTGCCATGAAGTGGCATGACAAGAGGCCAGTACACATGCTCACCACTGTGCACAAGGGTGAGATGTTGGATTCCGGCAGGGTCGACCGCGACACAGGTAATCCCATCCTTAAACCTGATGTCGTGTTTGATTATAACATCAACATGAGACTCGTCGACAAATCAGACATGATGATCAGTTCCATCGATTGCCTGAGAAAAACCTGCAAGTGGTATAAAAAGGCGTTCTTGCACCTGATCGACATCTGTGTATTGAACGCCTACATACTCTACACCCAGCAGCATCAAGGCACGACCGTCACCCTTCGCCAGTTCGAGAAGACGGTCGTGAAGGAGCTGCTGGTGGAGTATGGAGTCAGAACACCACAGCAGCAGGCACGGCCACCGGCAGGAGGGCAGCTTGACAGACTCCAGTCAAGAGTTTGGGCCGAGCGCCACTTCCTTGACGACCTGCCTACCCTCGCGTCAGGCAGGTCAGGCTTCCGCCGGTGTTATGTCTGTATGCACACGACACGTCGGCCCACCAGAAGAAGAGAGACTAGATACTGGTGTACCGGGTGTCAAGTGGCACTATGCCCCGGGAAATGCTATTCTGAGTATCATACCTTAGATGATATATAGATAGCATGAAGTGTGGGAAATGAAGTGACAGTGACACATTTTTTTTTTTATTATTATTATATACGAGTGTATGGTGACAGTGACACAATAGTTTTAGTGAAGTGATAGTGACACGTTATATATAAGGAACAAGTGCAGTGATAGTGACACGTTAGATATAAGGAACTAGTGCAGTGATAGTGACACAATAAGAAAATACGGAAGTGAATATGTGATAGTGACACGAATTTATTCATTCAAGTGTACATTTTATTATTAGTTAGTGCGGTGATATAGACACAGGACGAGTGTATTTTTACTCGTTATTACTCCCACACTTCATCCCGGGGCACTAAAACCACTCTGGAATGGTCAGCAAGCCACACAGTAGAGGTTGCAAGTAGGAATAACACAGCGCGGTAGGCTCGTAGGGGCGTGGTGAGGAGGAGTGTGCAGCCACCCGCGCGGCACCTAGCCACGCGCACGGCACCTAGCCACGTGCGCAGCACCCTAGCCACCGCCACCCCCACCCGTCAGAACACTTCACGCTTACCGCGCAAAACATGGTCCACTTCAACTCGCCCTATCTCCACAACTACTCATCGTACAGCCCTCCCGATGGTACCATTGGAAAGAGGAAGAGTTGAAGGTACGTAAGAACCTATTTTGAAGTTAGTACACTATATAGGTTCCGAGTGTGAGCGTTGTGAATAAAGGGTAAATCGAGTAATTTTGACGCGAGCGGGTGGGTAGAAACGTCGAGTAAGCTCACCCCGTACCGGACTCCAGGGGTTAAACCTACCTACAGTAGTTTCTATGATAATATCAAAATCTATAAGTTACAGTTGATAGCCAATACCATGTAACAGGCAGAATTATACAATATGTAGTGAAATCTGGCAAGTGCAATTTAATAACTTATACTTCAAATATTTTTATTGAAAGACAGATTAAGGAAATAAATTATATAAGCATTATTAATATTGTGGATTTGGGTGTTGGTATGGGCACACATGGGTTGAAGGATGGAGGGTATGTCCATTGCCTGATTTAGATACAGTACGGTACCATTTTAATACAATAACCAGGTATTGTAATTTTTTCTGCTTTGTTATTGAATTATGTACCATTTTTCGTTATATTTCAGGTGGTGGCACATAGAAGAGGCTATGGCTGAAGTCATTGAAAAAGTGCAAGTGTTGGGTATTCCTGTGGACTCCAAGACCCAGGCAGCAGTATGTACAGTATATAACAGTAAATAATGTCCTGCTGTTCATCTAGGCTAGAAATATGGAAATCTTCCCTCATTGGCACTAGTGAAGTAATTACATTGAGAGTTTATATATATAAAACATAAATTTTGAGCAGCATTACCTCTCATTTCCATTCAAAGTTAAACAGTGCAAATCATAAGGCCTTAGTCCTAGGAATATATATACAAGATGTTCTCATATATCCATACCTTCAGTAATCACAGTACATGTACTGTACTGTACTGTGATTACCCAATATACAAGAGTCAAGTACAGTGATTTTTTTATATTTTGTGTATCATATAAATAACTCCTGTTAGCAGCAGGTCCTATAGTCTTAAAAATTGGAGCCATATTAATATTAATCAAAACTAAATTTGTGATGCTTTGGTGGATTCCATATGTATCATATGACTACTTTAACTAAGTAAAAAATTGCAGTACTGCTGCTGTACTTATATGTATGACTAATTATATACTGCTTTCTTTAGGTATGACTTTACAATATTAATTCATAATGATAATCGTTAATATTTCTCTAAAATTATATGAAAGTTGCTAATTTTCATAATTTCTCAGCTGCTGAAGAAGACTTGGATGAAGGTGATGTGGCTGACCCAAGACTGCCATCAAGGGTCCCTTCACCTACACCTAACCAAGGACTGCCATCAAGGGTCCCTTCACCTACACCTAACCAAGGACTGCCATCAAGGGTCCCTTCACCTACACCTAACCAAGGACTGCCATCAAGGGTCCCTTCACCTACACCTAACCAAGGACTGCCATCAAGGGTCCCTTCACCTACACCTAACCAAGGACTGCCATCAAGGGTCCCTTCACCTACACCTAACCAAGGACTGCCATCAAGGGTCCCTTTACCTACACCTAACCAAGGACTGCCATCAAGGGTCCCTTCACCTACACCTAACCAAGGACTGCCATCAAGGGTCCCTTTACCTACACCTAACCAAGGACTGCCATCAAGGGTCCCTTCACCTACACCAAACCAAGGACTGCCATCAAGGGTCCCTTCACCTACACCTGGGCCCAGTTGGCAGGACTTTGGGCCAGTTACAGTGGAAGACTGTGAGGTTTTGACTGGCGACAGCTTGCCGAAGCTGGTAGAACCTCTATCAAGTGAGGAACATTCATACCACAGCTCTGTAGCCTCAAGTCACCCTTCCTCTAGGTCTGCTAGAGGTGTGATAACTTATCTGGAAGCTACGCTACCTCCAGATAGGATATACTAGTTTTCCATAAGACTATAAGGGATATTTGGATGGATCTTGCAGAAAATATAACTAAAATATCAGAAACTTTGGTGAATATTAAAAAGGCAATAGAAAAAGGTGATTTGTTTTCACGTGTCTTTTTTTTTATATATATAATTAGTGTAGTTTAAGTTGTGTTATATTTTGTGACAGAGTTATTAGAGTGCAAGTATGGTTTTAGTTGTGTGGTTTGTGTGTAGGTTTCAATCTAAAGTATAGTTAACTTCTGCTTATGCTTTTTTAAGAAATTATGTTATTTATTTTCATTATATATTTTATCTCTCAAATATAGCTTTTATTTTAGCATTCACATTTCATGTTAGATTTGTTATTCTTTCAGTAAAATCAACTTTTTTTCATGCATTTTTATCTTTGTCCAATAGTATTAATGAAGGTGAAAGTACCGGTACTTGAATAATTATTGTGTTCGGAGATTAACTATAAGGATATACTTATACTGTACTGTGGCTTTAATCTTGTATTTTAATAATTTCTCTGCCATATCTGTGATCTGTCCAAGCAATGTGAAGAGTGACAAACAAGTACCGTAGTCATTATGGAATTGGTGTTTTTTGTTATCAGTCATTGTTGGAAAGTACATGAGTGAAACAGCTTTCCAATATCATAAATTTGCATGTTTTTACTCAGGTATATATGATGTAATGAACTGTGATTATGCAGGAAACTAATAGTACAAATAGCTAGGGAGGTATCATGGATTTCTGTAAACTTTATGTAAATAAAATGTATGTTTTTTTATAGTCTATTAAGAAAAACCAATACCAATCACATATTTGTTATTAGCTGTTGAAAAGCATTTATTTTAGAAAAAGACAAGTCTTATGTTATATGAAAACAGGTGAAATTTATCTATTAAATTATAATGTTCAATAAAATTGAGTTGGTAAGAAAGTTTCATGTACGGTACATGTTATTGAAACTTACATGATAATATTTGCAATAGTTAATTCTGAAACATAATTTTGCCCTAGATTCTGGAATATGGTCAACCTTTTATACATCCAGTATGTATCAGTAAGTATATAATTCCAGTTATTTAAATGTTACCAACTCACACATCACATTAATGTGCTTGTAATATTTTCATTAGAAAGTCAGTAAATCAAAGTTTATCATCCTAAAGAATATCCACTTCATACAAAGGACTATATAATATTTAATTTATGGATTAAAGACTCATACTACATGGATTAAATTAGGTCGAACTATGCAATGAAGAATTTCTGCTTTGTTTGCAGGTAAATGGAAGCCAATTTCCTGCAATTAGTAAGTCACCATTATATCCTATTATTCTTAATAAAACACTCCAAATATTTGTAACTTTCTATTTCACAGTGCATCAGTTTAAATTGACACTTGCAGCTCCATTCTACTAAGCTGCTGAATCTCCTCCTCTTGTTTATATTTACCGATAAATGACAATAACAACACCCATTATGTCGTCTATGTCAGCCGCGCCAAGTGTAAATAAACTCAAATCTCACTATTTACGGGTTGTTTATCGACTACGCGACCCTACTATGAACCTTACGAGTGCTTTTCAATCTTCATAGCGCTACGAACAAATATGGCGCATAATGGCGGCCGAAAACTCGCTTACGAAGCTTTGAAAATACGTTCTTAGCGGTTACGAACACCTTACGAACAAAGATGGCGCTACGATAATCGTAACTGCGCTTACGAAGCTTGGAAGATCCCACCCCTGTAACAGTAAAGGGGTGGGATCTTCAAAGCTTCGTAAGTTGGTGGCGCTACGATCAACTTTACGATCTCGTAGCCGCCATATTTTGCTTGAGTAAAGAATTTTGAGGTCAAATTAGCTGTGTAAATTAGTATTCATAAAAACGACTATACTGTAGGTTAGGTTGGGCTCCCCTATTTTTTCATAATTTATTAATTTTTCAACACTAAATTTTCCCTGAACATGACTATTTTCCCCTCACCACTTTCTATCTCTCTCTATACAAAAAAGTATTAGAACAAATAAATATTTTATGAGACAAAAAAATTGGGAAAACAGCTCTGATAAAGGCATACCAAAAAGGCCACTGGTACAGTACAGTATGTGCATTTTGCTTAGGTGGAATACTGTACAATGTAACTCTATTCCTATTATTTGGAGAATATATAATAAATTCTCAAACAACCTTTCATCTCCATCAATAGATGTTTGTGTGTCAAATTCCCATTTATAATTATTCCACTCACCTAGGTTGAAATGTAGTACATATTTCATCACAGACCTATTATTTTGTTGCATAAAATGCATTTTGGTCCTTGTCTTCAACTTACAGAATTAAAATATGAGCATATTATATGCATTATTGTTTTGGATTGGTTAGATAGTAATAATAGATACAATACAGTTTCATTTTGCCTTGGTTTGAATTTTCTTAACTTCTATTATCAAAAAAAGTAGTCATTGTGTTAGGTGAAATTTCTTAAATACAGAATACATGGTTAAGGAAAGTACAGAAAAGTTTTGAAACTACTGTTTAATATATAGTATCACACGTGTTGTACTATTTAATAAATATCACGGCCAAAGGAATATGAAGATGATCCATGCGTACAGCCACTGAAACCAAGACTGTCTTCATATCCAAGCAAGCAGGGTCCAGAGCAGTGTATGGGGCAGCTGGCCTGTTCTTGGGAAATGTAAATAATGCAAATGGCGAATAGTTTTGGGGTGGTTTGACCCGGTCCAGATTTGGTTAGGTTAGGTCTGACTTATTCTATAACGTTGCTACCGTTATATAGGGAGAAGTAATCATTGTACTTCATTACAAATTTAGATTATTCAGCATGTGTGTTTAACATTTTAAGTACCGCAGATACTGTATTCACTTTCTTTTAACATTCCAATCCCGTGCTTGAAGATAAAAACACTTATTATGTTTCCATGTCAGTTTTTGTCCGTTGATACCGAGCATCCCCAACATTGTCTTTGTATCCCAATCCAATCAAAAAATTCCCACTTTGTCCGTGCACCCCCACTAGACCCACTCGGTGTGTTGTGAATCTTTACACTTTGTCCGTGCACCCCCACTAGACCCACTCGGTGTGTTGTGGATCTTCTTCACCTCTTGTTGAAAGGATCCCTTGAAAGTCACAAACTTGGCCTGGACATCATCTGAAAAATAAGAGTCACATTAATCTTAGCATAGCCAATGTAAATGTGAGTGCATATGCATTTTGGTAATTTATTTTATTTACCTTTTTTTATTGTAAATCACATGGGATTTGTTTTTACTTTATTGATGGACCGTAAAGGAATCACAGTTATTATGTTTAATTTATCAAGAATGTTTATGAAATTGTAATTTATGTAAGGAAATCTTTACATTACAAATCACACATACATATATTAGTCTACAATCAATTAACTATATTACTTGTGTAACGCTGCTATTTTTATCCCCCTTACTTTACTGGAGGAGGACAAAAAAAACACGGCCTTTTACAATAAAAAAAAATGACACACCAGTGTATGATAATCTATCCTATACTTGATCAACCCGGTCTGGAAAAAAAAAAAGGACTGAGGACTGAACTTGCCTTGCGAATACCATGAAAAAAATCATACAAAGGGAAGTCCAGTTCCTAGTCAGTATCGCTGCCACCACCAGACCACAGGTTGACCGCAGGAACCAAGTTATCACACACTGGGTGGGTAACGTAGCTTAAACCCCAGGCACGTGTGTAAGCAACCCAGAATTACTCTAACGGGGGTTCGATCAATGTCTTAAATCAAGTCAAAAATGCCTAAGTAGGGACACAGTCTATTAGTATGTGTACGGTAACGGAAAACTCAACTACTTATTATTTAATTTATTAACATTCATTTCATAAAAAAAAAATATATTTATATATACTCCCTAACCTTCAATCCCCCCTCCCTTAATCCTACTCCCGCTGTCCCTATAACTGGAATAATTCCGAGTTTCGCTAGGGAACAGCACTAAACAAACAGTTAATAATAAAAAAAAATTTACTTACTCCCCCCCATCAATAAGAAAAAAAAATACATCCCCATATACATACAATAGTTATATAAAAAAAAACATACATATATATAATAGTATCAAAAAAAAAAATATGGCCGAAACAATGTTACTCTAAATTTCTTTGACTATGCCAGCAATTCTCCTAAGTATTTATATAAGTTTGTACACCAGTATTATTATGGCTATGCCTTGCCGGAATGTGCTTTATGGCTTTACCCAATGGAAGACGACACGAGACTCATTAAAATCACTATCAAATGTATAATAAATATTTACCTCAATATTAACACGTGAAGTCACTTTGTAGCAGCTGTTTTAATAGTTACCTTTACCCAATGGAAGACGACACGAGACTGACGGTGAATCCTTGCCACAATTCATTCTCGCCTCTCTCCTCCCCAATCTCGGCTCCTACACGGACCCAAACTAGTTCCTCCTGCTACATTTTTCTATTATATTAAGTGTTCCTTCCCCCCTGATACATTCCTTTAGTTACATTAATGATTATTTAACATCCCTTAATACTCCAACCCATTATCTCTTTCCCAGTCACATAGCATATAATTATTCCTGATATTGGTTACAAATATTGTTCCGCCAACGAAAATATCACGTCCTTTTATTGGGACTCCATCCCTCACTCAACTAATTTTCTAAGTAAGTTACCAGAAATAAATGCAGGTATTTTATGGAGAGTGAAGTTAGTAATTATACATTAAAAAAAAAAACATCCTAAATAACATACATAATAAAATGGGGGTGTTACACACGTCCCCTCTTCCTTAGCTGGAACTTACAGTGAAAATTAATTTATATTTCCCTAACTCAATTCCCCTCCCCCTAATCTTAACATACACACCATTTGTCACTATCGCTATACCTTACTAAACAACATAAGACATTATTCACCCTAACGTGTTAGTCAGTGTTGATAAACTGCCAACTTTACTTACAGTCCTTAGACTGCCTTTCTTCCCCGCAGGAAAGAACTTCTCTACCTAACATTACACAATACACATAATACATAATACATAATAGATATCAGTGACACCTCGTCCCAGTCAGACTCCTCTGTCAAGTCCATAACCCCGGGAGAACTTCAATAAGGTTCTACCGTCACTAAACCCATCCGCGATTGTCCCTAACAAGATCTGAGTATTCTTACATTCAATTCATTCATTCCTATTTTCATTCATTTCTCCATTCAAACCTCAGATCCCGCACGGTATGACAACCCGGAATGCAGTAAGTGATACAGGGGCCTTGACAAAGGTTCTGACTGTATACTGGAAGAGCCCAATGGACATGTAGGGTGATCACTCCCCACCATCCTTCTCTTCCCATTAAAACTAAGTGTCCTCCAACACCCACAATAAAAAAAAATTACAACTATGAGCCGAGTTCCTAGCTCGTACATTAATGTTGCCCCGTGTTGACTTCAGGTTATAGTAAAACATGACATTATCCAACGTAACTTTCCCACTTTTACCCTATTTTCTATTAATTTTCATTCACTGTTTTTCTAAATTGGTTTTTACCTCAATTTACATTTCCTCCAGAAATCTTCTTGGAGGACGTCGATGACGTGGAGGAAGTACAATATCCTCATCATCATCATCTGGTTCATTATTTTCAATTAATTCCCCTAATTGTACTATAATATCACTGTGGCTCACATAGGGCTTAATCTTTTCTGCAGCCCTCTGGATGTTTTTCCCTGTAAATGGGTCCTCTAAAATATATATCAAACCATCTCTTATTATTTCTGCCACCTTGTATGGTCCTTTCCATTTTTGGTTCAATTTGGCACAGGTACCCGGTATTATTGTTTCCTGTTTTACCCACACTAATGTTCCTAGTTCTACTTTTTCATTTTTTCTATGCCTATTGGCAAATGCCCGATACCTCCTGAGAGATACAGTACTGGCTTCTTGTATTAGCCGCTTTAGTCTCCCAGCGTCGTTGTGGTCAGACGTGATGGTCGGTAGTGGTGCTGTGATGTTGCGTGGTGGATGCCTTCCGAAGAATGCGACATACGGCGTCACCCTGGTACTGCTGTGGACGGCTGCATTCATCACTTTTTGACACTCGGCCAGCAGGTTAGGCCAACGTTGTGGATAGCCCTCGCACAACTGGGCCAACACCGTCTTCAGGGTCCGGTGCATCCTCTCAATCATCCCGTTAGCCTGTGGATGATACGGCGTGGAGAAAAGCAGCTCCACCCCATGCTGGTCTGCCCAGGTCCGCATCTCGTGGCCAGTAAACTCCTTGGCGTTGTCACACAGCACCGATCTAGGTCCGCCAAAGTCTGTAACAAACTGGGTGAGCCTAGCAACAATTCCCTTGGCATGCTTACTTTTTAGTGGGTAAAACTTGGTGTACCTTGAAAAATGGTCTATGATGGTTAGAATATATCTGTTTCCATCTGCTCCAGAAGTCATATCAGTGAGGTCTATGGCAATTCTTTCTAAGGGTTCTATTATGGGTGGTAATTCTTTATATTGTTGGGAAAGACCCTTAGTGTATTTGAATTGCTGGCAATTAAGGCATTTCTTTATATATGTCATCACATCAGATCTTAATGTTGGCCAATAATACAATTCTTCAGCTTTCTTAATAGTTTTGAATTGTCCAAAGTGTCCTGATTGATCATGAGCTAATTCTAAGGCTGTTTTAATTAATGTCTTAGGGACTACTACAGTGTAAAAATAGCTGTCATCTACATAAGTTTTTACAAAATATAATATACCCTCATTCAGCTCGAACTGGTCTAAAGTGGCACGGGCTATTTTTCGCCTGGGCACTTGACCTCCCTCAAAATATTCAATTAATTCTCTCCATGTGTCATCCTGTCTTTGAGCTTGCTTAAATGTTTCCTGAGTTAACCCCAACCATGTAAATACTGGTGGTCGTGAGATTACCCGCACTGGCCTAGATAGTTGGTCAGCCACGACATTATCCTTTCCTTTCATATATTTAATTTGATAATTGTATTCCCTCATTTCTAGCATCCATCTTGTAACCCTCGGTGACTTAGTTCTACGTCTAAAAATACTGGTTAGTGGCTGATGGTCTGTTTGAATTGTGAATGTTGTTCCCCACAAATAATGATGATAATGGCGACAAGCCAAGACCACTGCCATTGCTTCTTTGTCGGTGACACTATACCTCTTCTCACATGCATTAAGTTTTTTCGAGAAGTAACCCAATGGTCGGACTGTCTCATCTACTTGTACTTGATGCAAAACCCCTCCTACATACTCCTCACTAGCGTCTGTGACTAGCACTAGTGGTAACTCGGGTTGGTATTTGACTAGGATTGGAGGTGTAATTAATTTCTCCTTTAATTTCTCAAAGGCTTCTTGACATTTTTCATCCCATTTGAACACAGTGCTAGCTCTTGTAAGGTTTGTTAATGGTGTGGCAATTTTGGAAAAGTTTGGCACAAAGCTACGGTAGAATCCACACATACCGATGAAACGCCTCACTTCTTTTACATTTTTGGGTGGTACTTGCTTACTTATTGCCTCCAAATTTTTAGGATCTGGCAAACTACCATTCTTGGATACCTTATGTCCCAGAAACTTTACTTCTTTTTTCACAAAATCACACTTAGATAGATTTAATTTTACCCCTTGTTCCCTGAATAATTGAAATAGTCTTTTAAGGCGCTGCATTAAGTTAGAAAAATCATCAGCCCATATGATCACATCATCCAAGTAATTTTTCACCCATCCTTCACGTAACAAAGGCGATAATAACTGAGCCATTTTCCTTGAAAATATGGCTGGTGCACAACTTAAACCAAAAGGTAGCCTTCGAAACCGGTACAATGATACTCCATCTGTGAAAGTGGTTAAGTTCCGACTTTTTTCATTCAGCTCTATCTGAAAGTATGCATCTTTCAAATCTAAGGTTATATAAAATTGATGTCCTGCTGCATGTCCTACTAAATCATCTAACCTAGGTAATGGAAACACATCTACCGTTAAATGCTGATTAACCCGTCTGAAGTCTAGACACATTCTTTTGGTTCCATCTGGTTTATTTACTAACACTATTGGTGACAACCATGCTGCACTAGAGGGTTCGATCACTCCTCTTTCTTCCATTTCACTTAACATCTTACCAATGGTTTCCTTTGCATGTTCAGGATAACGATACATCGGGGATCTACATGGGTTCGGATTTGCGACCTCTATGTTGGCGGGTTCTCCTTCAATTTTCCCCAATTCTTTATCCCCTAGCATAAACAACTTATCATGTGTTAGGACCACTTGTGTTAGCTCTCTTCTCTGTTCATCATCCAGATGTTTCCAATTCTGTTGGTTAATTAAGAGTTGTAATCTTTCCTGTCTAGTCCCTTGTTCCGTTACTGTATCCTGATGTGGCATCAATTCATTCTTTATGGTTATCATATTTATTGGGGCCTTAAGCTCTACATTTATTAAAGAGTCGTCCTCAATAAGGGCTACTATGGTATTTCTCTTTATCATTTTAGATATTTTGGTGGTGTTATCTAGGGTAATGGGAATAGTTCCTTCCGCATCTACCGTTACTAACAGGGGAGTAGTTTGTGATGAACTATTTCTATGGGGCCTAATCAGTAGGGTGGTACCGGGTGTCTCACTCACTTCCACACGTATGACCTTGGCTTGGTGTGGTTCCATATTTACGTTACTCTTCACATGCACTTTCCGTCTACTACTATCCATAATTTGAGCTTTGGTATGATCCCTTATTTGTTGAATGGTTCGTCGTCATAACTGTATATGATTCACCTGATATGGTGCACCTCCCCAAATCATTTCCTTATCCTTACAATTCCAAGTCAAGTTTGCCTTACTAATTATCTCACAACCCAACAAAATTTCTCTATCCAAATATAAATCTGGTACTACCGTTACCCACTGACTACATACTCCTTGATCTCCTACATTAACTTCTATTTTCACCATACCCAACACTTTAAGCAGCTTTCCCGTAATTCCTACAGGATTAGTTCTACCCTTGGTCGTATCTATCTGTAACCCTAGTCGCTTAACTGCACTTCTTTTTATCAAGGTTATGACACTACCTGTGTCAATAATAGCTGCACACACCTTTCCATTCACTATAATATTTATCACTGGTGATAATTCCCCCTTTGGTTTTGTTAGGTTCCTGGCTTGATGGTAATAATTAGTATAACCTGTATTATTATTAAGACCTGGCCTATACTGAGCCTTCCCAGGACAGGCAGGACTAGTGCTCCAACAACCAGCACGTAAACAATTAAAACATTTTCCCTTCTCGGGTTTACTCCAGCAATTTCGCAAGTCATGCGTGGTCGTTTTACAGTAAGAACAATACCTAGAAGTTTGAGGTTTATTTTCATAGGACATCTTTTCCACCTTCGATGCTAATTTTTCTACCATTTTTGTTAAACTATATATTTCACTTTCTTCCTTACTTTCTACTTTAGTTTTGTTATTTTCTTCAGCCATTTGTATGTCTACCCCTGACAACATATTCGCTGGTTCAAGTCTCTGTATCAATAATAATCTTTCGTGTTCCACTCTTACCAGGAAATCTTTTAGGGGAATTTGATCATCCACAAAAGATTCCAATCTTTCCCTACTGATTCTCGGGAAACCTTGTAGCAACTTCCTTTTAATTATTCTGTCCCTTGAGGGTAGATGTTGCTCTGGAAACTGTCCCTGTATTGCTGCATAGTGACACTTGTATTGGTGGGCAAATGTTTGTGGGTTTTCATTCCACACATACTTAAATTCATCACCCTGACGCCATGCCTGGTCGAAGTTTAACTCAACCCTAAATTCTTTCGTGATATATTCCCTTAACTCCCACCATGTTAATATCTCCCCCCGTTTCTGGGCCGTGTGTATTAAAACAGCCAGCTCCTTATCTACTCGAGACTTTGCTACTTCTACCCTAGTGCATGAATCTTCTGTGCACCTTTCCACTGCTTCAAAGAACATTTGTAGCCTAGCCGAGGAATCTAAACTCTGCAATGTATCTAACTCAAGTTTTGGAATATCTCGGGGTTTAACCAAGTTTGTATTAACCCTCTCTGCAGGGTTTGTTACATTAGGATTATAGGTGACATTTGATAATGGAGGTTGTAATACTGGGTTTGCATTTGTGCCAAATGTTACGGGTGGTTGATAACTGTGCGTGGCAGGCAGAGAAAATTGAGTATCTATTCGAGAAGGTATCGGGGACCACTGTGAACGTGAACCTGGTTCGGGTCTCCTCAATAATGGTGAGGATGGAGGTGTAACTTCCCTCTCTCTGACACGAACAAACTGAGTCCCTCCCGACCTTTCCAACCTACTCACACGCTTTGTTAAGTTACCAACTTGCTCCCCTATGTTTTTCAACTGATCTAAGTCTTGTACCTTCATCGCAATCTTAGTCATTTGTTCGGTTATTAGTCTCAATTCCCGCATTTCGAATCTTACCTCCCTATCTGAATCCGTATCGTTAACTACCACTTCACTCATTTCTGACGCTTCCGCCATGACTTTCGCTCTCACGCCACTGCGTGTTAGCATTCTAATTGTTATATCCTGTATTTTTCTTTACCCCCCCCCCTTACGTTAATTTACTATCTCCCTGTTACTTTACTTTTCAAACCTAGTTTTCCAGTGCCCAATTACTTCTTTCAACTTTCTCTCTATCTTCCTTTGTCCCTCTCTATCAAAATGTACCCCGTCACTACCTAAATGCTCTTCTAATTCCCTACTATTGAAATTTATATAATTAAACCTTTTTGAATTTGCCAAAATTTTATTCACCGATTTCTTTATTTTCTTATATCTTTCACTTGCTATTGGTCTCCCTGATCTATAAACTCTATTTTCTATTTCTACTATGATGACTTTAGACCCACTTTCCTTTTCTATATTTTCTGCTACTTCTAAAATTTCTTCTGCTAATTTCTTAGGTTGAGTATTTTCTTTTATATCGCTACTTCCCAACCACAATATAGTGAGATCATGCCTCCACCTACTAACACTCCACAGTCTTTCATCACTATAAAATGATTGGGTATGGGCACCTGGTAAACGATAAACTACTACCTGAGCTCCGTTAACCGTCAGTTCTCGAGGAACTTGACTGTGTCCTACTATTCCTACCTTAAACATCAGACTCAATTCCACGGATCTCCGTTAAAGCAATTTCTCTGGGTCTGATATATCCCACTTAAGCTACCACCAATGTAACGCTGCTATTTTTATCCCCCTTACTTTACTGGAGGAGGACAAAAAAAACACGGCCTTTTACAATAAAAAAAAATGACACACCAGTGTATGATAATCTATCCTATACTTGATCAACCCGGTCTGGAAAAAAAAAAAGGACTGAGGACTGAACTTGCCTTGCGAATACCATGAAAAAAATCATACAAAGGGAAGTCCAGTTCCTAGTCAGTATCGCTGCCACCACCAGACCACAGGTTGACCGCAGGAACCAAGTTATCACACACTGGGTGGGTAACGTAGCTTAAACCCCAGGCACGTGTGTAAGCAACCCAGAATTACTCTAACGGGGGTTCGATCAATGTCTTAAATCAAGTCAAAAATGCCTAAGTAGGGACACAGTCTATTAGTATGTGTACGGTAACGGAAAACTCAACTACTTATTATTTAATTTATTAACATTCATTTCATAAAAAAAAAATATATTTATATATACTCCCTAACCTTCAATCCCCCCTCCCTTAATCCTACTCCCGCTGTCCCTATAACTGGAATAATTCCGAGTTTCGCTAGGGAACAGCACTAAACAAACAGTTAATAATAAAAAAAAATTTACTTACTCCCCCCCATCAATAAGAAAAAAAAATACATCCCCATATACATACAATAGTTATATAAAAAAAAACATACATATATATAATAGTATCAAAAAAAAAAATATGGCCGAAACAATGTTACTCTAAATTTCTTTGACTATGCCAGCAATTCTCCTAAGTATTTATATAAGTTTGTACACCAGTATTATTATGGCTATGCCTTGCCGGAATGTGCTTTATGGCTTTACCCAATGGAAGACGACACGAGACTCATTAAAATCACTATCAAATGTATAATAAATATTTACCTCAATATTAACACGTGAAGTCACTTTGTAGCAGCTGTTTTAATAGTTACCTTTACCCAATGGAAGACGACACGAGACTGACGGTGAATCCTTGCCACAATTCATTCTCGCCTCTCTCCTCCCCAATCTCGGCTCCTACACGGACCCAAACTAGTTCCTCCTGCTACATTTTTCTATTATATTAAGTGTTCCTTCCCCCCTGATACATTCCTTTAGTTACATTAATGATTATTTAACATCCCTTAATACTCCAACCCATTATCTCTTTCCCAGTCACATAGCATATAATTATTCCTGATATTGGTTACAAATATTGTTCCGCCAACGAAAATATCACGTCCTTTTATTGGGACTCCATCCCTCACTCAACTAATTTTCTAAGTAAGTTACCAGAAATAAATGCAGGTATTTTATGGAGAGTGAAGTTAGTAATTATACATTAAAAAAAAAAACATCCTAAATAACATACATAATAAAATGGGGGTGTTACACTTGCTTTATTTTAATTTAAAGTTCACATAATTTGAATAAAACTTCAATTCATTAAAATCAAACTTCAAGTGTTTTAAATTACTGGTATACAAATATTTAAAATTAAACTTCAGATGTTCTAATATAAACTTAAGGAGTTTTAATTTGAAGTCTGTTGTTCTAAATAAAACTTTAGTTGTTTTATATTAAATTTAAGTTGTTTTATTTTTATTTGAGGGTGGAAAATTGATTTGATTGATGTATATTAGGCGCCGCAACATCGAGGTCCTATAGCGCCAGAAAAAGGAGATAGAGAGGTGTGACAGCAAGCAGGAAGGAAATGAAAAGAAAAGAGGGACAGTTGCAGAACTGAAAGCTAGTGGCTGGGGACGAAGGGGCGCCAAAACCCTATAAGTATTGCCCACATTACTACAGGCAATACCCCCCTACGGGGTGAGGGTGGAAAAGGTGTAGTGAGAATTTCCCCAACTGGGATCTGCATGGGATTCCTAGGCTGAGGCTCATGTTTGGGAATCTTTAGTATGATATTGTTTGGGCACCTATGATCTAAGTTAAAACAGGGAAATAAAAAAACCTCAAGATATATACTGTACCTGCAGTTAAGTAGATTGGTGGTGTAGTTAGATGTGTAATGTCCAGCTGTACAGTACTGCTCATGTCCAGGATCCCACAATATTGGAAGTTCTCTGCATATTGCTAATAACATATATACATGCTCTGATTTCCAATTAAGCTTTCGAGAAGGCCTTATTTTTCAGAGGCATATGAAGACATTCTGGATATCGGGCGTTTGTTTATGTTTACAAAACAACAGGCGATGGTGAATAGAAAAACTGAATACCTATTTTGTGTTGTTCATATAATTCTTTGCTACATTTACAGAGTGATGTGATGTGATGTGATGAACCTCCAAAGGGAATTGGCCTTTGCAACGGCCTCCCTCCAGAGATCTTGTTTTCTTCTTAAATGTTGTTCTCCCATTCTTATATCTTGGCTCTTCTTTAATGACTTCGTCCTTATCATCCTTCTTGCAATCTCCTGGTCCTTCTTCTCCAAAACTTGTAAATTTCTTCTTTACTCTTATTTATATTTTCATTGTTGAAGAGCAGGTTCTTTATTACTTCTTGCTGTTGTTCTGGGTATGGTTGCTGCAGTTCCGGTATATTTCTTCTTAGGTCTGTGTATGCATCGCATTCAAGTAAAATGTGATTTAGTGTTTCTTCTGTTCTAGAAGTACACATATTGCAATCAGTATTCTCTCCTCGGAAGCGTTTGCGTTCATCTAGAGGTAAAGAGTTTGTTCGGCACTTATATAAAATAATTGATGATGGTGTATTGTCATACACTTGGTCTTGCATTCCAATGTTGCTTCTTGCTGATTTATAAATTTCTATACTTCTTTTTGAAGACAATTCTTTTTTCCATAATTCATTATCCCAATCTTGTACTTTCTTCTTAATCTCCTTCACTGTTAAATTCTTCAGATCTTCGTCCGTAATGTTCACGATCTCTTTAAATTTTCTGTTAGATTTAGCCCATTCGCTTAACCTACTTGTGTTCATATTATTAACTACTTCTTTCAAAAGGTCATTCCTTCCCATCATGATACCCTTCAGCAACATTAGTCTTCCCTTCATAATCCTGGCTTCCATCGAGGATGCTCCAATTTCTCCTCTTAGCGTGCTTACAGGTGCATATCTTGAGGCTCCTAAAATTTGTCGGTACACTCCATACTCTACTGATTTCAATGCTGTTAATTCATTTTTATTTAGTTCCAAAATATCAATACCATACATGATTGATGGCAGAGCTAATGATTTCCAAAATGTTTTTCCAATTAACATCTTATTACAACTTTTGGCGATCACTGAATATGTATTATTAGCCAGTTGACGTGCTTTTTTTAGCATATTTTCTTTATGTACCTTGAAACAACTTCTTCTGTTTGTTATTGAAACTCCCAGATACTTGATATTTGAAGTTACCTTGATACCTTCTATCTCCTCTGGCTGATCTTGTTCTCTCATATTGAAAATAATTATGTTGCTTTTATCCTTATTAATATTTAGACCACACTCTCTACTTAATTCTGCTATCTTTTGAATATTTCTTTTAGCTTCCGCTAAACTAGTAAATAACTGTAGGCTATCATCAGCATAGAAAAGTATGTTAATTTTGAAGTAATTACTAATAAGTCCTGTATCATTCTGTTCTAATTTTTCAAGAATAATATAAGTAATTAGTTTAAATAATGTTGTAGACCCCGTACATCCTTGCTTTATCCCACTGCTGATATCCATTAAGGCCTCCGTTTCATCATTTAGTATTAATTTTGTACGGTCCCCTTCATAGATTCTATCAACAGCATCGATTATATTAGGATGTATTTTGTATTTCATGAGGGCTTCAATTAGTTTTCCTCTATCGATGGAATCAAAAGCCTTGGAGTAGTCCAGTGATGTCACAATTAGGGTTCTCTTTGTTTGGAAAGTGTTTTCAATGCAGTATTTGAGAATTAATAGGTTATTTTCAATTCTTCCACCTGATGTAAAGCCTGCTTGGGTTTCTCTCTGCTCCTTCGTTTCAATTAAATGATTATCTATTTTTTCCCGTAGTAGCTTCATAAATATTTTATACGAGACATTTGCTAGCGTTATTGGTCTTAATTCTTTTGCTTTTGGTTTTGTCTTCTTAGGAATTAATATGGTTTTTGAAATTTTCCAGTCTTCAGGAATCTCTTTAGTATCCAGCACTTTATTTAACACTGCAGTCAATTCTGCCAAGCACTTTTCACTCTTAATAAGAGTTTTATACATTTCTGGCTTTATTTCATCCATCCCAGCACTCTTCTTGTTCTTTAATTCTCTTAAACACTTTTGTACCTCTTCTTTTGTTATTACAGGCATTTCCATCCTCTTAATGTTTTTGGATACCCTAGTCACTAGTTCCATATGTTCAGTTAGTATTTCTGGAAAGTTTAGGGTACCATCCACATTTGTACCAATATTTTCTACCTCCAAACTTTCAACATACCTAGATCTTATGTCTTCTGTCCATACTTCTGATATTCTATTTCTTTGTTTTTGATAGATACCTCTCCACACCTCTACCAAACTCTTTTCTGCCTCTACTTTTGATAACTGGTCACCTTTCTCATCGTACAGTATCACATTTCTTGATTTCTTTGTGTTTTTGCCTTTTAACTTGTTTACATAGTCCCATATTCTGTTTGGCTTATCTTTACTGCTTATAATTTCTTCTGTGAGCTTCTTTTCGTGTGTAGTCATTGCTTGTCTTATTATCATTTGGACTTTTCTCTTTTGATGGTCATAATCCTTTTCATATTTTACTCTGCTTTCCTCTGTTCTTGCCTTTCTCTTCTTTCTGTTGTATTCACGTCTCATTTTAGTCTCGTGTCTTATTTCATCACTCATCCAAATTGGTTCAATTTCCTGTTCTTTACCCGAACTAGTTTTTCTTCTCATTTTTCTTTTCATAGTTTCGTTAGCAGCTTCCTTTAAAATTGTATTGAATTCTGTTATGTTATTGACATTTATTTCTTCTAATTTGTTTTCTACTTTACTTCTGTAAGATTCCATTACTTTTTCGTCAGTTTTATAATATTCAATCTCTGTCCATTTATCAAATGATTCCTTTGTAACCTTCTTCACATTGATCATCACTTCAATTAGATTATGATCTGAAATGTCTATCAAGTCCTTGTTTTCATCCACTTTCATGTTAACACACATATCATACATTTCATTATTCACTAATATTAAGTCTATAACACTCTTTTGGTCTCCTCTTCCCCACGTAAATTGGCCTTCACACATTTCATCACAATTTAGTATAGTCATATTATGCTTCTCAATAATATCTAATACTATTTTACCATTATAATTTAAAGTTTGTGGGCCTAAGAAACCCAGGTGACAATTACAATCTCCCAAAATCATAGTGGGTACTTCATTATTTTGAGATAAAATGATTTCAATTTCTTGTTTCATAGACAAATTTCTTATTTTGTCATTCACAGAGAAATAAACAATAATAAACAAAACTTCACTTTTACATAATAAAGCTTTAACCAAAAGAATATCACTATTTTGTGTACTATGTTTTTCAAGATTGATATCTTCACATTTATGAGATAATAACATAAGTCCACCTCCTTTTCTGTCCTCAACACTTCTAGTATTTGTGATTACTTCCACTCCATCTCTAAATAATATTTTATCATACTTTTGTTGTGTTTCAGTTAGAAAAATAATGTCTTCTTTATTACTTATTAAACTAATCACTTCCGGTTCTTTTACTTTTGATAGGCCTTGAATGTTTATTAGTTTCAAAGTGTACTTACCCCTAACACTAGGCATTACACTACTACTACTATTTACATTCTGTACATTTTTATTTCTTTGGCACTTTTTCTCCTTGTGAATCACTGGTGTTGTATTAGGCCTATTGACCACCTGTTGCTCCTTCACTATTATCTGTCTGTTGCCGAAATGATGGCACCAGCTGTCCTCGCTTTATTTGCCACCTCTCGCCTCTGTCTCGCCTTATTTTCAGCTCGTCTCTTAGTTTTTTGTTTTCTTCCCTTTGTCTTTTTGTCATATCTAGGGATATGCCTATCTTTCTTGTTTCTTCATTGGCATATTTAAGGTTTTTTGCCTTTGAGAGAACATGCCACTTCTCAGACTCATTTTCGAGCTTAATAAGTGTTGGCCTAGGTCTGGTGTTGTTATCATTTCGTTTGCCCAACCTCATTACCTTTGTTACGCCTACCTCTACCTTTAGCACATCTTTTAGTAAATATGCACAATTGTTTATGTCTTCCTTTATTCTTTCCTCCACTACTGTGCCATCAGGTTCTGGTAGATTATAAACAACAATGTTATTTGCCCTCTTCTGCGTCTCATCTCTTTCATTCATTTCATCTCTCACCATATTCATCACCTGCGAGGTTATATCACTTTTTGTTGACAAAAGCTTTTCCTCCAATTCCTGCAGTTTCTTTTTCATCTCACCATTTTTGGTCTCCAGATCCTTCACTTTCGTATCCATTTTCCTATTTTCCTCTTTCATTTCTTCATTCTCTGCTCTAAGCTTTATGATTTCTTGCTTGTAGTTTTTTCGTGATCCTCTACATTTTTTGCACATCCATAACTGTGTTCTTGATTTCTGCAGTTCTTTGTAGAGACCTACACTAACCTGCTCACATCCAGCATGGAACCATAGCTCACACTCGTCACACCTGATTCCATTGTCTGCATCTTTCACTATCTTCTTACACTTCTCCGTTCCACACGGCTTGGGTGATGCTGCTGCATCTTCTCCATCCTCTCCTCCCGTCATTCTTCAACAAACTTCTCAAATTTTAATTCTCACCAGAAATATCAACCAAACCTACTTGTTCTTGGTCCTGGGTAAGGTTTATCTAATTGAAGTAACTATTTTCATGTACAAGCAAAGATTTGCACGCTCAATATTTTTTTCCTTGGTATATAAAGGACACAGATAATGGCTCATTTGAGCACTCGATCTGTGAGGCATGCTGGAAGCAAGTTGCTCGGACTTGCTTCCAACATATTATCCGTTTTCCCTCCCGGCAAAAGTCGGTCGCAAACCACTCGTTTGGGCTAACAAAATACAAAGCAGGTGGCAAAAGCAAGTGGCAAGTTAGCCCGAATTGCCCAGTGTGCCGCCACCTTAACAGTAAAGAACAAGAGCAAGGGTATGTAGTCTTTTCAACGGCACATATCTTATTTGTTTTATCCTTTGCTCTTGTTCCATGTCTCCTTCTTTAATTAATTAATCATATTTTTACTTTATTATATTTGTTTTATAGAAGTTATATAACGATATATTTAATCTATAATATATTGCCAGCATCACTGATAACTGTAACTTCTGGCAACACTGACAACAAGTCAACAACCTCCCCTGGCCCTGGCAACACTGACATTCTGACAACAACAACTGTAAGTACTCAACACCTCATGGTCCATATTAAAAGAACATTCGTGGTGCATACGATGGCATGGTACCGATACGATGACTCCACATACAAACCAGAGAGCCGTCGTACAGTACCACACCATCGTATACACCACGGATGTTCTTGAATATGGCCTATTTATTGTATTTTTCTTATGTTTCTCCGTGGCCATGTGTCTTCTATAGATAAAATGGACATGTATGATATAAAGAAAAATAATAATTTGGTAGACAAATAATAAATATAATTTGGTAAATATTGAATGAATTACCGGTAGTTATTGTGTACAGTTTTTCTACCTTCATTATTCACTTATTTAGACCATTCTAAGACTATTTTCTACCTTCATTATTCACTTATTTAGACCATTCTATGACTATTTTCTACCTTCATTATTCACTTATTTAGACCATTCTAAGACTATTTTCTACCTTCATTATTCACTTATTTAGACCATTCTAAGACTATTTTCTACCTTCATTATTCACTTATTTAGACCATTCTAAAACTATTTTCTACCTTCATTATTCACTTAGTTAGACCATTTTAAGACTATTTTCGGTAATAGTCAAGTGTTTGTCCATTATCAGCTTTCGACTCAAGGTTTTCAGATTGCAATGTTTTATAGTGTGTTTTGGTATTATTACAGAATACCTGTAACTGTGTTTTTGGCTATATAGGCTTGAGCAGTATTACCACATTAGGTTAGGTCCTGGAAATTTGCCCCAGTCACTTTATGATAGTTTACACCGTTTATACCCGGTAGTTTGCCCAGGTTAGGTCCGGTAGTTTGCCATGGTCAGGTCCCGGTAGTTTGCCATGGTCAGGTCCCGGTAGACTGTCCCTGTCCAGATTAGGTTAGGTTAGGTCAGGTTAAGTCAAACTAACTTTAACTAATAATAACTGATAAATAATAACTACACAATAACTAATAAGAAAAATACTTAAATAATTATAAATAATAATAAAAATAGTAACAACTGTATTAATAAATATAATAATTGATAATATATAAAATAAACATAAATGATTAATAATATATTGAGATGGTTTGGACATGTGGAGAGAATACAAGGTGTGGAGTTTGTAAAGAAGGTGTATGGAAGTGAAGTTGTGGGACCTGATGTGAGAGGCAGACCAGAGTGGAAGAGTATGTAAAGGAGAGTAATGTGAGGGACATAGTAGGGAGTAAGGAGGGAGTGTTGGAACAGAGTGGAAGAGTATGTAAAGGAGAGTAATGGGAGGGACAGAGTAGGGAGTAAGGAGGGAGTGTTGGAACAGAGTGGAAGAGTATGTAAAGGAGAGTAATGTGAGGGACAGAGTAGGGAGTAAGGAGGGAGTGTTGGAACAGAGTGGAAGAGTATGTAAAGGAGAGTAATGTGAGGGACAGAGTAGGGAGTAAGGAGGGAGTGTTGGAACAGAGTAGAAGAGTATGTAAAGGAGAGTAATGTGAGGGACAGAGTAGGGAGTAAGGAGGGAGTGTTAGAACAGAGTAGAAGAGTATGTAAAGGAGAGAAACATGAGAGGCAGAGGGAACTAGGTGTCAGAGCTATAGATTGATAGATAGAAATAACTAATTTAAATATAATAACTAATAAAAATAAATAAATACCGGGTAATAATAAATTCACAATTTGTTATTAACTTATTTTACCCCTCAATTCAGTCCCTTGATGTGGGAGGGAGGTCAAACAAGGTCATAATGAGGTGGTGGAGGTCAAACAAGGTCATAAAGCACTAAACCACTTCTATTCCAACATATAAAAATGGATTATTAAAAACAAATTGGGTCTAAATTATGTTTCCCATTTTTGTGGCTCTTCTTAAACTTTACCTTTCCCAGTTACCTTATGGTAGTTTATCCTGGTTAGTTACTGGTAGTTTGTCCTGGTTAAGCCCCAGTAGTTTGTCCTGGTAGTTTATCCTGGTTAGGTCATGGTTCTTTATCCAGGTTAGGTCCCAGCAGTTGTTCCAGTCCTGATTAGGTTAGGTCATGGTAGTTTATCCTGGTAGTTTATCCTGGTTAGGTCCCGGTCCTGATTAGATTAGATTAGATTAGGTTAGGTCAGGTTAAATTTGGCCTGGCTAATTCCAGAACATTAAAATAGTAACTGTATTTACAACAAAATAAAATATATCAAATTAATATCAAATTTTACACACCCAATAATAATAATAATAATAATAATATTTTGGTTAGGGCCGCACATTGTTACCACATCTGGCTAAGTCCCAGAAATTTGTTGAGGTCACTTAATGATAATTTACACCAACCGGTTATATCCAGGTAGTTTGGCCAGGTTAGGTCCCGGTAGTCTGCCCAGGTTAGGTCCCGGTAGTCTGCCCAGGTTAGGTCCCAGTAGTCTGTCCAGGTTAGGTCCCGATAGTCTGCCCACGTTAGGACCCAGTAGTCTGCCCAGGTTAGGTCCCGGTAGTCTTCCTTGGTCCTGTATAAAATGTGGGAACAATCCAGGTGGAACTTCTTATACTGAATTACTAAAAAGTGTTAAAATGGTCCAAAAATAGTAAATAATTATATTTAAATATAAAATATAGTGAATTAAGTAATTCTGTAAATTTATTGTAATAATAATAATAATAATAAAAGAATTTCACTCTCCTTACCTCCATCACACTTTCTCTCCTCCTCTCCATCACATTCTCTCCTTCTCTCCATCACATTCTCTCCTTCTCTCCATCACATTCTCTCCTTCTCTCCATCATTTTCTCCTTCCCTCCATCATTCTCTCCTTTCCCCCACCACTCTCTCCTTCCCTTCCACAACTCTCTCCTTTCCTCCACCACTCTGCTTTCCCCACTCTCATAAATTATTATAAAGTACAAAATATTACCCAAATTATGATCAATATTCCCCATTTGCATTTCTGATTCTCTAACTCTGTATATAATTCCTGATGGTTGGCAACACTGTCATCTGTTCCTAAACAGCTGTTGTCTGGCACTGAGTGGAAGGTTGCCAGATTCATCTGAACTAAAGTAGTGGGAATCAAAAGTATCAAATTCCAAACATAAATTGGCCAATATATGTATATAGAATTAATAAGTTAATATACTGTAGCTTCAAAAGTATCCAATTCCCCCAAACTAGTGCAATATATTGACTGTCAATGATTGTATTATGATTCCTTATTGAACACGTTGTGGACGGGATGACCCACTGACAACTAGCCAGTGGGTTATCACTCACACCTTAGTCACAGCCAGGGATCTCATTTGTGAGGTAATTACCTCAGATTACCGTAATCTCACCTCATATAAGACAATTCTGAGGTAAAGATAATTTTAAGGTAATTCTATAATATCATCTTCCTGACATTATATAGTGCCATTTTCAAACTTGTCACTTGTATTTACTCTAATATCTCATTAGAAAATAATAACAAACATTTGATTATAAGGAAAAATAACAAATAACCCATTAATATAATAATGTAAAGTAATTGAAATCTGGGGGAACCTAAAATAATTTTCCTCATAATCTAAGGTAATTTTAGAACTGCATTCTGGGAAACTTTTGTCCTTGGGCTTACAGTTACAGGCAGCAGTAGTCTTGCCTTGCAGACTTGCATACGAGAAGCTAAAAGGTTGGTGTTTGTTATTTATTGTAAACCAAGTTATAATATTGCCATGTGGTTAAATTATAGCTGATATTTGTCATTAATACAATATCATGTTGCATTTTGTCATCTTGTAAAGTGATGAAAGGTTGAAAGGAAAGTTTTATATTAAGGGAGTAGTACAGTGTTGGTAAATTTGGAGCAACTGATTCCTCCAAACGATTCCAAGCAACAGTCCACCAGTATTTTTGCTAATCTGGTTCTGTTTCCTGGCATACATTGGAGAAATCATGACACTCCAGTTTATCAAAAGTAGGCCTATACTTTCCACTTAAAATAATGGTTATGTTTCCTCAAACCTACAGTCAGTGTGTTTCATCGTAGTCTACAAGGTCTTCCAGGACTAGAGTGATCGTTGTTCATCTTCAATCAATTAATTGGTGAGTAATTTTAACCTTAATTATATTGTAAATTGTTTTTGTTTATGTCTTGGGGACCATTCTTACCAAAACAATCTGTATGGATGTGATGCTGGTTCCACAGTGGTTTGTTTTGGTTTGTAAACGCCCTAACAAAAACAAAACAAAAACTGTGTAAATGACAGCTGAGTGAATTATTGGATGACTCCACTATCAAACCTGGAGACTGAGTTTGTTGGATATAATTAAGACTGACAAGTGTAGTTGATTTACAGTGGTAGTATCTGGGTCTCATATCCAAAGTTCTCAAGTTTGATCATCAGGTGGGAAGCTCATTAAGATGTATATAGTAATTATTCTTGTATGTTTTATGATTATTATGTCAGCTCCTGAAGTCTGTTATTAAAACCAATATATCTCTTGTGTCCATCCAGACTGTCTTACTGTGGTTCAACACTTCCCCAAAGCAGTTGCTTCACATTTATTCCACGGAAGTTTAAGGTAAGTTATTCATTTACATTTATTTAAGAGTAAGTGATGTTAGGTAGGTAATAATGTATATGAGGCGCGTGGTGACATAGGGAGCTAAGCGCCACCCAGGTCGAAATTGAGTTAAGTACATCATGTTCTTCCCCAAAGCCTCTACTTTCCAAGGATGTAACTGCCAGAACCATCCGACAACTACAACATAGTCGAAAATCGCGGGAAAGAGAAGGGTATATCGCCCGCGGCGTATGAAGGTTTGTCATGGCGCGCCGGGTCTCAACCCAGGAACTAAACGCCAGATTTTCTCTTGTCCCACATTGGAGTGGGAAGCAGAACAAAGTACCATTATAGCATTATCTTCTCCCAAGCCTCTAGTTCCAGAGATTGTAACCGCCAGTACTAAACGCCGACACCAACAAGGTCGAAAATGACGGAAAAGAGAAGGTAAAATCGCCCTTAACATGTGCGGGTCTGTCGCGTCCCCAGTGAGTCAGGAGCGGGAACTAAGCGTCATGTTAGTTTGCTCTTTCAGAAAGTGTTAAGATAACAAGCTAAATGTTATGGCAGACTTAAAGTAGACATCCTAAGCTTTCATTTAAGACATAAATGAGCTTTCTATCTTAATCCGTTCCGGAGATATCACATTCTGAAAGTCGCAAAACTTTGATCGCGTTTTTCTCCGTTTTTTATTTTCGGCGCTTAGCTCCCTATGTCACCACGCGCCTCATATATTATATACAGGGTCCATAATCCAAGTTGTACCATCTGGGTGTTGGCTACTAGAGTCAGGACAAATTAACAATCTCAATAGGCCATGCCCCCTCCAGACTGTACTCATACGGCTGGCAGCGGAATCTGTAATATGATCGATAATTAATAACTATATTGGAGTACACTAATTACTAATATTTGCTTCATCACAAGTTTACAGTTTTCAGCAACTCATATTCCAGTTTGTTATGTGTCATTCATTACACTGATAACGACATCAAAGTTCAGAAACTTTACATTTTAGTTTAATTATTATTGAAATAATGTTTAACGGTAGAAGGCGGGAAGCAGTCTGCCAGGCCTATGTAACAAAGGGGAGTCAAGGACACATGTTAGTATCTTACTGGCCACTTGGGGGAAAGGTCATGGTGACCATCACTCAACTTTCAGCTATACCACAACCTAAGCTATACCCTAAGTCAACCTAGAAACATTGTCCTTAATGTGTTCAAGTAATTCAATAAGAGAAGTTGCACAAAAATAATTGCAAAAGTACAGATACTGAAACATTCCTTTATTGTTCAATGGCTTACATAATAGATGTTATGAGTGATGTGGTTGGATGTCAAGTGGCGGCATCGAGACTGATACGAGAACATATTCTGTTATCCACGGCACTGATGGGAAAGGGGGCGTGGCCTATTGAGATTGTTAGTTTGTCCCGACTTTAACTTAAGAAGACAGTGTTTATGTTACACAGGTTTGGTTCAGGTGGTGTGTATCACAATAATAACCACGTTTGTTTATAGATAAAGTTATAACAAAGGGAAAAGTAACCACTAGTTGTAGTACCAGGAAAATGAAAGAATAAAGAACTTGTCCATATCCAAGTAATGTTGTTAAACAAACCTCTTAAAGGAAGGACAGACTTTAGATAGAGTGAATATAGTACATGATCAGACAGTTGAGATAAAGAACATATTTAATGAATATTAATGTGAAGTTGGACTGAGTTACTTTTGTCATCTTTTGTTGAACTTAATGTGATAATATAAAAGTGTTTATTGTTGTGTCCTTATGTTACTTACATTCCTTTGGATGCTGGTTGTGTTCTTAGTCATTCTAAATATAATAATAAGGGAGGGAGGAATTGTGTGATGTATGTGTGTTGTTAATCAGACTGACTTTGAATTCTCTTCATACATACCATCCACTCTTTTCCATTGAGTGGTCTTAGTCATTCTGAATGTAATAGGAAGGGAGGGAGGAATTATTGTGTTGTATGTGTGTTGTCAGTCAGCCTGACTTTGAATTCTCTTTATATACACCATCCACTCTTTTCCATTTCTGTAACATGTGAACTGCCAAGAATGTAACCACCTTCCTCCCTCAGGTATGGACACCAAGGACACAGATATCAAACAGGAACCTACAGCTCCAGGGGCTGAAGGCAATGATGGAGGTTTTCCACAGGTAACTTTATATAATATATGTACTATAACTATGATATAATATATACAAGGAATACAAAGCTGGAAATTCCCGGGGTCACTAACTGAAGGGTTGCGTGTGATCGCCAGCGGTTTTAATATGGAAGTTGGGGAACTGAGTGTTAGCCGAGATAGATGTATTTTGTAAAATCTTCCCCGCGATAATTACTGATACATCGTACGTCTGTACTTTAAGATGTTATTATTCAGTAATTAAATTAACATCATAGATAAGAATTGGTGTGCAACATACCGTAAAACAGCAATTACAAGCATAAAATAGTACAGGGGTTGGCAGAACTAATAACATTTATATTAGTTCATACCTGCACCTTTGGCTTAAAACAAAAAAACACTATGTTTCTGAAAGAACAATGCCCTATGTTCAAAAAAATTAGAGCAATCAGAAAAGTTTTCACCTCTAATTATACATATTTATGAGGCCGAAACCATGCGGGAAAGAGATCACCGACCGAGAGACTTCCCCAACTTTGTTGTTAACAATTATTTTATCTGGTGAAAAATGGCAGTTTTTCTCAGGTTCGTGACGTCGGGAAATCATTAGAAAGTGAAGTGTATTTTTGCATTATTAATCTATAAGGTAATGTGTACTTTAAACTCTTAAGTAAGTTTGTTGACTTGTGTGTACTGTATTCTATTTAGTGAGTTGTATATAAAATTGTTTCTAATCACTGACATGTTTCCACCACAGAACAACCCAGCAGAGTGTGGTATTTGCTTCACTCTGTTTGATGACATAGAACGCCGGCCTCGCACACTCCCCTGTGGCCACACCTTCTGCACATCCTGCCTTATTGTACTGTTAGAGACAAAGAACCTGACCTGTCCAAGTTGTCGAGTGAAACACCAAACTACAACAATCAACAAAATTCCCATCAGTTACACCATTGAGGAGATCCTAAGACAACAGAAACAGATGTTAAGGCACAACGAAGCCTTGGCATCACTCATGCCCTCCAAAAACGCCAACACAACTGAAGGACTGTTACCATCAAATGAAGACACTACATCAAGTAAGGAACCTGGTACTCCAGCTGGTGACACATTTACCACCATCAAACCTTCACTGAAGAACTTTTTAGAGGAGCAGAGTACCAGTATTGATAGTGCAGTTGACGACCGTGAAGAGAACATGGGGCAGCTGGAACTGTATCGCACTCACCTGGCCAAATGGAAACAACAACATGACCAACAAATGGAGAAGATGAAGCAACTAGAAACACTAAACAAGACTATCAGCAATGATCTGGAGCAGGAAGACTGTAGGGTAAATAACCTCATAGGAAAAGGAAGAGAAATAGTGGAACAGTTGAAGGCTACTCAGAGGAGGATCCAGGACATCACCAAAGAGGAGGAGGTGGGCCAAGTCATCAACCAAGCCTTCCACTACATAGACGAGAATACAGACTGGAAGAAGAAGTACCAAGAACTCTTCCCAGATGTCAAAACAGTCACCACCAGTAAGAAGGTATTTATATCCATCCTTAACCTTTATTCACTCAGTGTTGTAATAATGGTCAGCTCTTACTTCATATTGAACTATTATTAAAATATACATAACTACTGACAAGTCATACATATTACATAGACATGCTATACACCATCCATACATTAGGTCTCTAATACTGGTGCTGTTAAGGAGATAGTATACATTTGGTATATTGGAGCACATTGATTCCTTCAAAGTATACCAGGAAACAATACTAGATTAACAAAAATAATATTGGTTTGGTGCTTGGAATAATTTGGAATAATTAATGGCTACAAATTTACCAACACTGTACTACCCCCTTAGAACCATCCATATATTACCTCAGCTTCACTAAATGTATGTGTTTTAGCACAACAACATCATCATCAATAATATTAGCTTTAATTAATATTTTAGTACCGTTATTATCAGGTAATCCTTTTATTAACCATTAATTCATTAGAGTCAATCAGAAGATGATCTTAAGGTTTTTGTAATACTAATTGCATCAGTCATTTGATATTGTTGAATTTTAATGTCAATTATTAATGGAAAATTTGCAACTTTACTAAGCTATTAAGAAGTCAGCCTGTAAAAGAGTGATTATATGTTGTCACTCCCTCTTTACTGTTCAGGGTTTAAGTTCTTTATTTGAACTTTGTTAATTACAAATGTAAAGTTCTGATTTTCGTTTGTACATTTGTTTTTGTCATTTGTGTAATGATACTCAGTGTAGAAAACCTATAATGGTAAAATACAAGTGTATTGACCAATATACTTAGTGTACCAGTCTGAGTTTTCCTTATGTTGTTATTTATTTGATCACTTTAATTGTCTTATAACACAATATATTTATTTTCATTTCTGCAACTGTCCCTCCTTTTCTTTCCTACTTGCTGTTTCCTATGTCTATCTCCTTGTCCCTTATAACTACAAGGTCTTTGTGGCCAAACACAGGCCATTCATTCACTATTAAAGCTTCCACCTTACAGAGTTACAACATCAATATTTTTATATCAACAGATCCGTGATGTAACAAAGAAGGCCTTGATGATGGTTGATGATGAGGCTGGTGCTACAGAACAAACTAACCAACTGATTGACTTTACTCTACCTCTTCTGGACAAAGTTCAAATCCTCGTTAACGACCAGATACATGTATGTTGTTAATGTTCTGATATAATAATGCAATGTACTATTTATTTCACTACTTATACTGTCCCACCTCACTACTTATATTGTCCCACCTCACTACTTATACTGTCCCACCTTACTACTTATACTGTGCCACCTTGCTACTTATACTGTCCCATCTCGTTACCAATATTGTCACAATTGACTCCTTGTATAGATTTTGTTACAGCGGTCACTCTGTTCACTGATAATATATTTCTATTGTCCACTCTCTCTTGGGTAGGAGGTGACGAATACCTCCTTAGTGTCGAAGCTTATCATAAAAGGCCACAAAATG
Source organism: Petrolisthes manimaculis (assembly GCA_034508575.1). Lineage (NCBI taxonomy): Eukaryota > Metazoa > Arthropoda > Malacostraca > Decapoda > Porcellanidae > Petrolisthes > Petrolisthes manimaculis. The sequence goes on along the minus strand of JAWZYT010001280.1, from coordinate 150,919 downwards.
GGGCTTTCACTTCTCCAACTGTAACTTTTTGTTGTCATCTGTTTCATTTTGAGCTTACTGTCCTACCTCTTAATTATCTTCCCCGGGCGCCATATGACCTCACTGTTGAGGCACCTAATATCAATGAATCCCTTGTCCACAGTTCTAACTGTATTATTTGCACCCTAAAACATTATGTGTTTGTCCATTACATCATGTATTATCACAACACAATTGTTTTCCTTTTCTCTTTAGTTTGAAGACCTTAAACAGATGAAGCCAGATATTAAGAAGAAGGTAGAGGGTGGTAAGGTGTTTGGAATACAAGAGAACCAGAATGACTACACCTACTCCAGACTGAGCCTAGATAATGGACGACTTTTCCTCCACTGCCTCCAGAACCAACCTCCACCCCATGGGGCCATCACCCTGCCAGTATGTTCACAGGAAATATTTTACACTGAGTCTAATTTCTACCATATAAAGTTGACATAATGGTTGTTGTAATATTGTGGAAGGTGGGGAGGGCTTGTGGGGAAACTGTAGCAATGAGATGAGAGAGGTGTGGGGGAAGGACATTATTTATATTTGAGTGTGGGGGTAGGCTAATTGTGGGACTTTATTTGGTGAGATGTGGTGTGTGTTTGATATGGAGTGGGAGAGGAAAAGGTTGTGGTGATGTGGTGTTTCTGAAAGAGTGATGAATGTGTGTGTAGTGAGTAAATGGGTAGTGGCTGGTGTAGTGAGGAAGAGAGTGTGTGAGTTATGGTGGTGTGTGACCTATGGTGGTGAGTGTAATGAGTCATGATGGTGTATATAGTGAGTAGGAGAATGGGTGAGTTATGGTGGTGTGTGCAGACTCCAGTATATATTGAATAGGAAGGTGTGTAGTGAGTAAGAAGGTGTGTCAGTGATGGATGTGTGTGTGTGTAGTGACTTGGAAAGTGTGTAAGTTATGAGAGTGTGTGTTATGAGTAGGAGGGTGTATGAGATATAAGGGTGTGTGTAGTGAGTAGGAGGGTGTATGGATGTGTGTATGTAGTAAGTAGGAAGGTGTGTAAATTATGAGGGTGTGTGTAGTGAGTAGGAGGATGGATGAGCTATGAAGGTATGTGTAGTGAGTAGGAGAGTATGTGTAGTGAGTAGGAGAGTATGTGTGTGTATATGAAAGGTGTGGTTGATAGGGTCAGTAATAATGGTTGTGTCTTACAGGTGAGTGAGATAATAAAGACCCTGAACCCTGAGTCTACCATCACCTTCCTGGAGATGGCTTGGGAGGGGGTCACAAGGGGGAGAGTCTACATCCGAATGAGTTGGGACACAACACAGGCCAGACGGTTTGTTGGTCTCTGCACCGGACAGCCAGGATCCTCCTTCCTCAATACACGGTTAAATAGAGTTGTGGGCAAGGAGAGTCGGTGTGAGTGTGTGTTTGGTGGGAACTATATCTTTAATGACTACAGTATATATAACAGTATGAATCAGGTGGGGTCAGTATCATTTAGGAGTGATTCAGAAAAGAGTGGTGAGTTTTGCATCAGCACCATCTGGGGACGTAAGTCTTCAGGTGCTTATATTGGCCGAGTGGAGAGTGGACTGAAAGTGGTGAAGGCAGCAGTCCAACTCAATGACATCACACAAGTCACTGTGGTGGACTGTGGTGTTGTGGTGCCTCTCTAGTTGTCTTAGTACACACACTATACACACAAGGAGTAAATATACACACACACTATACACACAAGTAGTAAATATACACACACACTATACACACAAGTAGTAAATATACACACACACTATACACACAATGAGTAAATATACACACACACTATACACACAAGTAGTAAATATATACACACAAGTAGTAAATATACACACACACAAGGATTAATACTATATTATTACTTACTATATAATTACTTACCATATAATTACTTACTATATAATTACTTACTATATAATTACTTACTATATAATTACTTACTATATAATAACTTACCATATAATTAATTACTATATAATTAATTACTATATAATTAATTACTATATAATTAATTACTATATAATTAATTACTATATAATTAATTACTATATAATTAATTACTATATAATTAATTACTATATAATTAATTACTATATAATTAATTACTATATAATTAATTACCATATAATTACTTACCATATAATTAATTACTATATAATTAATTACTATATAATTAATTACTATATAATTAATAACTATATAATTAATTATTATATAATTAATTATTATATAATTAATTACCATATAATTAATTACTATATAATTAATTACTATATAATTAATTACCATATAATTAATTACTATATAATTAATTACCATATAATTAATTACTATATAATTAATTACTATATAATTAATTACTATATAATTACAATACAATTACTGTATAATTAATTATTATATAATTAATTATCATATAATTATCTACTATATAATTAATTACTATATAATTACAATACAATTAATTACTATATAATTAATTACTATATAATTACTTACCATATAATTAATTACTATGTACTGTATTGTAATTCTTTAATACCATATCCATAGGGGATACAAATATTATAAAAATACATTTTGCTTTAGTATAATTCCTTATATATATATATATATATATTACATTAGTATAATCACTTTCTATATATACATAATAATAATAATGGTCTGTTGTATGGAACAGTTTGTAGGAATCATTAAGAGGGTAATATACTTGTGGTACAGTTGGACACAGGAATTGGTGGTACAGCCCAGGTGGAAGATGCTTGTCTCTCTCTTATAACCAGTGACTTTGGTCTGGTATTTGTTTATCATCAATATCCCACATCATAGTTTATAGGAATCAAACACCAACAAGAGAATCTTACATTAAGTTGTTAATTTTCATTATTTATATCTTGTAGTTTTCTGGATATTCAATAAATATAATTATAATATTATTAATGACTTTAGATCTCCTTTGTTTACATTATTTATATTAGTTTACGATGGTAAAAGTCATTAAATAAAGCGATTACAGCAATGAAACATGAGGTGGTGAGTATGGATGAAGGTTTCTACCCTTGACTTCCACAGTTGTATTTATATGGGGAGAAAATGTTTCATGAGTATAAGATGACTCTCCCATTGGCTTATATTTACTGAGACATGGTATGACCATGTCATGGTACCATGTATATGGGTGTCATGTCCAGGCTATTTAACCATGACATCAGTCATGGGTCTGGACCATGCATTGGGTAATGGAACATTTCAGTTCGAGCTTCTGTTCGAAGTGTACATTTGGCGCACTATTTTAGTAAGTTTATAGTAAATTTTACTGAACCCAAGATGTCCACTGTAACCATCAGGCTTTAATACATCTGAGTGTACTGAACTAGGTAACACAATCTGATGGATTTCTAACCACGAATAGTTTGCTGAAAGAGTTGTAGGCCGGTATGCACTCATGAGTACACCTTGATCCTAACAGAAGGCAGGTAGGGTGTCTACATCCTTTTTGTCTAGAGCAGCATGTCACCCGGCAGCTAAAGAAAAGTGGTCAGTTTCCTGTGCCTGTATCAAATCTACTTTAGAGATAATATCAAAAGGAGGCATTGAAAGTGACGGAGACTGACATTGCTTCTGAAAGGCTTGTTGGACCTGAGAACGAGTCAACATGCAGGAGGGAAAAACATCAGAAGATTCAGAAGGGAATACAGGTAAAGGCTTTTCTACAGTTAGAACATTAGGTTACACAAGTTTACCTGCTATGTCATTACCAAACAATAAATTAATTCCTTTAACAGGCAGGTTTCCTTCCTTTATTGCCACTTTGACACATGAGGCGACCAGGAACACTTGAGATAAATATGGGCCACAGGGTATGAAGTCTGAGAGGTGAGACTGGAAATTAGTATACATTATATCTTATCTCCAGTAAAGCTCTCTTCTAGATTGGGAAGAACATTACTTAGCAGTTTGGACTGAGAAGCCACTGTGTCTCGAATAAAATTATACTTTAATAGGATAGGTCTGACCTTACTTTGTCAAAACCACTTCACCATCAAAAATAAAGTAATCAAACAACTGGTTTAACTGGACACCAATACAAATAGAAGCTACAGGATTTGATGAGGTAGAGGAATCTGATGCAGTAAAGAAGAAACTTTTCCTACTACAGTACTTGTACACATAGTGTGTTTACAAAAAGCAATAGTATGGCCTGGCTTCCTACAGTATGCACATGTTAATTGGCTAGTAGTGAACCCGCTACCTCTCAGCTTATCCTTAGAATCTTTGTACATGAAATTGTCAGAGGAAGTTTGTACAGAAAGAGTGAGGTCTCTCTCACGCCTCGACCAGATCTGGAGCCTCAAAGCCTACACATCTGATAGCTCTGCCACCCTCAATAGTTCCATCTCGTCCCTCTCCTTTATGTATTTCACAACAGGGAAGGGCGATGTTCTTTTAAATTCCTCTAGGTCCGTTTAGGACAATGAGATTAATAAGTTCTGAACAGGTTATGACCAAGAGAGCATTTAACCATTTGTTTAAAATTTAAGCTTATCACTTTCAAAATCCACATATGTTTGATGCTTGAAAGGAGCATGTGGACTTACAAGGTGAGATGGAGAAAGTAATGAGAGTGTGTATGAGAGATGTGGTACGAGTGAGAAAGCAACTGTTTTGAATGTGGAGTGGTTGAGAGAGTGAAGCATAACACATTGAGATGGTTTGGACTACTAGAGAGAATGCAAGGCGAGGAGTTTGTAAAAAAGGTGAATGGCAGTGAAGTTGTTGGAACTGGTGTGAGAGGCAGACCACCGGTTAAATGGCAGAACAGAGTGGAAAAGTATGTGAAGGAGAGAAACGTGAGGGGCATGGGGAGGCTTGACGAAGTGAGGGGGGAGTGTTGGAACAGGGAGAATTGGAGGCACTTCCCCCATTGGGGGAAGTTCCTGGAGGGAACGAGGCGTCAGAGCTATAGATAGATAGATAGATAATTAGTTTGGCATGTACAGTTGCCCAAGAAAAGACTGTAACCAAATTTGCTGGTGTGCGGCAATGTCTGGCAGCTGCTCCAAAGTAAGCACTTGTATTTTATCAATGGATCACTCAGAACCTACAACCTTTGTATGGATGGATGTTATTGGCTTCAGCTAATTACATTCATCCTTACAACTATTGGTTCTACGTGATCCATTGATAAGATACGAGTGCTTGCTTTGGAGAGCTGCCAGATACTGCCACACACCAGCAAATTTGGTTGCAGTCTTTTCTTGGGCAACTGTACGAGGTGGCTTGATCGAAACACGACCTATGTCTATGTTTACCATTATCAAATGCTCTCAAGGTGTTAATAATACATTTAGTAGGGTGATACACAGTATAATGAACCGTATATAAAATGTTTGGGTAGGACAATTCCAAAGAATAGTCGTCTATGAGAGACCTTGCTTATTCTTTCACACAAAAATAATTATTCTTGTACAGTGCATGAGGTAGAGAATATACCTTAATACTCTACATGTTAATGATCAACGCCTATGAAGACTCATTCCTCCCAGAGAAATAATGACTAAACGTACCAATATTAACACTAGTAATGACAATGAACACTAGCACTGAACAAATCACACGCCGTTCAAAGAAAGCTCCCTTGAGTGTAGCCGTAACACTAAACACTTCAACAGGTTTATACACTGCACAACATACACCAATATCATTTGAAACACAGAGTGGGGAAGGGAAGTTTACTTACAACTTATTAGTTAGTTTAAAACTGTAGCATCATGGTAGGGTTGATATTTAATGTTACGCCCGAGACTAAGCACAACATTAAAATAAAATTAAAGTTAGAACGGATAACCAATGTGGTTCACAGCGGATAATAGGGCATGAAGAGAGGAGGGATTTAATATGTATATACAGTTTACAAGCATAAAGACAAAGTTACAACCCAATTCCTTACAACATATAGAAATTAACCTAAATAACACATAACCTATTCACAATAACACTTAATCTAGGCTACACTGGTTACATAGCAGAGAGAGGCAAGGGTTACTGACAATATTCACGTGAGTAATGATGATAATGGTGGAGGTAGCAGGCACACAGATAAGGAATATCCGGTAGACAACACAAAGCTGATATGTGGCAGGAAAGTACACTGAGGGAGACCTGCCCACTGTGTTGATGTTGTAGCATTTTTAATTGCTAATGCTGGTGAATAAATTAACTCTCACGTCAATAGTTCAACATTTATTGGAACTAGTGAACACAGGGAGAGAGAGCTTGTAGAGGCAGGCGAGGTGGTGAGGCTTCTCTAGGCACGGCTGTACCGACGTGTAGGAAGTAATGCTACAATACCAATTGCCTTCTCACTCATACCACATCTCTCGTACACACACACACACACACTCGATACCAAATGCCTTCTCACTCATACCACATCTCTCGTACACACACACACACACACACACACTCAATACTAAATGCCTTCTCGTTCATACCACATCTCTTATACACACACACACACACACACACACACTCAATACCAAATGCCTTCTCACTCATACCACATCTCTCGTACACACACACACACACACACATGTGAACTGAAATGTTCGCTTTCTCTGTATTATTCTCCCTTTCTCTCTCTCTTTATTACTTCTTCTCTCTTTTATTATCTATCTCTATTAATAATAATAGAGAGAGAGAGAGAATGGTTGACCTGACACGCACACACACACAATTCACCTCCTGGAGAGAGAGAGAGAGAGAGAGAGAGAGAGAGAGAGAGAGAGAGAGACTGGAGACTGGAGACTGGAATGTTGGCAGGTGAAGGTAGGTAGTGTAGTCATTAGGTGGTGATAAAGTATCCCATGGGCCAGGCAGCCTGCCCTGCAATTTATCCTGTTGGAGACTCAAGGAATGACAGGTTTTATTTTTTATATTTTATACATAGGATTGTCATATTTTTATTTTATTTTATTTTAATTTAGCACGAGAGAGAGAGAGAGAGAGAGAGAGAGAGAGAGAAAGAGAGAGAGAGAGAGAGAGAGCCCTGCTGGTTGACTACACACACACACACACACTGACAGATGTGATAGTTGCCATGCTATGCCAGTACGTTAATATTTTTGTAGGCGAGTATCATAGAGATACTGTACCTCTCTTTTTTTACGCCAAGTAGGAGATATGATGTATCACAATATTCAGTGCCCACTTCCATGTAATTTAACGTTGGTCACGTTGGCAGAGAGTTCTGACAACATATTGTTGCCCTTGTTAAGGGAAGAAAATAAGATACATTAACATGGAAGTGCGAGATTATTATTGTTAGACTCTTTTCCTTATTGCCACAGCTGAATCAGCATTGTTCATTACATCTCAGTCACACTTCCATGTTAATGCGTCAATTTTCTTGTTATTCTATAAGCCTCTTTTCTGTCCATTACAGGTATTTTTCCATCTCGCACTTCCATTGACAAGAACAACAGCAAGATCGATAGCAATAGTCAGGTGAGGCCGTGTGTAGATTAATAAATCTCCTGCACTTACCTCCCAACACCTGGTCACCTCCAACTGACGTCACTGACACGTGTGTGTGTGTGTGTGTGTGTGTGTGTGTGTGTGTGTATATATATGTGTGTGTGTGTGTGTGTGTGTGTGTGTGTGTGTGTTACCATTCGTGAAAAAGAAAACGAGAATAATATGTAAATGGAAGATAAATTGAAAATACTGCTGTACAATACATTAGCGTTTTACTTTTAACTGACATTGCAGGAACTATTTGATTATTATGAAAATATTGTATCTTATAATATATTATATCATCATCATTTATTTTTATTACTATTGTAGTGTTTTCGTGGGTACTACACCATAGGAGTTTCAAATAGTAGACTCTGTACAAGGCACAAGTTTATTATGGAACACACAAGAAACAGGAGGACACGCAGGTGATACAAAATAACCACGTGGGGCTACGACGCAGCGTGGCTAGCTGGACGTCTGGTGGTGTGGTTACTTCTGCAGTAGTGCGTGTCGTGTCCAGGTGGAGGTGTTCTCGTGTCCAGTGTCCAAGGGTGAGTGAGGAGCTGACAGGGCAGCGGCCTGGCTTTTATGTCCTATGGTAAAGGATTAACTCTTGCCCCAGGCCCGCTTGACCAGGGATTAAGTTTATTAATAGACAGCTGTATGCAGTCTGTTCCCTCTGACTCCTGAGTTAAGAACACGTGGTTTGGAGTGTTTAAGGAGTGGACACTCAATAATATAGAGTGGAACACTACAATACTCCCCCTCCCCCCAACAGACTTATTTTTATTAGGGGAAAGGAGAAGGAATACATAATAAAACTTACAAAATACACACAAAAAAAGTACATAAAAGTAACATAATAATATATATACAATATGCGCAGCTATATCCAAGAGTGAGCCCCACGGAATGAGTTGATTATGGGGGGAACAACGCATACGCAAACATAGATAGTACAAAATACACCCATGTAATAAGAATACACCCACCATAAGTACACTAACAGACACAAAATCGTGGGCCAGCCGTCACCAGAGTTAGAATCAAACAGGTGAATGTGTGGAATAATGCGGGTGCGGCCTCTTTGTCCACACGAAGCGTCTGGGTGGCGTGTGCAGTCGCTAGAGGCGTCATAGTGGCGTAGCGAGGCTGCTAAGGGCACTGCCGTCAGGGGCGTCGTAGTGGCGTGACGGGGCTGCTTGGGTCGTGTGAAGTCGTCACTCGTCAGAGGCGTCTTAGTGGCGTGACGAGAGGTGTGGCGAGGCTGCGAAGGTCGCAGTCGCCCGAAGTAGGGGTGAAATGGTGGGAGGGTACATGATGGGTGTGGGAGGGAGAGAGGGGTGGAGGTGGACGTAGGTTAGAGAATATTTTACTGGTAAAATGTGGGAGATAGCATGAGAGTGTGGTTGGATAGGAGGTCTAGGTATGGATTTGCATACGGGTTGAGTAGGGGGAGGAGGGTATGGTGGTAGAGGTATGGGTAGAATGGGGGAGAGAAAATGTGTGGTGGGTACACGTGAGGAAGGAGTCGGTTGGATGGGGGTAGGAGGTCGTGGAATGGGGGAAAGTGGGGGGGGGGATGGTTTGGCTGGGGGGAAAGGAGCATGGTGTGGGAGTAAGTCATGATATGGGGGAACGTGAGGTAGATATGGACTTGGATAGGGGTTGATTGGGGGAACAAGCATGTGGTGGGGGAGATATGGGAGGGATGAAAGTGGGGAATGTATGGGTTGAGTGGGGACAGGAGAGTATGGTGGGGAAGAGCACGTGTGGTGGGGGGGAAAATTGGGGGAGTTAAGCGTGGTGGTGGTGGGAGTGTGAGGGGCGTGCGTGGTGATTGGGGGGGTGGAGGAGGCGTGCGTGATGGTTGAGGGAGTGGGGACGGAGTGCGTGATGGTTGGGGTGGTGGTGGGGGAAGTGTGGGAGGCGTGCGTGGTGATTGGGGGGGTGGGGGAGGCGTGCATGGTGATTGGGGTGGTGGTGGGGGGAGTGGGGGCGGCGTGCGTGGTGATTGGGGGAGTGGGGGAGGCGTGCGTGGTGATTGGGGGAGTGGGGGAGGCGTGCGTGGTGATTGAGGGAGTGGGGGCGGCGTGCGTGGTGATTGGGGGAGTGGGGGAGGCGTGCGTGGTGATTGGGGGAGTGGGGGCGGCGTGCGTGGTGATTGGGGGAGTGGGGGAGGCGTGCGTGGTGGATGAATGGTGTGTGTAGGATGAGGTGATGGTGAGGTGTGAGTGGGGGGAGATGAGTGTTGAGGGGGGTCAGGTAGGCTAGGCTGAGGTGGGGGAGGTAGGTCACGGATGAGTGATGTCTGGGTGGGTAGGGGTGGAGAGCGAGGTGGAGAAAACGGGAGGGGTGGAGAAGGCGGGTGGGGTGGTGACAGTGAGCGGGGTGGGGAAAGAGAGTGGGGTGGAGAAGGCGAGCGGGGTGGAGACAGAGAGCGGGGTGGAGACAGGGAGCGGGGTGGAGGAAGTGAACGGGGTGGAGGAAGTGAGCGGGGTGGAGACAGTGGCGGGGGTATGGGTTGAGTTGGGGAAGGGAAGCAGGGTGGGGTTGTTGATGGGTGGACGGTCGAAGGGGTCGGTGCAGGACGAGGTTGGGTAAGAGTGGGGTTGGGTGGGTTAGGTAGGTCGGTGGTGGGAGGTTTGGATGGAGAGGAAATGTGCTGAGGTGGAAGAGAGGGTGTGTGTGGGCGGCATGGGATAGGGACGGGTGTTATGTGAGAAGGCAAGGTGGACCGAGGCATGTTCAACAGGACCTCGAAACCTCTCAACTCCGCGAAAGTCTCTATGCACAACTTGTATAGGTTGTAATGTGTCGGGTGTGAAGGTGGATGAGTCTTATGGTTGTCGTCTATTAATTCCACCGTTCTTTTGAAAGCGCGTCTCGTCCCTTTCAGTACCTCATCCATTTCTGGGGGGGGGGGGTATAGTAATCTGGGTCTTGGTGGGGAAGGCGAGGAGGGGTTAGGGATGGGTGATGTGTGGCTGGTTGGGGGTGAGAGTGGAAAGAAGGGGGAGTGAGGTATATGAAACCGTCCTTGGCACTTTACTGCATCCTCTTGCAGTTCCATTATCTTAGAGTTGATGGACTCTGGAGGTGGCATACCCTTACGTGCGTGTTTTTTAAGAGTTTCATTAACGATATGGAACCTGGATAGAAACGAGTCGCGTTCATAATTAGGGTTGTTGTAGCGGCTGGGTGTCTGTGTAACACTAGGGTTGTGGGTGTCGTTGAGCGTGGCTGTGTGTGAGGTTGTGTGGGGTGTGGGTTGAGTGTGGATGGTTTGTTGAGGCTTCTTTTGGGGCGCAAGAGAGCATTTGATATATGGGGGTAAGGGACGAGTGGGTTGGGGGGTATAGTACATGATGGGTGTGGGAAGAGGGAAGGGAAATGAGTTTACGTTAAGTTAAGAGTAGTGGAGGGGGAAGAGCACTGGGGACGGGTGAAAAATAGCATAAATCATAGGGTAGTGGAGGCGGGGTGGGTTGTAGAGGCGTCAAGTGGCGTGACGTCGTAGAAGCTTGGACACTGGAGTGGCGTGGTGGGTACCTTGGCTTGCTGTTGCACGTGGTGGAGGAGGTGAGTTGATCAGGCAGCGATGCACGTCGTGGGGTTCTGAAGGGCGTGCACGTGGCTGGTGTATAATTGCAAGGCAGGGCAGCGATACACGTACGATACAGGAGGGCGAAAGGTACCTTGTTGTTGTGGTGGTAGCGTGCACGTGGAGATGGGGCGTGAGGATCTTGAAGAAGGTTGTAGCTTGTAGGGCCGAGTACGAGTGCTACTATACTCCGGGGTCACCAATGTAGTGTTTTCGTGGGCACTACACCATAGGAGTTTCAAATAGTAGACTCTGTACAAGGCACAAGTTTATTATGGAACACACAAGAAACAGGAGGACACGCAGGTGATACAAAATAACCACGTGGGGCTACGACGCAGCGTGGCTAGCTGGACGTCTGGTGGTGTGGTTACTTCTGCAGTAGTGCGTGTCGTGTCCAGGTGGAGGTGTTCTCGTGTCCAGTGTCCAAGGGTGAGTGAGGAGCTGACAGGGCAGCGGCCTGGCTTTTATGTCCTATGGTAAAGGATTAACTCTTGCCCCAGGCCCGCTTGACCAGGGATTAAGTTTATTAATAGACAGCTGTATGCAGTCTGTTCCCTCTGACTCCTGAGTTAAGAACACGTGGTTTGGAGTGTTTAAGGAGTGGACACTCAATAATATAGAGTGGAACACTACACTATTATCATTATCTTCATCACTATAATTATTTTGAGTAGTAGGCTATTATCATTATATCATTATTGTTATTATTATTATTGTTGTTGTTGTTGTTGTAGTTGATGGTGGTGGTGGGAGGGGAAGGAAGGTCATTATATCATTATTATTGTTATTATTATTGTTGTTGTTGTAGTTGGTGGTGGTGGTGGTGGGAGAGGAAGGAAGGTCATTATAGAGGTGTGAATTGGCTGCTTAATAATGTCACATCAGGTAAACCTACCTGTCTAATATTGATCTTGGGTAACAGCATGTTGTAAAATTCGAGGATGAAGGTCTTTCTTCTGTGAAAATACATATTTATGACATTGCATATGAACTTATTATATCCAACCTAGAATATGTTCAGTGGTACACAATGTCATATAGGTTGCCGCTACAATCTGAAGACACGGTGCAGTTTCGCATAAACGTTAAAAGTTAGGAAGGGTTCGAGCGTTGGAAGGAACTGTTTACGCAAAAAAATTACACTGGTTTCAAAGTGAAGAAAGTCTATCCAAGAGGAGTGAGGAAAGTATTTCATAAGAAATACATTTACATTCATTGCGATATCTGCACCCGTAATATAAAGAAGACTGTTACTGGGTATGTATTATATATGTATCATGTATGTATATTGTAGGTGACTATTGCATTATTTCGCGTTCGCAAGTGTCAAGTTGTATATCACTAATGAGTCGTATGCGTGGTTCGTTTCAAGTGTCCTGTGACAATGGATGTTAATATTCGTTCAGTAACTAAAGACAATTTGAAGAAAGACTTACTGATGGAAAAGTACCCATGCTTCATTACATTAAAGGGTCTTCACAATCACTATCTCCAGTCTGCAGAAGCTCTCAATCAACTCAGGGTACTTCCAGAAATTCAGGGTACTTCCAGAAACTCAGGGTACTTCCAGAAACTCAGGGTACTTCCAGAAACGAGAGAAATTTTTATTAATTATTTTGAGCAAGGTATTCGAAAGATTTCATTATACTAACAAATTTACTCATTATTCATTGTTTCTTGATGCATTACTAATGGAAATATATTGTATCTCTCATAATTCATACACAATACATTTGCATAATTTGTGTATAACCATGAATTACAGTATCAGATTGTATATTTGCAACTGCAGAATATTGAAACTTTCTTTATTACATTTGCAGGAATGACAGTACCTCAAGTAGGAAGGCGTCCTCTAGTGAGTGATTGATTGATTTTTTTATGCAACTAGACATATGGCGGCGTAACAGCCACGGTCATATACCGCCCAACATCAAATTGTCATCCACATAATTAATAAAACATGAACTCCGGAAAGGGATAGGCAGCATGACTAAATGACACACAAACTAAAAAGCACATCATTACTAAAAGATAAAAGAATACATCGAATTAACTAAAAAAAAAAATATATATATATATATATATATATATATATATATCAAACCATCTAAAAAACATAAATATCATATGCTCATATTTTGTATATATAGGAGAGGGTGTTCCCTCCTACACTACAAGTATCTTTCACCTGGACTGTACCGCCTATTCCTGTGTCCAACTGTACATAAACCAGGAACCCAAATTTCGGCCACTGGTAAAGTCATGGTCTAATGTTCTGCAACCTGGTGAATAAAAGCGAGTTATTTGAGTTCATTTTATGAACCAAAATTGCACACACCAACAACTATAGTTTCGGATCATTTTTCGAAGCCATCTCATTGGAAGGTGTTGCAGTACATTAGACCATGACTTTACAACTGATGGGAAATGGTTCATTTTTGTTCACTCTTTGGTGATTCAGTTTGGGAGCCACTTCTGACCTTAAGGACCCTGTGATGTAGTCAGAAAATAGGAGGTTTGGGGAGTCCTTCAAACATTGCCAGGAAACGCCACCCATATGGAAGGAGTTTGTTTCGTGGCTTGGTTAGGAGAAATCAGAAACCTCCAATTTTCATACATGAACACAGGGTCCTTAAGGGTGTGTGGGAATTGGGGGACAGGCTTGGGGTGGTTAGGGGGGAGGGGGTAGAAAGCTTGTCCCCTATTCCCGCACTCCCCCCTTACCACCCCAAGCCTGTCTCCCTACTCCCCCACCCCCCAAAAAGCCCCAAGCCTGTCCCCTACTCCCACACCCCCTTAATTAATGCATCAGGGCCCTTTCCTCTGATTAATTTTCCATCCTTTCCTTATTTTCCCGTCGTTCTTGCTTATCCTCCTCTCTTGTCTCCTCTTCCCTTGGGACAAGGTGTAGGATAACACACACACACACACACAACACACACAACACACACACAGACATATAACACACACAACACACACACACACATACACACACACAACACACACACACACAACACACACACACACACACACACATACACACACACACACAACACACACACCCACACACAACACACACACACACACAATCTTCTTTTTACTACTTTTATTTTAGTTATGAATTATTGACGGCTGACAAAACAATAATAATAAACAAATCGTATTAATCTATCATAGGTACAGCTGTTAACTAAACCTTGGGCTGTATTCTAAAGATTTTTGCCGGGATCAGACAAACAAACACAGCTCTATCAGGTGTAATAAATGAAATAGGATTTATGGTACTGTACAGGGAGTATGAAATGTTTAGGGCAGAAGATAGCTATGACTTACGATAATTCCATAGACTAGAACATGCAGACATTGACTCTGGGTTGATTCCACAGTGGTATTCGTTTGTTAGCTCCCCAACCAACCAAAATTTTAAGGCTTCATTATTTTCCAAAAGGTGAGTATCCACATTCACAATATCTATCCAACAGTTAGATAATGATGATCACTGTATAGATTACTCACCAAATTCATTAAATAATTCACCCATAAGGCATTTAATGATAATAATGATAATAATAATGATCACTGTATAGATTACTCACCAAATTCATAAATAATTCACCCATAAGACATTTACACGACAAACATTCTTTCGTTTACGAGCTTACAAACCAAAACAAACCACTATGGAATCGGCCCTCTGTCATCAATAACAACTTTACCACTGAAATATTTTGTATTTGGCCGTGAGACTTATATTTAAAGTGTCTAGTCCAGCAGTCCCGAACAGGGCCAATGGCAGAATTGTCGTCCTCGGCATCCATTTGGAGATCATACACCCGTAGTTTTAAAACATTTGAGGGCCCTTAATGGAGCTCTATGAACCCTCCCAACTACTCCAGGCAACAGATTCCCTATTCGAAACACTGAAGCGTTTTGTGGCCTGGCTTATTTGGAGGGTTCATAGAGCTCCAGTAAGGGCCCTCAAATGTTTTAAAACTACGGGTGATAGAAGCTGCAAGTGGCGGCGTCAGGGTGGCAGAAGAGGTGTCGTGTCCCTGGATCCTGGCAATCTTTTGTTGGTGACTTGGAAGACAATCAAATTATACACACATATGATATAAAAAAAGACTCCCAACTCGTCCAATGAGCTATTATTATTTAGCTTCGTAACATAATGTGGAAGAATCTGTAGCTCTCCAATTCGCTCACAGCAAGTAAACCAATCAATATTGAGTGACCAATTAGATTACAATGTTGAGGCAGTTTACTTTATATTTATCTTAAACTTATAATGCGAGTCCCCTTGGCTTTTAAGTTTTACTGCTGAATATGCACAACTTACTGTTATTATTAATCTGTTTATATTAATAATACTATTATTATTATAGGAGGGGGATACGTGGATATATATACATATAGAAGATCACAGGCACATAGATATTGGTTAGGTTAGGCTAGATATTGGTTAGGTTAGATTAGGTTAGATATTGGTTAGGTTAGGTTAGGTTAGGTTAGGTTAGATATTGGTTAGGTTAGGTTAGGTTAGGTTAGATATTGGTTAGGTTAGGTTAGATATTGGTTAGGTTAGGTTAGGTTAGATATTGGTAGGAACGAAAGTGAAATATGGGTGAGCAATGTTTTCAGGCATCATCTGTCTATGCATACACACCCATACATACACAATTACACATATACATCCCCTTACTCCCTTAGTAAACATACCAAATATGGGACTGGGATCTCTTATCATGTAACACTACGAGTAATTTGTTAACACACACACACATACACACACATTGTGTTATATTTATATAGCTTTATCAAGGATCACAGTAAGCAAAATAGGACGAATTTACTAAGCGTAAAAACAGCACAGGTGCCACAAGTAAGATTCTGGATCACCGGGTGAAAAAACATATATGATTTTAATTTCTTTAAAGTTAATCTTTATTTCTTCTAAATGATTTTCTATGTAAATCAAAACTACTTTATTTGCAGCACGTGATTTCCACTAAGGCTAGTAGTGGTCAAGCTTTGATTCCTAAGACGTGATAGGTACTTGAGGAACAAATGAAATGTCTTCATGATATCATAGTCTATGGATACAACATGTTATCCCAACTAAGCAGTAATATTGTCCTTGTATACAGAGATGTGGGTTGGGGCAAGAAGTCAGGCTTGGCTGGACGGCCGACCTGTGACAGAATGGGGTCCTAATGAACCAAATGGCTCCCCAGACGATTGTATCCGCGTGAATAATGCTAACGGTGTTCACGAAATGATGGACACCCTATGCAGCAACACGTTCCCCGTGCTGTGCCACAAGGGTGTGAGGTACTCGTAAGTTCTGATGGAAACTGTGCACATTCAGTAGCAGCAACAGGAATACAAAGATACAGTCGTGGTCAATAATAATCATCCACATATGGGTATCTCAAACAATATACTGTCTAATGTTTTCACGTTCACATATGATATTATTGTTTTAAGTAGTGTGTAGCTGCTTGTATTAAATTAAAAGATGGTAGTTAACGTGTGTGTGTGTGTATTATTGTTTTAAGTTGTGTGTGTTTGTGTTATTGTTTTAAGTAGTGTGTGTGTGTTATTGTTGTAAGTAGTGTGTAGCTGCTTCTATTAAATTAAAAGATGGTAGTTAACCTATTTATTGGAAAGTTAATCATCTAAGGAACAGAGGGAAGCTGTCAAACTCTTAGGTGAGTTACCCCTATATGGATGATTATATTTGACCACGACTGTATATAAAGATAAAACAAATAGCTTTCAGACACCAACAGATATATTATATTGTCACTTTGGTGTGTTAACTAGTCACTAGGATGAGAGGCTGCAGCAAATCATATCCTTACAGTCCATTATCTTATCCTGTATTTCTTCCTGTAATTTATTATTTCTCTCCCTATCCTTTACTGAAAAGTATAACAGATCTACGTTTATGTGTAAATCCTGTTTTGGCATTTTCATATGCAAAATATCTGTATGTTTTGATTTAACCTCCTCCACATGTCCCCTATTTCTCTCATCCATTAATATCATTAGTCCTCTCCCCCTTCTTTCATTCACTTCCCTATATCTTTCTATTTTATATAGTCCCTCTGAAAAGTTAAATTTATTAAATCTTTGTTGGGTTTCTGTAACACATAAAATTATTATCATTTACTAATTTCTCTAATTCTATTAATTTATTTATAGTTAATCCCTGCATATTTATTAATCTAAATCCCAATTTTGTCTCCCTCTCTGTATTCCACCCCTATTCTTGGTATCTTTTGAATTGTAACAATTTACCATCTCGGACATACCATCCCTGTTCTCCTCTTCCCCTTCTCTCCCTTAGTATTTCCAATGCTTTCCTGGTTTCCTCTCTCTCTCTCTGATGGACAAATCCTTACTTATTTGAGGAAATTTGCAATATTTTAGAGAAATTTTGTTCATGTGAATATGAAAACGAAAACGATAAATCCCGGGTAATTAGATCTAGCCTGAATTAGAAGAATTTCAAGCCTTCTTGGATATATCACGTAAGAGAATGTTGGCCGTAGGTCAAACACATGATGGTTGTCTCTGGAGGCAGGCATGTTGTCACTTACCTGTTCGAGCAGTGGGATGTACTGACATTAAATTTCACAGCGTTGAACAGTGCTACATGAAAGAAATGCCTTTGTTGTGATATTCTGCAGTCCTGACAAATTTGAAGGCTTTTTGTACAGTTGGCTCCACTCCTGCGTTTCTCCCATGTCGTTACCAATGTTGGGTCAGTCAGAAATTCGAATCCCGACTCACAAGTTTAAATATTCGAAACATTCATTTCTTTCACTCTAAGGATATGAATGTTTCTATTTTTAACTTGTGGATCAGGATTCGAATTTCTGACTGGCCCAACATTGGCAACACGAGAGGAGAAACGCGGGAGTGGAGCCAACTGTATGTCTTTGGGGGAACTGCTCCTCCAGCATTACTTGAACTGTTTACATTCATGCTTCTGGGAACTGCAGTGCTGGTTGATACTGCACTTGTAGGTGTCACATATTTCACACTACCCATACAGTGAAATGTTCCAAACCCATCAAGTGTACGAATAGTAAAATCTGCATTGACAAAGATATATTGCAGAAAACCGTCTTTCTTTATTTCCACAGTTTCAGTTCTAATTACTAAGTAAACATAGCGTAAAGCCTTTTTATAGGATGGAGCTACTCCTTACTTTGCTAGAATATCAATTAATTGGCGAGAGTCATAGCGTCTGTGTAGGAAAACAGATAGAGAGATTTGAAGGCTGGATAGAAATGAACGTGGCCGCACTGCAGATATAATTACATGTTGTATACTCAATCGTTTCTGAACCTTATGCTCATATAGCTATCCTTAGATTTCGTTACTTCATCAACAAAGTCAAGGAGAGTGTCTGGTAACTGTTGTATAGAGGAAGTAATAAATATCTGTGTGTTGTTGATGTTGTTGTTTATACTTTGTTGTATACATTGGTAACAATAAACTTTTACTTCTAGTACAATTTACACGAAGGAGAAATTTAATGTTATTATATATTTAAGATTTAATTTTACCGCGCGAAGTCTCTGAGAGCTGGCATCGCTTTTTGTTGCCTACCTACAGTGTTGCCAGATGCAGGGGGAATTTACATGTCTCAGGGAAGTTTGAAGTCCACACAGGGAAATTATATTATGACTGATCACGAGTAAACAGAGAAAGTTCTACCCAAAAGACCGTCAATGTTTCTGCCCCAGCTGGAGTAAATAGCGAATTATTGAGGCAAAAAGGGAAAATTCTGATGTTGGAGTTCTGCTGGAAATTTCGTTTAGTTGACTTGGCAACACTGCTTCGCTTGAGTGATGCCAATTTGACGGATTTTCAGTTTGATCTAGCAGATTTGGAAATTATCTAGCGGAAAAAATATTGAGTGTGTGTGTGGAATAACATCATTTAATTTGTTTCATTTCTTTGTTTTAGGAGTTATTGAGGCAAACAAGGGAAATTGTAAAGGTAAAGTTAGGGGTTTATCGTCAAGTAGACCTGGCAACACTGCTTCTGTTTCCCGCCAAAAGCATAACAACAACAACAACAAACCACAACAGGAGGAAGAAGCAGCAAGACCCGTGTTTATATTAAATAACAATATTAATTAACAATATGTGTACAACTACTGATGTTGTTATTGATCAACGAATAAGAAATATTCAGAGGGAATATTTAGAGTTTATACAAGACCATGTGTAACGTCGCTATTTTTATCCCCCTTACTTAACTGGAGGAGGATAAAAAAACACGGCCTTTTACAATAAAAAAAAATGACACACCAGTGTATGATACTCTATCCTTATACTGGATCAACCTGGTCTGGGAAAAAAAAGGACTGAGGACCGAACTTGCCTTGCGAATACCAAGAAAAAAAAAATCATACAAAGGCAAGTCCAGTTCCTCGTCAGTAACGCTGCCACCACCAGACCACAGGTTGACCACAGGAACCAAGCTATCACACACTGGGTGGGTAACGTAGCTTGAACCTCAGGCACGTGTGTAAGCAACCCAGAATTACTCTAACGGGGGTTCGATCAATGTCTTATATCAAGTCAAAAATGTCTAAGTATGGACACAGTCTATTCGTATTGTATACGGTAACGGAAAACTCCACTAATTATAATTTAATTTATTTTGTACATTCATTTATATATTTAAAAAAAAAAAATAGATATATATACTCCCTAACCTTCAATCCCCCCTCCCTTAATCCTACTCCCGCTGCCCCTAGAACTGGAATAATTCCAAGTTTCGGTAGGGAACAGCACTAAACAAACAGATAATAATAAAAAAACACAATTTACTTTCTCCCCCCCATCAATAAGAAAAAAAAAATACATCGACATATACATACAATAGTTATACAAAAAAAAACTATGGCCGAAACAATTGTGATAGTCTATGAATTTCTAAATATGCCAGCAATATCAAGTATTTATATTATTAAGTTCTCAGTAGGTACACCAGTATTATTATTATTATGCCTTGCCGGAATGTGCTATCTGGCTGTTCCCAGTGGAAGATGATACGAGACTCCATTAATAATCACTATCAAATGTATAATAAATATTTACCTCAATATTAACACTTGAAGTCACTTTTGTAGCAGCTGTTTTAGTAGTTACCTATTCCCAGTGGAAGATGATACGAGACTGACTGTGAATTCTCGCCACAATTCATTCTCGCCTCGCCCCCCCTAGAACTGCTTCTACACGGACACAAACTAGTTCCTCCTGCTACATTTGCCTATTATATTAAATGTTCCTTCCTCCCTGATACATTTCTTAGTTACAACTAATGATTATTTAACCTATCTTAATACTTCAACCCATTATCTCTTATCTTCAGCCACATAGCATACAATTATTCCTAATATTGCTTACTAATATTGTTCCGCCAACGAAAACATCTCGTCCCTTTCTCGGGACTCCATCCCTCACTCAAATAATTTTCTAAGTTAGTTACCAGAAATAAATGCAGGTATTTTATGGAGAGTGAAGCTAGTAATTATACATTAAAAAAAAACATCCTAAATAACATACATAATAAAATGGGGGTGTTACACACATCCCCTCTTCCTTAGCTGGAACTTACAGTGAAAATTAATTTATATATTTCCCTAACTCAATTCCCCTCCCCCCTAATCTTAACATACACACCATTTGTCACTATCGCTATACCTTACTAAACAACATCAGACATTATTCACCCTAACGTGTTAGTCAGTGTTGATAAACTGCTAACTTTCCCTTACAGTCCTTAGACTGTCTTTCCTTCCCGCAAGAAAGAACTTCTCTACCTAACATTACACAATACACATAATACATAATATATAATGAATATCAGTGACACCTCGTCCCAGTCAGACTCCTCTGTCAAGTCCATAACCCCGGGAGAACTTCAATAAGGTTCTACCGTCACTAAACCCATCCGCGATTGTCCCTAACAAGATCTGAGTATACTTTCATTCAATTCAATCATTCCTATTTTCATTCACTCCTCCATTCAAACCTCAGATCCCGCACGGTATGACAACCCGGAATGCAGTAAGTGATACAGGGGCCTTGACAAAGGTTTTGACTGTATACTGGAAGAGCCCAATGGACATGTAGGGTGTATACTCCCCACCATCCTTCTCTTCCCATTAAAACTAAGTGTCCTCCAACACCCACAATAAAAAAAAATAACATCTATGAGCTGAGTTCCTACCTCGTACATTACTGTTGCCCTGTGTTGACTTCAGGTTATAGTAAAACATGACATTATCCAACGTAACTTTCCCACTTTTACCCTATTTTCTATTAATTTTCATTCACTGTTTTTCTAATTATATCTTTTTTCTGCCTCGGTTTTTACCTCTTTTCTACATTTCCTCCAGAAATCTTCTTGGAGGACGTCGATGACGTGGAGGAAGTACAATATCCTCCTCATCATCATCTGGTTCATTATTTTCAATTAATTCCCCTAACAGTACTATAACATTACTGTGGCTCACATAGGGCTTAATTTTTTCTGCAGCCCTCTGGATGTTTTTCCCTGTAAATGGGTCCTCTAAAATATATATTAATCCATCCCTTATGATTTCTGTTACCTTAAATGGTCCTTTCCATTTTTGGTTCAATTTGGCACAGGTACCCGGTATTATTGTTTCCTGTTTTACCCACACTAATGTTCCTAGTTCTACTTTTTCATTTTTCCTATTTCTATTGGCAAATGTCCGATACCTCCTGAGAGATACAGTACTGGCTTCTTGTATTAGCCGCTTTAGTCTCCCAGCGTCGTTGTGGTCTGACGTGATGGTCGGTAGTGGTGCTGTGATGTTGCGTGGTGGATGCCTTCCGAAGAATGCAACATACGGCGTCACCCTGGTACTGCTGTGGACGGCTGCATTCATTACTTTTTGACACTCGGCCAGCAGGTTAGGCCAACGTTGTGGATAGCCCTCGCACAACTGGGCCAACACCGTCTTCAGGGTCCGGTGCATCCTCTCAATCATCCTGTTAGCCTGTGGATGATACGGCGTGGAGAAAAGTAGCTCCACTCCATGCTGGTCTGCCCAGGTCCACATCTCGTGGCCAGTAAACTCCTTGGCGTTGTCACACAGCACCGATCTAGGTCCGCCAAAGTCTGTAACAAACTGGGTGAGCCTAGCAACAATTCCCTTGGCATGCTTACTATTTAGTGGGTAAAACTTGGTGTACCTTGAAAAATGGTCTATGATGGTTAGAATAAATCTGTTTCCATCTTCGATGCTAACTTTTCTACTATTTTTGTTAAATTATATATTTCACTTTCTTCCTTCCTTTCTACTTTAGTTTTGTTATTTTCTTCAGCCATTTGTATGTCTACCCCTGACAACATATACGCTGGTTCAAGTCTCTGTATCAATAATAATCTTTCGTGTTCCACTCATACCTAAATTCATCACCCTGACGCCATGCCTGGTCAAAGTTTAACTCGACCTTAAATTCTCTCGTGAAGTATGTTTTTAATTCCCACCATGTTAATATCTCCCCCCGTTTCTGGGCCGTGTGTATTAAGACAGCCAGCTCCTTATCTACTCGAGACTTTGCTACTTCTACCCTAGTGCATGAATCTTCTGTGCACCTTTCCACTGCTTCAAAGAACATTTGTAGCCTAGCCGAGGAATCTAAACTCTGCAATGTATCTAACTCGAGTTTTGGAATATCTCGGGGTTTAACCAAGTTTGTATTAACACTTTTTGCAGGGTTTGTTACATTAGGATTATAGGTGACATTTGATAATGGAGGTTGTAATACTGGGTTTGCATTTGTGCCATATGTTACGGGTGGTTGATAAATGTGTGTGGCAGGCAGGGAAAATTGAGTATCTATTCGAGAAGGTATCGTGGACCACTGTGAACGTGAAGCTGGTTCAGGTCTCCTCAATAATGGTGAGGATGGAGGTGTAACTTCCCTCCCTCTGACACGAACAAACTGCGTCTCTCCCGACCTTTCTAACTTACTCACACGTTCCGTTAAGTTATCAAATTGTTCCCCTATGTTTTTCAACTGATCTAAGTCTTGTACCTTCATCGCAATCTTAGTTATCTGTTCTGTTATTAACTTCAATTCCCGCATTTCGAATCTTACCTCCCCATCTGAATCCGTATCAGCCGTTTCCATTTCTCTATCATTAACCACCACTTCATTCATTTCTGACGCTTCCGCCATGACTTTCGCTCTCACGCCACTGCGTGTTAGCATTCTACTTGTTATATCCTGTATTTTCCTTTACCCCCTCTTACGTTAATTTACTACCTCCCTGTTACTTTCCTTTTCAAACCTAGTTTTCCAGTGCCCAATTACTTCTCTCAACTTTCTCTCTATCTTCCTTTGTCCCTCTCTATCAAAATGTACCCCGTCACTACCTAAATGCTGTTCTAATTCCCTACTATTGAAATTTATATAATTAAACTTTCTTGAATTTGCCAAAATTTTATTCACTGATTTCTTTATGTTCTTATATCTCTCACTTGCTATTGGTCTCCCTGATCTATAAACTCTACTTTCTATTTCTACTATTATGACTTTAGACCCACTTTCCTTTTCTATATTTTCTGCTACTTCTAAAATTTCTTCTGCTAATTTCCTAGGTTGAGTATTTTCTTTTATATCGTTACTTCCCAACCACAATATAGTGAGATCATGCCTCCACCTACTAACACTCCACAGTCTTTCATCACTATAAAATGATTGGGTATGGGCACCGGGTAAACGATAAACTACTACCTGAGCTCTGTTAACCGTCAGTTCTCGAGGAACTTGACTGTGTCCTACTATTCCTACCTTAAACTTCAGACCCAATTCCACGGATCTCCATTAAAACAATTTCTCTGGGTCTGATTTATCCCACTTAAGCTACCACCAATGTAACGTTGCTATTTTTATCCCCCTTACTTTAATGGAGGAGGAACAAAAAACACGGCCTTTTACAATAAAATAAAATGACACACCAGTGTATGATACTCTATCCCTATACTGGATCAACCTGGTCTGGGAAAAAAAGGACTGAGGACTGAACTTGCCTTGCGAATACCAAAGAAAAAAAAATCATACAAAGGCAAGTCCAGTTCCTCGTCAGTAACGCTGCCACCACCAGACCACAGGTTGACCACAGGAACCAAGTTATCACACACTGGGTGGGTAACGTAGCTTGAACCCCAGGCACGTGTGTAAGCAACCCAGAATTACTCTAACGGGGGTTCGATCAATGTCTTAAATCAAGTAAAAAATGTCTAAGTATGGACACAGTCTATTAGTATGTATACGGTAACGGAAAACTCCACTAATTATAATTTAATTTATTTTGTACATTCATTTATAAAAAAAATATATATATATATACTCCCTAACCTTCAATCCCCCCTCCCTTAATCCTACTCCCGCTGCCCCTAGAACTGGAATAATTCCGAGTTTCGCTAGGGAACAGCTCTAAACAAACAGATAATAATAAAAAAAAATAATTTACTTACTCCCCCCCATCAATAATAAAAAAAAATACATACACATATACATACAATAGTTATACAAAAAAAAACTATGGCCGAAACAATTGTGATACTCTACTTTAAAATATGTGCCAGCAATTCTCCAATTATTTATGTTATCAGTAGGTACACCAGTATTATTATTATGCCTTGCAGGAAT
Source organism: Petrolisthes manimaculis (assembly GCA_034508575.1). Taxonomy (NCBI): domain Eukaryota; kingdom Metazoa; phylum Arthropoda; class Malacostraca; order Decapoda; family Porcellanidae; genus Petrolisthes; species Petrolisthes manimaculis. The sequence goes on along the minus strand of JAWZYT010001280.1, from coordinate 126,045 downwards.
GTGCTATATGGCTGTTCCCAGTGGAAGATGATACGAGACTCCATTAATAATCACTATCAAATGTATAATAAATATTTACCTCAATATTAACACTTGAAGTCACTTTTGTAGCAGCTGTTTTAGTAGTTACCTGTTCCCAGTGGAAGATGATACGAGACTGACTGTGAATTCTCGCCACAATTCATTCTCGCCTCGCCCCCCCTAGAACTGCTTCTACACGGACACAAACTAGTTCCTCCTGCTACATTTGTCTATTATATTAAGTGTTCCTTCCTCCCTGATACATTCCTTAGTTACAACTGATTATTTAACCTATCTTAATACTTCAACCCATTATCTCTTATCCTCAGCCACATAGCATACAATTATTCCTAATATTGCTTACTAATATTGTTCCGCCAACGAAAACATCTCGTCCCTTTCTCGGGACTCCATCCCTCACTCAAATAATTTTCTAAGTTAGTTACCAGAAATAAATGCAGGTATTTTATGGAGAGTGAAGCTAATAATTATACATTAAAAAAAAGCCATCCTAAATAACATACATAATAAAATGGGGGTGTTACACACGTCCCTTCTTCCTTAGCTGGAACTTACAGTGAAAATTAATTTATATATATTTCCCTAACTCAATTCCCCTCCCCCCTAATTTTAACATACACACCATTTGTCACTATCGCTATACCTTACTAAACAACATCAGACATTATTCACCCTAACGTGTTAGTCAGTGTTGATAAACTGCTAACTTTCCCTTACAGTCCTTAGACTGTCTTTCCTTCCCGCAAGAAAGAACTTCTCTACCTAACATTACACAATACACATAATTCATAATATATAATGAATATCAGTGACACCTCGTCCCAGTCAGACTCCTCTGTCAAGTCCATAACCCCGGGAGAACTTCAATAAGGTTCTACCGTCACTAAACCCATCCGCGATTGTCCCTAACAAGATCTGAGTATACTTACATTCAATTCAATCATTCCTATTTTCATTCACTCCTCCATTCAAACCTCAGATCCCGCACGGTATGACAACCCGGAATGCAGTAAGTGATACAGGGGCCTTGACAAAGGTTCTGACTGTATACTGGAAGAGCCCAATGGACATGTAGGGTGTATACTCCCCACCATCCTTCTCTTCCCATTAAAACTAAGTGTCTTCCAACACCCACAATAAAAAAAAATAACATCTATGAGCTGAGTTCCTAGCTCGTACATTACTGTTGCCCTGTGTTGACTTCAGGTTATAGTAAAACATGACATTATCCAACGTAACTTTCCCACTTTTACCCTATTTTCTATTAATTTTCATTCACTGTTTTTCTAATTATATCTTTTTTCTGCCTCGGTTTTTACCTCTTTTCTACATTTCCTCCAGAAATCTTCTTGGAGGACGTCGATGACGTGGAGGAAGTACAATATCCTCCTCATCATCATCTGGTTCATTATTTTCAATTAATTCCCCTAACTGTACTATAATATCACTGTGGCTCACATAGGGCTTGACTTTTTCTGCAGCCCTCTGGATGGTTTTCCCTGTAAATGGGTCCTCTAAAATATAAACTAACCCATCTCTTATTATTTCTGCCACCTTATATTGTCCTCTCCATTTCTGGTTCAATTTGGCACAGGTACCTGGTATTATTGTTTCCTGTTTTACCCACACTAATGTGCCTAGTTCTACTTTTTCATTTTTTCTATGCCTATTGGCAAATGCCCGATACCTCCTGAGAGATACAGTACTGGCTTCTTGTATTAGCCGCTTTAGTCTCCCAGCGTCGTTGTGGTCTGACGTGATGGTCGGTAGTGGTGCTGTGATGTTGCGTGGTGGATGCCTTCCGAAGAATGCAACATACGGCGTCACCCTGGTACTGCTGTGGACGGCTGCATTCATTACTTTTTGACACTCAGCCAGCAGGTTAGGCCAACGTTGTGGATAGCCCTTGCACAACTGGGCCAACACCGTCTTCAGGGTCCGGTGCATCCTCTCAATCATCCCGTTAGCCTGTGGATGATACGGCGTGGAGAAAAGCAGCTCCACTCCATGCTGGTCTGCCCAGGTCCGCATCTCGTGGCCAGTAAACTCCTTGGCGTTGTCACACAGCACCGATCTAGGTCCGCCAAAGTCTGTAACAAACTGGGTGAGCCTAGCAACAATTCCCTTGGCATGCTTACTTTTTAGTGGGTAAAACTTGGTGTACCTTGAGAAATGGTCTATGATGGTTAGAATATATCTGTTTCCATCTGCTCCAGAAGTCATATCAGTGAGGTCTATGGCAATTCTTTCTAAGGGTTCTATTATGGGTAGTAATTCTTTATATTGTTGGGAAAGACCCTTAGTGTATTTGAATTGCTGGCAATTAAGGCATTTCTTTATATATGTCATCACATCAGATCTTAATGTTGGCTAATAATACAATTCTTCAGCTTTCTTAATAGTTTTGAATTGTCCAAAGTGTCCTGACTGATCATGAGCTAATTCTAAGGCTGTTCTAATTAATGTCTTAGGGACTACCACAGTATAAAAATAGCTGTCATCTACATAAGTTTTTACAAAATATAATATACCCTCATTCAGCTCGAACTGGTCTAAAGTGGCACGGGCTATTTTCCGCCTGGGCACTTGACCTCCCTCAAAATATTCAATTAATTCTCTCCAGGTGTCATCCTGTCTTTGAGCTTGCTTAAATGTTTCCTGAGTTAACCCCAACCATGTAAATACTGGTGGTCGTGAGATTACCCGCACTGGCCTAGATAGTTGGTCAGCTACGACATTATCCTTTCCTTTCACATATTTAATTTGATAATTGTATTCCCTCATCTCTAACATCCACCTTGTAACCCTCGGTGACTTAGTTCTACGTCTAAAAATACTGGTTAGTGGCTGATGGTCTGTTTGAATTGTGAATGTTGTTCCCCACAAATAATGATGATAATGACGACAAGCCAAGACCACTGCCATTGCCTCTTTGTCGGTGACACTATACCTCTTCTCACATGAATTAAGTTTTTTCGAGAAGTAACCCAATGGTCGGACAGTCTCATCTACTTGTACTTGATGCAAGACCCCTCCTACATACTCCTCACTAGCGTCTGTGACTAGCACTAGTGGTAACTCGGGTTGGTATTTGACTAGGATTGGAGGTGTAATTAATTTTTCCTTTAATTTCTCAAAAGCTTCTTGACATCTTTCATCCCATTTGAACACAGTGCTAGCTCTTGTAAGATTTGTTAATGGTGTGGCAATTTTTGAAAAGTTTGGTACAAAGCTACGGTAAAATCCACACATACCGATGAAACGCCTCACTTCTTTTACATTTCTGGGTGGTACTTGCTTACTTATGGCCTCCAAATTTTTAGGATCTGGCAAACTACCATTCTTGGATACCTTATGTCCCAGAAACTTTACTTCTTTTTTTCACAAAATCACACATAGATAAATTTAACTTTACCCCCTGTTCACTGAACAATTGAAATAGTCTTTTAAGGCGCTGCATTAAGCTAGTAAAATCATCCGCCCATATGATCACATCATCCAAGTAATTTTTCACCCAACCCTCACGTAACAAAGGCGATAATAACTGAGCCATTTTCCTTGAAAATATGGCTGGGGCACAACTTAAACCAAAAGGTAGCCTTCGAAACCGGTACAATGATACTCCATCTGTGAAAGTGGTTAAGTTCCGACTTTTTTCATTCAGCTCTATCTGGAAGTATGCATCTTTCAAATCTAATGTTATATAAAATTGAAGTCCTGCTGCATGTCCTACTAAATCATCTAACCCAGGTAATGGAAACACATCTACCGTTAAATGCTGATTAACCCGTCTGAAGTCCAGACACATTCTTTTGGTTCCATCTGGTTTATTTACTAACACTATTGGTGACAACCATGCTGCACTAGAGGGTTCGATCACTCCTCTTTCTTCCATTTCACTTAACATCTTACCAATGGTTTCCTTTGCATGTTCGGGATAACGATACATCGGGGACCTACATGGGTTCGGATTTGCGACCTCTATGTTGGTGGGTTCTCCTTCAATTTTCCCCAATTCTTTATCCCCTAGCATAAACAACTTATCATGTGTTAGGACCACTTGTGTTAACTGTCTTCTCTGTTCATTATCCAGATGTTTCCAATTCTGTTGGTTAATTAAGAGTTGTAATCTTTCCTGTCTAGTCCCTTGTTCTGTTACTGTATCCTGATGTGGCATCAATTCATTCTTTATGGTTATCATATTTATTGGGACCTTTAGCTCTACATTTATTAAAGAGTCGTCCTCAATAAGGGCTACTATGGTATTTTTCTTGATCATTTTAGATATTTTAGTGGTGTTATCTAAGGTAATGGGAATAATTCCTTCCGCATCTACCGTTACTAACAGGGGAGTAGTTTGTGATGAACTATTTCTGTGGGGCCTAATCAGTAGGGTGGTACCGGGTGTCTCACTCACTTCCACACGTATGACCTTGGCTTGGTGTGGTTCCATATTTACATTACTCTTTACATGCACCTTTCGTCTACTACTATCCATAATTTGAGCCTTGGTATGATCCCTTATTTGTTGAATGGTTCGTCGTCATAACTGTATATGATTCACCTGATATGGTGCACCTCCCCAGATCATTTCCTTATCCTTACAATTCCAAGTCAAGTTTGCCTTACTAATTATTTCACAACCCAACAAAATTTCTCTATCCAAATATGAATCTGGTACTACCGTTACCCACTGACTACATACTCCTTGATCTCCTATATTAACTTCTATTTTCACCATACCCAACACTTTAAGCAGCTTTCCCGTAATTCCTACAGGATTAGTTCTACCCTTGGTCGTATCTATCTGTAACCCTAGTCGCTTAACTGCACTTCTTTTTATCAAGGTTATGACACTACCTGTGTCAATAATAGCTGCACACACCTTTCCATTCACTATAATATTTATCACTGGTGATAATTCCTCCTTTGGTTTTGTTAGGTTCCTGGCTTGATGGTAATAATTAGTATAACCTGTACTATTATTAAGACCTGGCCTATACTGAGCCTTCCCAGGACAGGCAGGACTAGTGCTCCAACAACCAGCACGTAAACAATTAAAACATTTTCCCTTCTCGGGTTTACTCCAGCAATTTTTCAAGTCATGAGTGTTCGTTTTACAGTAAGAACAATACCTAGGAGTTTGAGGTTTATTTTCATATGATATCTTTTCCACCTTCGATGCTAACTTTTCTACCATTTTTGTTAAATTATATATTTCACTTTCTTCCTTCTTTTCTCCTTTAGGGTTGTTATCAACTTCAGTCATTTGTATGTCTACCCCTGACAACATATTCGCTGGTTCAAGTCTCTGTATCAATAATAATCTCTCGTGTTCCACTCTTACAAGGAAATCTTTTAGGGGAATTTGATCATCCACAAAAGATTCCAATCTTTCCCTACTGATTCTTGGGAAACCTTGTAACAACTTCCGTTTTATTATCCTATCCCTTGAGGGTAGTTGTTGCTCTTGGAACTGTCCCTGTATTGCTGCATAGTGACACTTGTATTGGTGGGCAAATGTTTGTGGGTTTTCATTCCACTCATACTTAAATTCATCACCCTGACGCCATGCCTGGTCAAAGTTTAACTCGACCTTAAATTCTCTCGTGAAGTATGTTTTTAATTCCCACCATGTTAATATCTCCCCCCGTTTCTGGGCCGTGTGTATTAAGACAGCCAGCTCCTTATCTACTCGAGACTTTGCTACTTCTACCCTAGTGCATGAATCTTCTGTGCACCTTTCCACTGCTTCAAAGAACATTTGTAGCCTAGCCGAGGAATCTAAACTCTGCAATGTATCTAACTCAAGTTTTGGAATATCTCGGGGTTTAACCAAGTTTGTTTTAACACTTGTTGCAGGGTTTGTTACATTAGGATTATAGGTGACATTTGATAATGGAGGTTGTAATACGGGGTTTGCATTTGTGCCATATGTTACGGGTGGTTGATAAACGTGTGTGGCAGGCAGGGAAAATTGAGTATCTATTCGAGAAGGTATCGTGGACCACTGTGAACGTGAAGCTTGTTCGGGTCTCCTCAATAATGGTGAGGATGGAGGTGTAACTTCCCTCTCTCTGACACGAACAAACTGCGTCTCTCCCGACCTTTCTAACTCACTCACACGTTCCGTTAAGTTATCAAATTGTTCCCCTATGTTTTTCAACTGATCTAAGTCTTGTACCTTCATCGCAATCTTAGTCATTTGTTCTGTTATTAACTTCAATTCCCGCATTTCGAATCTTACCTCCCCATCTGAATCCGTATCAGCCGTTTCCATTTCTCTATCATTAACCACCACTTCATTCATTTATGACGCTTCCGCCATGACTTTCGCTCTCACGCCACTGCGTGTTATATCCTGTATTTTCCTTTACCCTCTCTTACGTTAATTTACTACCTCCCTGTTACTTTCCTTTTCAAACCTAGTTTTCCAGTGCCCAATTACTTCTCTCAACTTTCTCTCTATCTTCCTTTGTCCCTCTCTATCAAAATGTACCCCGTCACTACCTAAATGCTGTTCTAATTCCCTTCTATTGAAATTTATATAATTAAACTTTCATGAATTTGCCAAAATTTTATTCACTGATTTCTTTATGTTCTTATATCTCTCACTTGCTATTGGTCTCCCTGATCTATAAACTCTACTTTCTATTTCTACTATTATGACTTTAGACCCACTTTCCTTTTCTATATTTTCTGCTACTTCTAAAATTTCTTCTGCTAATTTCTTAGGTTGAGTATTTTCTTTTATATCGCTACTTCCCAACCACAATATAGTGAGATCATGCCTCCACCTACTAACACTCCACAGTCTTTCATCACTATAAAATGATTGGGTATGGGCACCGGGTAAACGATAAACTACTACCTGAGCTCCGTTAACCGTCAGTTCTCGAGGAACTTGACTGTGTCCTACTATTCCTACCTTAAACATCAGACCCAATTCCACGGATCTCCGTTAAAACAATTTCTCTGGGTCTGATTTATCCCACTTAAGCTACCACCAATGTAACGTCGCTATTTTTATCCCCCTTACTTTACTGGAGGAGGAACAAAAAACACGGCCTTTTACAATAAAAAAAATGACACACCAGTGTATGATACTCTATCCTATACTGGATCAACCTGGTCTGGGAAAAAAAAGGACTGAGGACTGAACTTGCCTTGCGAATACCAAAGAAAAAAATCATACAAAGGCAATTCCAGTTCCTCGTCAGTAACGCTGCCACCACCAGACCACAGGTTGACCACAGGAACCAAGCTATCACACACTGGGTGGGTAACGTAGCTTGAACCCCAGGCACGTGTGTAAGCAACCCAGAATTACTCTAATGGGGGTTCGATCAATGTCTTAAATCAAGTCAAAAATGTCTAAGTAGGGACACAGTCTATTTGTATAGTATACGGTATCGGTGACAGAATACTCCACTAATTATAATTTAGTTTATTATTTACAGTCATTTTTATTTAAATATATATATATATATATATATATATATATATATATATATATATATATATATATATATATATATATATATATATATATATATATATATATATATATATATATATATATATATATATATATATATATATATATATATATATATATATATATATATATCCTACTCCCTCAAAGTACTAATCACCCCCAATCCTACTCCCTGCCGACACTAGGACGGGGACAGATCCCGCGTCTCGCTAGGGTACAGCACTAAGAAAAACAAAAACAAAAAAAAACAATTCACTTCACTCCCCACCAATAATCAAAAAGAGAAAAAAAAAATACATACACATATATATAAAAGTTATAAAAAAATATATGGCCGAAACAAATGTGATACTCTACTTTTCTATATTCTAGCAATCCTCAATTTAATTATATTGTTAGGTACACCCGTCTTCTATTTTTAATGCCGGAATTTTGCTATATGGCTGTTCCCAAGAAAACATATTAAATATATATTCATACTATACCTCAATATTAACAAATGAAATCACTTATGTAGCAGCTGTTTCAGTAGTTACCTGTTCCCAGGGAAGATGACACGAGACTGAATGTGAATCCTTGGCCCCACTTATTCTCGCCTCGCAGCCCCCCCCCCCCCCCCAGTCACAGGCTCCTACACGGACACAAACTAGTTCCTTCTGCTACATTTTCCTATTATATTAAGTGTTCCTTCCTCCCTGATATATTCCCTAGATACAATTAATGATTATTTAACCTATCTTAACCCTTAACGTCCGGACCGCGGTCATAGACGGCCCCAGGAAGCGGCCGGGTCGTGTCTTACACCCCTGCCATGTGGTGACCGGGCGAGATGAAGCACCGCTTTTGCCAATGTCGGCATTTGCGAGCCCAATTTGGCGTTTTTTTTTTTACTTGGTTATACTTCACCACCATCCCTACAAATCACCATCGTCAGTCAGTGTGTTACTGACTGTAAACATGGATGGATGTGGATTAGATTTCTCGTGCGTGTCCGATTCTGTGGTGCGCCATGCTTACTTACAACACTGACTGCCACCCGCGCGGGCCACGTTCAGTTGTCGTCAGAGCCACTCCACCTAAGCGAACGCAGCCGCGCTCACACGAGAAAGTACCCTTCATTCCTCACTTAATTTCTCGGCAACGGAGAGTTGTAGAGAGCTGAGGTTGGTTTTATTGGAAAGAGGAAGAGTTGATGGTGCTAACAAGACCAAATTTATTTTGTTCAGTATCGTAGTTTAGACGTACAGAGTAAGTGGAATAGAGCGATTTTGGAAAAATCGGCCAAAAGCGCCCGGCCAGGCAGTAGGGAAATTAAGAATAGCCCCGGACTGACAGTGCGGCTATCCATAGTTATCCCGTCGCGGAGGGGTTAATCCTCCAACCCATTATCTCTTCTCCTCAGCCACATAGCATACAATTATTCCTAATATTTGATACAAATATTGTTCCGCCAACGAAAATATCTCGTCCTTCTATTGGGACTCCATCCCTCACTCAACTAATTTTCAAAGTAAATTACCAGAAAGAAATGCTGGTATTTTATGGAGAGTGAAGCTAGTAATAATACATTAATTAAAAAACAAACATTCTAAATAACATACATAATAAAAATGGGGTTGTTACACTTTCAAGCATCAAACATAATAAGCTTATCACTTGCAAATTTCAGATATTGTGTGAAATTTACAAGTGATAAGCTTAATTTTTTAAACAAATGGTGAAATGCTCTCTTGGTCATAACCTGTTCAGAACTTATTAATGTTATTGTCCTATTATTGTGAAATACATAGAGTTGAGGAGCAAGATGGAACTATTGAGGGTGGCAGAGCTATCAGATGTGTAGGCTTTGAGGCTCCAGGTCTGGTCGAGGCGTGAGAGAGACCTCACTCTTTCTGTACAAACTTCCTCTGACAATTTCATGTACAAAGATTCTAAGGATAAGCTGAGAGGTAGCGGGTTCACTACTAGCCAATTAACATGTGCATACTGTAGGAAGCCAGGCCATACTATTGCTTTTTGTAAACACACTATGTGTACAAGTACTGTAGTAGGAAAAGTTTCTTCTTTACTGCATCAGATTCCTCTACCTCATCAAATCCTGTAGCTTCTATTGGTATTGGTGTCCAGTTAAACCAGTTGTTTGATTACTTTATTTTTGATGGTGAAGTGGTTTTGACAAAGTAAGGTCAGACCTATCCTATTAAAGTCTAATTTTATACGAGACACAGTGGCTTCTCAGTCCAAACTGCTAAGTAATGTTCTTCCCAATCTAGAAGAAAGCTTTACTGGAGATAAGATATAATGTGTACTAATTTCCAGTCTCACCTCTCAGACTTCATACCCCGTGGCCCATATTTATCTCAAGTGTTCCTGGTCGCCTCATGTGTCAAAGTGGCAATAAAGGAAGGAAACCTGCCTGTTAAAGGAATTAATTTATTGTTTGGTAATGACATAGCAGGTAAACTTGTGTAACCTAATGTTCTAACTGTAGAAAAGCCTTTACCTGTATTCCCTTCTGAATCTTCTGATGTTTTTTCCTCCTGCATGTTGACTCGTTCTCAGGTCCAACAAGCCTTTCAGAAGCAATGTCAGTCTCCGTCACTTTCAATGCCTCCTTTTGATATTATCTCTAAAGTAGATTTGATACAGGCACAGGAAACTGACCACTTTTCTTTAGCTGCCGGGTGACATGCTGCTCTAGACAAAAAGGATGTAGACACCCTACCTGCCTTCTGTTATGATCAAGGTGTACTCATGAGTGCATACCGGCCTACAACTCTTTCAGCAAACTATTCTTGGTTAGAAACCCATCAGATTGTGTTACCTAGTTCAGTACACTCAGATGTATTAAAGCATGATGGTTACAGTGGACATCTTGGGTTCAGTAAAATTTACTATAAACTTACTAAAATAGTGCGCCAAATGTACACTTCGAACAGAAGCTCGAACTGAAATGTTCCATTACCCAATGCATGGTCCAGACCCATGACTGATGTCATGGTTAAATAGCCTGGACATGACACCCATATACATGGTACCATGACATGGTCATACCATGTCTCAGTAAATATAAGCCAATGGGAGAGTCATCTTATACTCATGAAACATTTTCTCCCCATATAAATACAACTGTGGAAGTCAAGGGTAGAAACCTTCATCCATACTCACCACCTCATGTTTCATTGCTGTAATCGCTTTATTTAATGACTTTTACCATCATAAACTAATATAAAAAATTGTAAATAATGTAAACAAAGGAGATCTAAAGTCATTTATAATATTATAATTAAATTTATTGAATATCCAGAAAACTACAAGATATAAGTAATGAAAATTAACTACTTAATGTAAAATTCTCTTGTTGGTGTTTGATTCCTATAAACTATATGTATGTATGTATGTATGTATATGTATGTGTGTATGTATGCATGTATATATGTGTATGTATGGGTATGTATGTATGTATATGTATGTGTGTATGTATGTATATGTATGTATGTATATGTATGTATGTATATGTATGTGTGTATGTATGTATATGTATGTGTGTATGTATGTATATATACAATGGCCAGCACTTATAAGAGGTACAGTCAGTGTTGTCATTCCTCTTCACTTGTATAAGTTATAAGTGCTGCTAACTGTACGTATAGGAATCACACACCTTCTACTTCAACAAAATATTCCTTTAAATGGTCCAGGATCCCATCTAACATAATTAATGAAGGGTATAGCACAGTGTTGGTAACTCTGGAACAACCAATTCCTACACACTATTCCAGGCAACAGGTCACCATTATTATTGTTAATCTGGTGCTGTTTCCTGGCAAACTTTGGAGGAATCAAAACACTCCAATGTACAGTTGAACACAGGAATTCCTGGTACAGCTGAGGTGATAAATGCTTAACTCCTCCCAGTATGAAATTCATTCACGACCAAAAAGATTTACCAGGGACAGAAACTATGATGTGGGATATTGATGATAAACAAATACCAGACCAAAGTCACTGGTTATAAGAGAGAGACAAGCATCTTCCACCTGGGCTGTACCACCAATTCCTGTGTCCAACTGTACCACAAGTATATTACCCTCTTAACCCCTCCGCGACGGGAAAACTATGGATAGCCATTTTGTCAGTCCGGGGCTAGTCTTACTGTCCCTACTGTGTGGCCGGGCGCTTTTGGCCGATTTTTCCAAAATCGCTCTATTCCACTTACTCTGTACGTCTAAACTACGATACTGAACAACTTAAATTTGGTCTTGTTAGCACCATCAACTCTTCCTCTTTCCAATAAAACCAACCCCAGCTCTCTACGACTCTCCGTTGCCGAGAAAGTAAGTGAGGAATGAAGGGTACTTTTTCGTGTGAGCGCGGCCGTGTTCGCTTAGGTGGCGTGGCTGTGACGACAACTGAACGTGGCCCGCGCGGGTGGCGGTCAGTGTTGTAAGTAAGCGTGGCGCACCACAGAATCGAACACGCACGAGAAATCTAATCCACATCCATCCATGTTTACAGTCAGTAACACACTGACTGACGATGGTGATTTGTAGGGATGGTGGTGAAGTATAGCCAAGTGAAAAAAACCCCGCCAAATTGGGCTCGCAAATGCCGACATTGGCAATAGCGGTGCTTCATCTCGTCCGGTCACCACATGGCACGGGTGTACGACACCACCCGGAGGTTTCCTGGGTCCGTTTATGACCGCGGACCGGACGTTAAGGGATAATGATTCCTACAAACTGTTCCATACAACAGACCATTATTATTATTATGTATATATAGAAAGTGATTATACTAATGTAATATATATATATATATATATATATATATATATATATATATATATATATATATATATATATATATATATATATATATATATATATATATATATATATATATAAGGAATTATACTAAAGCAAAATGTATTTTTATAATATTTGTATCCCCTATGGATATGGTATTAAAGAATTACAATACAGTACATAGTAATTAATTATATGGTAAGCAATTAAATAGTAATTAATTATATAATAATTAATTATATAATAATTAATTATATAGTAATTAATTATATAGTAACTAATTATATAGTAATTAATTATATAGTAATTAATTATATAGTAATTAATTATATGGTAATTAATTATATGGTAAGTAATTATATGGTAAGTAATTACATGGTAAGTAATTATATAGTAATTAATTATATAGTAAGTAATTATATGGTAAGTAATTATATGGTAAGAAATTATATGGTAAGTAATTATATAGTAAGTAATTATATGGTAAGTAATTATATAGTAAGTAATTATATAGTAAGTAATTATATAGTAATTAATTATATAGTAAGTAATTATATGGTAAGTAATTATATAGTATTAATCCTTGTGTGTATATTTACTACTTGTGTGTATAGTGTGTGTGTATATTTACTACTTGTGTGTATAGTGTGTGTGTATATTTACTACATGTGTGTATAGTGTGTGTGTATATTTACTCCTTGTGTATATAGTGTGTGTGTATATTTACTACATGTGTGTATAGTGTGTGTGTATATTTACTCCTTGTGTGTATAGTGTGTGTGTATATTTACTACATGTGTGTATAGTGTGTGTATATATTTACTGCATGTGTGTATAGTGTGTGTGTATATTTACTCCTTGTGTGTATAGTGTGTGTACTAAGACAACTAGAGAGGCACCACAACACCACAGTCCACAACAGTGACTTGTGTGATGTCATTGAGTCGGACTGCTGCCTTCACCACTTCCAGTCCACTCTCCACTTGGCCAATATAAACAGCATCTGAAGACTGATATTCCCCGTTGGTGTTGATGCAAAACTCACCACTCTTTTCTGAATCACTCTTAAATGATACTGACCCCACCTCATCATTAGGGTCATATGTAATGTTGTCATTAAAGTTATAGTTCCCACCAAGCACACACTCATTCAAATACACCACGTCCACAACTTCATTTAACCGAGTATTGAGGAAGGAGGATCCTGGCTGTCCGGTGCAGAGACCAACAAACCGTCTGGCCTCTGTTATGTCCTCACTCACTCGGATGTAGACTCTCCCCTTTGTGACCCCCTCCCAAGCCATCTCCAGGAAGGTGATGGTAGACATAGGGTTCAGGGTCTTTATTATCTCACTCACCTGTAAGACACAACCATTATTACTGACCCTATCAACCACATCTTTCATATACACACACATACTCTCCTACTCACTACACATACCTTCATAGCTCATCCATCCTCCTACTCACTACACACACCCTCATAATTTACACACCTTCCTACTTACTACATACACACATCCATACACCCTCCTACTCACTACACACACCCTTATATCTCATACACCCTCCTACTCATAACACACACTCTCATAACTTACACACTTTCCCAGTCACTACACACACACACACACACATCCATCACTGACACACCTTCTTACTCACTACACACCTTCCTATTCAATATATACTGGAGTCTACACACACCACCATAACTCACCCTTACTCCTACTCACTACATACACCATCATGACTCATTACACTCACCACCATAGCTCACACACCACCATAACTCACACACTCTCTTACTCACTACACCAGCCACTACCCATTTACTCACTACACACACATTCATCACTCTTTCAGAAACACCACATCACCACAACCTTTTCCTCTCCCACTCCATATCAAACACACACCACATCTCACCAAATAAAGTCCCACAATTAGCCTACCCCCACACTCAAATATAAATAATGTCCTTCCCCCACACCTCTCTCATCTCATTGCTACAGTTTCCCCACAAGCCCTCCCCACCTTCCACAATATTACAACAACCATTATGTCAACTTTATATGGCAGAAATTAGACTCAGTGTAAAATATTTCCTGTGAACATACTGGCAGGGTGATGGCCCCATGGGGTGGAGGTTGGTTCTGGAGACAGTGGAGGAGAAGTCGTCCATTATCTAGGCTCAGTCTGGAGTAGGTGTAGTCATTCTGGTTCTCTTGTATTCCAAACACCTTACCAGCCTCTACCTTCTTCCTAATATCTGGCTTCATCTGTTTAAGTTCTTCAAACTAAAGAGAAAAGGAAAACAATTGTGTTGTGATAATACATGATGTAATGGACAAACACATAATGTTTTAGGGTGCAAATAATACAGTTTGAACTGTGGACAAGGGATTCATTGATATTAGGTGCCTCAACAGTGAGGTCATATGGCGCCCGGGGAAGATAATTAAGAGGTAGGACAGTAAGCTCAAAATGAAACAGATGACAACAAAAAGTTACAGTTGGAGAAGTGAAAGCCCCATTTTGTGGCCTTTTATGATAAGCTTCGACACTAAGGAGGTATTCGTCACCTCCTACCCAAGAGAGAGTGGACAATAGAAATATATTATCAGTGAACAGAGTGACCGCTGTAACAAAATCTATACAAGGAGTCAATTGTGACAATAATGGTAACGAGGTGGGACAGTATAAGTAGCAAGGTGGGACAGTATAAGTAGTGAGGTGGGACAGTATAAGTAGCAAGGTGGGACAGTATAAGTAGCAAGGTGGCACAGTATAAGTAGCAAGGTGGGACAGTATAAGTAGCAAGGTGGGACAGTATAAGTAGCAAGGTGGGACAGTATAAGTAGCAAGGTGGGACAGTCTAAGTAGCAAGGTGGGACAGTATAAGTAGCAAGGTGGGACAGTATAAGTAGTAGGGTAGAACAGTATAAGTAGCAAGGTATAATAGTATAAGTAGCAAGGTGGGACAGTCTAAGTAGCAAGGTATAACAGTATAAGTAGTGAGGTAGAACAATATAAGTAGTGAGATAAATAGTACATTGTATTATTATATCAGAACACTAACAACATACATGTATCTGGTCGTTAACGAGTTCAGCTTGGCCGCCTACAAGGATTTGAACTTTGTCCATAAGAGGTCGAGTAAAGTCACTCAGTTGGTTAGTTTGTTCTGTAGCACCAGCCTCATCATCAACCATCATCAAGGCCTTCTTTGTTACATCGCGGATCTGTTGATATAAAAATATTGTTGTTTAATTAAGGACAGTGAGTAGGAAGGAATATAAAGAAAAAGAGAGACAGTTAAAGTAAGGAAAATAAATACATTGTGTTATAAGAGGGAGTGACAACATATAATCACTCTTTTACAGGCTGACTTCTTAATAGCTTAGTAAAGTTGCAAATTGTCCATTAATAATTGACATTAAAATTCAACAATATCAAATGACAGATGCAATTAGTATTACAAAAACCTTAAGTTCATCTTCTGATTTACTCTAATGAATTAATGGTTAATAAAAGGATTACCTGATAATAACGGTACTAAAATATTAATTAAAGCTAATATTATTGATGATGATGTTGTTGTGCTAAAACACATACATTTAGTGAAGCTGAGGTAATATATGGATGGTTCTAAGGGGGTAGTACAGTGTTGGTAAATTTGTAGCAACTAATTATTCCAAATTATTCCAAGCACCAAACCAATATTATTTTTGTCCTGTTTCCTGGTATACTTTGAAGGAATCAATGTGCTCCAATGTACCAATTGTATACTATCTCCTTAACAGCACCAGTATTAGAGACCTAATGTATGGATGGTGTATAGTATGTCTATGTAATATGTATGACTTGTCAGTAGTTATGTATATTTTAATAATAGTTCAATATGAAGTAAGAGCTGACCATTATTACAACACTGAGTGAATAAATGTTAAGGATGGATATAAATACCTTCTTACTGGTGGTGACTGTTTTGACATCTGGGAAGAGTTCTTGGTACTTCTTCTTCCAGCCTTTATCCTCGTCCATGCAGTGGAAGGCTTGGTTGATGACTTGGCCCAACTCCTCCTCTTTGGTGATGTCCTGGATCCTCCTCTTAGTAGCCTTCAACTGTTCCACTATTTCTCTTCCTTTTCCTATGAGGTTATTTACCCTACAGTCTTCCTGATCCAGATCATTGCTGATGGTCTTGTTTAGTGTTTCTAGTTGCTTCATCTTCTCCATTTGTTGGTCATGTTGTTGTTTCCATTTGGCCAGGTGTGTGTGATACAGTTCCAGCTGCCCCATGTTCTCTTCACGGTCGTCAACTGCACTATCAATACTGGTACTCTGCTCCTCTAAAAAGTTCTTCAGTGAAGGTTTGGTGGTAAATGTGGCACCTGCTGGAGTACCAGATTCCTTGCTTGATGTAGTGTCTTCATTTGATGGTAACAGTCCTTCAGTTGTGTTGGCGTTTTTGGAGGGTATGAGTGATGCCAAGGCTTTGTTGTGCCTTAACATCTCCTCAAGGTTGTAACTGATGGGAATTTTGTTGATTTTTCTAGTTCGGTGTTTCACTCGACAACTTGGACAAGTCAGGTTCTTTGTCTCTAACAGTACAATAAGGCAGGATGTGCAGAAGGTGTGGCCACAGGGGAGTGTGCGAGGCCGGCGTTCTATGTCATCAAACAGAGTGAAGCAAATACCACACTCTGCTGGGTTGTTCTGTGGTGGAAACATGTCAGTGATTAGAAACAATTTTATATACAACTCACTAAATAGAATACAGTACACACAAGTCAACAAACTTACTTAAGAGTTTAAAGTACACATTACCTTATAGATTAATAATGCAAAAATACACTTCACTGTCTAATGAATTCCCGACGTCACGAACCTGAGAAAAACTACCATTTTTCACCAGATAAAATAATTGTTAACAACAAAGTTGGGGAAGTCTCTCGGTCGGTGATCTCTTTCCCGCATGGTTTCGGCCTCATAAATATGTATAATTAGAGGTGAAAACTTTCTGATTGCTCTAATTTTTTTTAACATAGGGCATTGTTCTTTCAGAAACATAGTGTTTTTTTTGTTTTAAGCCAAAGGTGCAGGTATGAACTAATATAAATATTATTAGTTCTGCCAACCCCTGTACTATTTTATGCTTGTAATTGCTGTTTTACGGTATGTTGCACACCAATTCTTATCTATGATGTTAATATAATTACTGAATAATAACATCTTAAAGTACAGACGTACGATGTATCAGTAATTATCACGGGGAAGATTTTACAAAATACATCTATCTCGGCCAACACTCAGTTCCCCAACTTCCATATTAAAACCGCTGGCGATCACACGCAACCCTTCAGTTAGTGACCCCGGGAATTTCCAGCTTTGTATTCCTTGTGTATATTATATCATAGTTATAGTACATATATTATATAAAGTTACCTGTGGAAAACCTCCATCATTGCCTTCAGCCCCTGGAGCTGTAGGTTCCTGTTTGATATCTGTGTCCTTGGTGTCCATACCTGAGGGAGGAAGGTGGTTACATTCTTGGCAGTTCACATGTTACAGAAATGGAAAAGAGTGGATGGTGTATATAAAGAGAATTCAAAGTCAGGCTGACTGACAACACACATACAACACAATAATTCCTCCCTCCCTTCCTATTACATTCAGAATGACTAAGACCACTCAATGGAAAAGAGTGGATGGTATGTATGAAGAGAATTCAAAGTCAGTCTGATTAACAACACACATACATCACACAATTCCTCCCTCCCTTATTATTATATTTAGAATGACTAAGAACACAACCAGCATCCAAAGGAATGTAAGTAACATAAGGACACAACAATAAACACTTTTATATTACCACATTAAGTTCAACAAAAGATGACAAAACTAACTCAGTCCAACTTCACATTAATATTCATTAAATATGTTCATATCTCAACTGCTTGATCATGTAAAGTCATGGTCTAATGTACTGCAACCTGGTGAATAAAAGCGAGCAATTTGAGTTAATTTTATGAACCAAAATTGCACACACCAACAGCTAGAGTTTCGGATCATTTTTCGAAGCCATCTCATTGGAAGGTGTTGCAGTACATTAGACCATGACTTTACTATATTCACTCTATCTAAAGTCTGTCCTTCCTTTAAGAGGTTTGTTTAACAATATTACTTGGATATGGACAAGTTCTTTATTCTTTCATTTTCCTGGTACTACAACTAGTGGTTACTTTTCCCTTTGTTATAACTTTATCTATAAACAAACGTGGTTATTATTGTGATACACACCACCTGAACCAAACCTGTGTAACATAAACACTGTCTTCTTAAGTTAAAGTCGGGACAAACTAACAATCTCAATAGGCCACGCCCCCTTTCCCATCAGTGCCGTGGATAACAGAATATGTTCTCGTATCAATCTCGATGCCGCCACTTGACATCCAACCACAGCACTCATATCATCTATTATGTAAGCCATTGAACAATAAAGGAATGTTTCAGTATCTGTAGTTTTGTAATTATGTTTGTGCAACTTCTCTTATTGAAGTACTTGAACACATTAAGGACAATATTTCTAGGTTGACTTAGGGTATAGCTTAGGTTGTGGTATAGCTGAAAGTTGAGTGATGGACACCATGACCTTTCCCCCCCCAAGTGGCCAGTAAGATACTAACATGTGTCCTTGACTCCCCTTTGTTACATAGGCCTGGCAGACTGCTTCCCGCCTTCTACCGTTAAACATTATTTCAATAATAATTAAACTAATATGTAAAGTTTCTGAACTCTGATGTCATTATCAGTGTAATCAATGACACATAACAAACTGGAATATGAGTTGCTGAAAACTGTAAACTTGTGATGAAGCAAACATTAGTAATTAGTGTACTCCAATATAGTTATTAATTATCGATCATATTACAGATTCCGCTGCCAGCCGTATGAGTACAGTCTGGAGGGGGCATGGCCTATTGAGATTGTTAATTTGTCCTGACTCTAGTAGCCACCACTCAGATGGTACGACTTGGCTTATGGACCCTGTATATAATATATACATTATTACCTACCTAACATCACTTACTCTTAAATAAATGTAAATGAATAACTTACCTTAAACTTCTGTGGAATAAATTTGAAGCAACTGCTTTGGGGAAGTGTTGAACCACAGTAAGACAGTCTGGATGGACACAAGAGATATATTGGTTTTAATAACAGACTTCAGGAGCTGACATAATAATCATAAAACATACAAGAATAATTACTATATACATCTTAATGAGCTTCCCACCTGATGATCAAACTTGAGAACTTTGGATATGAGACCCAGATACTACCACTGTAAATCAACTACACTTGTCAGTCTTAATTATATCCAACAAACTCAGTCTCCAGGTTTGATAGTGGAGTCATCCAATAATTCACTCAGCTGTCATTTACACAGTTTTTGTTTTGTTTTTGTTAGGGCGTTTACAAACCAAACCAAACCACTGTGGAACCAGCATCACATCCATACAGATTGTTTTGGTAAGAATGGTCCCCAAGACATAAACAAAAATAATTTACAATATAATTAAGGTTAAAATTACTCACCAATTAATTGATTGAAGATGAACAACGATCACTCTAGTCCTGGAAGACCTTGTAGACTACGATGAAACTCACTGACTGTAGGTTTGAGGAAACATAACCATTATTTTAAGTGGAAAGTATAGGCCTACTTTTGATAAACTGGAGTGTCATGATTTCTCCAATGTATGCCAGGAAACAGAACCAGATTAGCAAAAATACTGGTGGACTGTTGCTTGGAATCGTTTGGAGGAATCAGTTGCTCCAAATTTACCAACACTGTACTACTCCCTTAATATAAAACTTTCCTTTCAACCTTTCATCACTTTACAAGATGACAAAATGCAACTTGATATTGTATTAATGACAAATATCAGCTATAATTTAACCACATGGCAATATTATAACTTGGTTTACAATAAATAACAAACACCAACCTTTTAGCTTCTCGTATGCAAGTCTGCAAGGCAAGACTACTGCTGCCTGTAACTGTAAGCCCAAGGACAAAAGTTTCCCAGAATGCAGTTCTAAAATTACCTTAGATTATGAGGAAAATTATTTTAGGTTCCCCCAGATTTCAATTACTTTACATTATTATATTAATGGGTTATTTGTTATTTTTCATTATAATCAAATGTTTGTTATTATTTTCTAATGAGATATTAGAGTAAATACATGTGACAAGTTTGAAAATGGCACTATATAATGTCAGGAAGATGATATTATAGAATTACCTTAAAATTATCTTTACCTCAGAATTGTCTTATATGAGGTGAGATTACGGTAATCTGAGGTAATTACCTCACAAATGAGATCCCTGGCTGTGACTAAGGTGTGAGTGATAACCCACTGGCTAGTTGTCAGTGGGTCATCCCGTCCACAACGTGTTCAATAAGGAATCATAATACAATCATTGACAGTCAATATATTGCACTAGTTTGGGGGAATTGGATACTTTTGAAGCTACAGTATATTAACTTATTAATTCTATATACATATATTGGCCAATTTATGTTTGGAATTTGATACTTTTGATTCCCACTACTTTAGTTCAGATGAATCTGGCAACCTTCCACTCAGTGCCAGACAACAGCTGTTTAGGAACAGATGACAGTGTTGCCAACCATCAGGAATTATATACAGAGTTAGAGAATCAGAAATGCAAATGGGGAATATTGATCATAATTTGGGTAATATTTTGTACTTTATAATAATTTATGAGAGTGGAGAAAGCAGAGTGGTGGAGGAAAGGAGAGAGTGGTGGAGGAAAGGAGAGAGTTGTGGAAGGGAAGGAGAGAGTGGTGGAGGAAAGGAGAGAATGATGGAGGGAAGGAGAGAATGATGGAGAGAAGGAGAGAATGTGATGGAGAGGAGGAGAGAAAGTGTGATGGAGGTAAGGAGAGTGAAATTCTTTTATTATTATTATTATTATTACGATAAATTTACAGAATTACTTAATTCACTATATTTTATATTTAATTATAATTATTTACTATTTTTGGACCATTTTAACACTTTTTAGTAATTCAGTATAAGAAGTTCCACCTGGATTGTTCCCACATTTTATACAGGACCAAGGAAGACTACCGGGACCTAACATGGGCAGACTACCGGGACCTAACCTGGGCAGACTACTGGGTCCTAACCTGGGCAGACTACTGGGACCTAACCTGGGCAGACTACAGGGACCTAACCTGGGCAGACTACCGGGACCTAACCTGGCCAAACTACCTGGATATAACCGGTTGGTGTAAATTATCATTAAGTGACCACAACAAATTTCTGGGACTTAGCCAGATGTGGTAACAATGTGCGGCCCTAACCAAAATATTATTATTATTATTATTATTATTGGGTGTGTAAAATTTGATATTAATTTGATATATTTTATTTTGTTGTATATACAGTTACTATTTTAATGTTCTGGAATTAGCCAGGCCAAATTTAACCTGACCTAACCTAATCTAATCTAATCTAATCAGGACCGGGACCTAACCAGGATAAACTACCAGGATAAACTACCATGACCTAACCTAATCAGGACTGGAACAAACTGCTGGGACCTAACCTGGATAAACTACCATGACCTAACCAGGATAAACTACCATGACCTAACCAGGATAAACTACCATGACCTAACCAGGATAAACTACCATGACCTAACCAGGACAAACTACCATGACCTAACCAGGATAAACTACCAGGACAAACTACTGGGGCTTAACTAGGACAAACTACCAGTAACTAACCAGGATAAACTACCATAAGGTAACTGGGAACGGTAAAGTTTAAGAAGAGCCACAAAAATGGGAAACATAATTTAGACCCAATTTGTTTTTAATAATCCATTTTTATATGTTGGAATAGAAGTGGTTTAGTGCTTTATGACCTTGTTTGACCTCCACCACCTCATTATGACCCTGTTTGACCTCCCTCCCACATCAAGGGACTGAATTGAGGGGTAAAATAAGTTAATAACAAATTGTGAATTTATTATTAGCCTACCAACGTTTAATTTAATACAAGCAGCTACACACTACATAAAACAATAACATTACATGTGAACATGAAAACATTAAACAGCAAATTGTTATAAAGTTATGTATACAGTATGTGGATGATTATTATTGACCACGACTGTACATAGGGTCGATTCCACAGTGGTTCATAATGGTTTGTTAGCATGCAAACGAAAGAATCTTAGCCGTGTAGATGACTTTTTGCAACACAACATATATAGGACAACTAAGTGTGACTATTTAAACACTACTAGTATTATGGTCAAAGAGACAAAGTATGATCACTGTTTACTGTGAATTAATTAATTAATTAAAGGCAAAACAAGAACATACCTCTGTTAATTAAGGATCCTGTGATCGTGTATAAAATTGGAGACTTCTGCTGATTCCTCCTGACCATGCCACGAAACAAACCCCTTCCCTATAAGTGGTGTTTCGTGGCAATATTTGAAGGACTCATTTATCTCCAACTTTTAGGCTACATCACAGGATCCCTTAAAGGTGAACATTGAATCATTCTCCCATTATGTTGTGACAGACTAAGAGGAAAATATACACCATTATTATCATCCTTATTCTTAACATGATATATATAGGTGTTGTGTTAACATACCTTTAAACAAACTCAAACAAGTAAAACAAATGGAACCAATCAGAATATAACCTTCCTGGAAGTGGTAATTATTAAACAACTTATCCCACCACCACTACTACCACCATCACTACATCCACCACCACTACCACCACCACATCCACCACTACCACTACCACCATCACTACATCCACCACCGCATCCACCACTACCACTACTACCACTAGGGCCTACCACCATCACTACATCCACCACTACCACTACCACCATCACTACATCCACCACTACATCCACCACTACCACCACTACATCCACCACTACCACCACTACCACTACCACCACCACTACTGGTTGTCTGGTACTTGTGGTGGTACATAAAGAAGGTGAGCCAGCCTACGACACATTGGAGCAAGGTACAACAAAATGTTAACATTCACAAAGCGATTCCAAGAGAAGTATACAATTACAGATATTACAATGGCAAAAAATGATTTCACTACTTCCACCTGCATCACATACTTTGGCACACTCAGCATAATAGGTCCCCACACCACCAGGCACATCTCCATTGCCTCTGTCGAGTTGTCGTCAAAGTTAAGGTCTGAAATATTAACACACACGTTGAGTATAAGATAAAAGGAGATAGAGAGAACAATATTAACACACACGTTGAATATAAGATAAAAGGAGATAGAGAGAACAATATTAACACACACGTTGAATATAAGATAAAAGGAGATAGAGAGAACAATATTAACACACACGTTGAATATAAGACAAAAGGAGATAGAGAGAACAATATTAACACACACGTTGAATATAAGACAAAAGGAGATAGAGAGAACAATATTAACACACACGTTGAGTATAAAAGAAGAAGAGATAGAGAGAAAAATATTTACACCCATGTTAAGTATAAGAGAAAATGAGATAGAGAAAATATTAAAAAACACGTTGAGATAAGACAAAAAGAGATAGAGAGAGAAATATTTACACACACATTGAGTATAAGAGAAAAAGATATAGAGAAAGTGAGAAATATTAACATGCATATTTAATATAAGAGAGAAAAAATATATTAACACCAATGTTGAGTATAAGAGAGAGAGAGAGAGAGAGAGAGATCATTATCTTATCATTATAATTATATTGACTTATACTGTAAACAAGGTATTATTTCTTAACACTATAAATACTCATTATATATGTGTGTGTGTGTGTGTGTGTGTGTGTGTGTAATCCAATGAGTTGTCTGTTGGTTGATGTGTGTCTGTAGGTATGTGTGTGTAAGCCACTGAGTTATTTGTTGGTTGATGTTTCCCCTTGTGTGTGTGTGTGTGTGTGTGTGTAAACCATTGAGTTTCCCCTGTGTGTGTGTATATATATAAACCACTGAATTATTTGTTGGTTGGTGTTTCTCATTGAGTGAATGTATATGTTTGTGTGTGTGTGTGTGTGTGTGTGTGTGTGTGTATGTATTTGTGTGTGTGTGAATAAACCATTGAGTTTCCCCTGTGTGTGTGTATGAGTGTGTGTGTGTTCATAAACCACTGAATTATTTGTTGGTTGGTGTTTCCCATTGAGTGAATATGTATGTTTGTGTGTGTGTGTGTGTGTGTGTGTGTGTGTGTGTGTGTGAAAACCATTGAGTTTCCCCTGTGTGTGTGTGTTGATAGGTCAGGTTGTATGTTATATGTTGTGTATAAGATAAGTTTGGTTACACTCACCAGTGGGACAGGGTTGACTCACTGTACCACACTCATTACGTTTCTCGTAACTATAATAAGTACCACAATAAAGAGTAATAGTAAGGTTGGGATGGTGAGACAATGGCCGGCTACAGTTGTATTGTTGTATAGTCTGGTTGTGTCCTGGTGTGGTCTCAGTCACCCTCATCCAGTCTATTCCCACCTGTAATAATACATTATGATAATTATACATTCATAAACACACCTATAGTATAATGTACAGTACAGTTGTGACATATAGTCCTTGACCACGGTGTGAAGGGAAGTCTGTTCCAGGACTATCTGCTGCGACTGTGCAGGCCTAATGTACATAATGTGTATATGTGTACAGGCCTAATGTACATAATGTGTATATGTGTACATGCCTAATGTACATAATGTGTATATGTGTACATGCCTAATGTACATAATGTGTATATGTGTACATGCCTAATGTATATAATGTGTATATGTGTACAGGCCTAATGTACATAATGTGTATATGTGTACATGCCTAATGTACATAATGTGTATATGTGTACAGGCCTAATGTACATAATGTGTATATGTGTACATGCCTAATGTACATAATGTGTATATGTGTACATGCCTAATGTATATAATGTGTATATGTGTACAGGCCTAATGTACATAATGTGTATTTTTTTTTTTTTTTTTTTTTTTTATATATGATCCGACACTGGACATAGGCTTAATCAAGCCCGTTATCGTGGCCCGGGTCAACTGATGCTCACACACACACACGTCACGACTTCCGAACTGGTACCCAGCCACAGAGAGAGGGAAGTGAGGGTGATTCCCAAATACTACAGCTGTTATGGTACCAGTGAGGGTGTTTTACGACGTTCGGTGGCCTTATAGTTAGTGCCTGACACTCAAATCGGAAGAGTAAATATTCTCAGGCCCTCACCTGAGAGGATCGATCTCCCGACCTCTATGGTATGAGTCCAGAACACTAACCACTCGGCCACCTATATGTGTAGAGACCTAATGTACATAATGTGTATATGTGTACAGGCTTAATGTACATATAATGTGAACACTTGTATTAATATAACTGTATTCAGTGATATATAATACACACACACACACACACACACATGGAAACATTTCCCAAGAGAAAACTCAGAGAGGTGCGCACACACACACACACACAATTCCTGTTGGCTTCATAATATTCTCCTTTTGTTTTGTCTGTGTGTAGGTAATGAGTGGGTTGAATTGAAGGTTACTGACTACTCCACACAGGGAAACCAA
>JAWZYT010001280.1:77500-87500 GCA_034508575.1 Petrolisthes manimaculis | reverse complement strand
ATTATGAAGAAATACAGAGCATTTCAAAGGAAGACAATCCAAAATAGTTGAGTGCAGGATTTAATTAATAGTAACAACTTTACCCAATATGTAGAAAGTTCTTCTTGATAATAAACTTGATAAACACAACACTACAAGATAGATTCTGATCCAGTAGTGAGCAAACACACATACACACACACACACACACACTCATACACATACACACAGGAAGTGTCATGGCGTCATTCGTAGGGACAGTGAAGGAAGAAATAAAACATATTAGATAATAAACTCCAGTGTACTGCGAACAACTTAATCCTTTGTAAATTATTGTGTTCTTACCTTCTGCAAATCAATGAGGTATATTTTATTTTACGCCTGAGATGTGTTCCATATTTGTGTAACAATATAAAACAACTTTTCTATATCTAGGGAGAAATATAAGTATTTCAAATTGGTATACACACACACACACAATGTACGTGTCATAATAACCATTAATAACTTCTTCTGTGTAATAACTGGTCTGTGACACCTGATAATATTTTTATACTGGCTAAACAAAGGGATAACAAACCTTTGTTGTTACTATAATATTGTTTGTAGTCCCAGACCCGTGTGTATGGAGGGTAACCTTACACCCAAAAGTTCTCATTGGTGTTAACCATGGAGAGAGAGGAAATAAACTCACTCCATTTTTGCCTCAACAATGGGAATTTCCTGATCGTTGACAGACACACACACACACACCCAGAGAGAGAGAGAGAGACTGGGGTGTGTCTGACGGGTATCTCACTTGTTGGATGCCAAGGGAGTGGAGGTGCTGTATAAAGCACAAGTACGTCCCCTCATGGAGTACTCTCCTCTCTCTTGGACCTCATGTCCTCCCTCCTACCTGGCCACACTTGACAGAGTCCAGGCAAGAGCACAACGTCTGGTGCAACACAAAGCAGTACAACAAACTACCAATCTTCAACCCCTTCAGGAGCGACGGGATATAGCAGGGCTGTGCGTTATGAAGAAGGCCCTCACCCTCCATACTCCACACCTGACAACCCTACACCTCCCAAACCAGACGGCACCAGTCTACACCACCAGGACAGCAGCACATAGACAACAGCAGGTACAGGTACCCTTCTCCAGGACGGAGCATCACCTCCGGTCATACCTGCCTCGCTATGGACGGCTCTGGAACTCCCTGCTCAACAACACCAACCTTCAACAAAACGAGACTCTACAATCATTCAAGAGACAAGCCAACAGATGGGTGATGACATCTGGAAACCACAATGTACAGTAGAAAATAAGCTATAGATAGTTCTAGAGTCAAAACTAGAACTTTAGTTTAAGTAGTATTTAAGGCTAGAATAATCATCTAACTTGTACATAGCTTAAGAAACTTACAATAACAACACAACTCATAAGACCTAATCATAATACTAAGCTGTTAAGATATAAATATAAATGTTAAGTACAGGTTAAATTAAGTTATGTTATAAGGTGACCTTAAAACTAGATGAATAACAACATTTGTACACTGTTTAAAAAAAAAAAAAAAAGAAGAGAGAGAGAGAGAGAGAGAGAGAGAGAGAGAGAGAGAGAGAGAGAGAGTCACCACCATTCTACTTTTATCATTTTGTACAAGCAACAACTAATGTATTTCATCAATGGTAAATAGATAGGCAGAAAGTATAGCTTCACTGTGTGTGTTGGTGAGACAGTTGGATTCAACTACCTACTGTCCAGTAAAGATAGACAAGGTCAAGTTGCCTCTATATAATATTATTGTTAGCTTCACTGTGTGTGTTGGTGAGACAGTTGGATTCAACTACCTACTGTCCAGTAAGGATAGACAAGGTCAAGTTGCCTCCACAAGATGTGTCTCAGGGAATCATAAACACAGCTGTACAGTCAATACCTGAAGTTTGTCTTTCTTAGTCCATGATACGTTCCTGTTAATCAGGGAACACTCTATGTGATAGAGTTGACAGGTATATATGGTTTAAATGTCTAATATTACAGATGATCATATGTGAGCTAAAATAATTTAACCACAAATTGTTCAAAGTTATAATTATTATATAAATGTTCAAAAGGTGGAATCATAATATTATCGAGAAATATATGATATTGGTGGAGGAAGATTTTGTTTACAACATCAATACACAGAAATATATATTATGTTGCCAAACAGTTGTCTATTAATTAAATATACCAAAACATTTACAGTCATAGAGGCAACATTGTATGAATACAATAACATTGTCAGATACACACGTCATCAGCACAGATAATGACAGTGTGTGTTTTGTGATTACATGTTTTTTTTTCTTCTATAAATACATTACTTCCTCTCCTGGCCTTTCCTCTCCCCATATAATGTTAAATAACCTTCCATTCATACCTCCATTGCTATGAAGTATTAATTTAAACTTCAGTATGTATTTTAGTTACATGAATATTTCGTCCCTGTTGTGATATAACATTATTCGTTACCATTTGTTTAACACGGGTAATACAGTGTGACAAATACTCTTGTTTCCATTGTCTTTATCAATCATTCCCTCTTTTGTTCCTTCCTATTACCACACTGGACTCTTGTTTCTTTCTTGTCTTTCCAATCCCCAATCTCTCCTATCAGTTTTATTTCATTGACTCGTCTTCATTATGCCTTACTCACTCTGATATATTCTATTATTTAAGTTGTCATTGTACTGACATTTAAATACAATTAGGGTAAACCTTATAGTTTTAAAACTCACAACCATACTCAGATTAATGTGTCTATGATATATTATACCAGCTGAAACCACATACCTCCGGCTCTCTTCCTTCGTATAGCTACATAGTAAATATCTCCGAATAATGGAAGATAAAAGAGTGACGTTCATGTCTACGTATGATATGCATGTGCTCAACAAATTTCAATTTTAATGAATGAGTCTAAATATCTTGGAGTGAAGGAAGAGGAAGAAAGAAGGCCATACTGTTTCTGGAGGACACTAACACGAAAGAAAAAATGAAATGAAGAAGATAAACAGTAACCAGAAGGAAACAGAAGGAAAAGGGAAACAGAAGAATTCCACAATAGAGCCAATCCTTTTAATGTATCCTATAATTGTTAATATATTACTATATTATGCAATGAAACCTTCCATTATATGTTCATTGTTGCAATATATTACCATGTTATGCAATGAAACCTTACACCATCTATTCATTGTTGCAATATATTACCATGTTATGCAATGAAACCTTACACCATCTATTCATTGTTACAATATATTACCATGTTATACAATGAAACCTTACACCATCTATTCATTGTTGCAATATATTACCATGTTATGCAATGAAATCTTACACCATCTATTCATTGTTACAATATATTACCATGTTATGCAATGAAACCTTACACCATCTATTCATTGTTACAATATATTACCATGTTATACAATGAAACCTTACACCATCTATTCATTGTTACAATATATTACCTTGTTATGCAATGAAACCTTCCATTATATGTTCATTGTTACAATATATTACAAGTAAACCAATTTTGTTACTTGACCTCAATCAAGTCATTTTCTGATAAATCCCTTGACAGACTGCAGACATGGACAGAGCACAACAACGTCTCCATCAACCACACCAAGACCTTGGTGATGCACGTCTGCACCTCATCTGTAGTTGTGCCCCCCCCCCCCCCCCCCCAGCTCACAATTGGCCCTCATCCACTCCAAGTCATCCACTCCTTCAAGCTGCTTGGCATCACTCTGGATGACCAATTATCATGGAAGCAACATGTCGCTAGGATGGTCAAGGTAGCCTCATACAAACTGTATGTGCTGCATAGACTCAAGTCTCTGGGGACTCCAGCAGGGGATTTGAAACACAACAACAACAGCTCTAGAAGGTTCAGAAGAGGGTATGCAGAGTCATACTCGGCCCTGCCTATACTAGTTACAATGATGCCTCACCACCCTGAGTCTGCCCAGGCTGACAGCCATATATGAGCAAGCCCTTAGCAAGTTCAGGGAAGGCTTGCTACATAACCTCGTACCACCTGACGTTCCCACACCAGCCAGGGTTACCCGACACCAAAACAAACTGGTGCCGCTAAGAGCCCCTCACACTGACTGCTACCACCAGAGTGCTATTCCCAGTTTAGTGCGAAAAATATACACCTAGACTAGTATGTCTCCAAGTTGTAACCTATAGATCTTAGAATTAATATTAATGTAATCTTCCCCTCTGTAAATTATCAGTCTCTGACTGCCATGAAAATAAACTTATAATAATGATAATTATTATACATGTATGTATACACATACAGCCATGGCTGATAGTGGTCGATCAGGTCCCAAGGAGTGTTGGAGAGCAACTGAACTGAGTTTGATCAAGTGAATTTCTCAACATTGAGAGAGGTTTAGAAGACTTACTCTTTCGAACTCTGTTTAGTTGCACTCCAACACTCCTTGAACCCTGGACCAGCACTATCAGCCATGGCTGTACACACACACGTACACACGCACGCACAGGCATGCACTGACACAAGCACACGGATGTATGCACACAGGTAAATGAACGCAGTCCAGCACACACAGCTCTCTCTCTCTCTAGTAGAACCACAACATAAACTTCCTGTTCACTAATCAATACAATTTAGTAAAAGTGTTCACACCATGATAAGTAAAGGTTGAGTCTTTACTACTGTTACCATTCAATGTATGTGTATGTGTGTGTGTGTGTGTGTTAATACATATGTGTGTATACAATAATAATAATAATAATAATAATAATAAAAGGTTTATTTGGTACAGGCAGCCAAGGGATGTATATATACATTGTAAAATGGTGATGCAAATAGGTGATACTTGTAGTTAGTGGTGTCCTAGTGTTATCACTAGTGGTGGTGGTGTGGTAGCTGTGTGAAACTGCATCACTACTGTCTTGCCGTGGTTGATGGAGACATTGTTAACATTGGTCCATGTGTGGAGGTTGGTGAGGTGTTGTTGCAGGAGGTGGTTGTCAGCGAAAACTTGTGTCAGTTATGGCGTCATTGATTAGGATGAGGAAGAACACGAGAGATGTTAGTGTATAGATACTGCATCCTGGTGACACATTACCTGATGTCTGTCACACAGGAAGTTTACCAGCCATGACACTAGACTGGGCTCTACTCTCATATCAAGAGCTTTCCTTAGTACTACGTTATGGTATATTCGATCAAAATCCTTTCTGATATCTATGAATGCAAAGGCAACTGAGGTCTTTCTTTTTTTCCGGGTTACTGTACATAAAATTTATCAGGATTATGAGACAATGGGTGGTTGATAATAACTTCATATTTCCAAATTGTTGAGGGTCAATTACATTAGAGATGTTGGCTGAAACTCAGTCGAACACAAAGTTTTCACATAACAGGCTTGGGATTGGAGTAAGATAAGCTATTTTGTAATCCTATGGGCATTTACTCTGACTAAGTGATGTATTAATTGTTGAACAAAGGGGTTATGCAAGCTCAACAGCAAACTCACGGTACAAAATCATGGAAATGTCAATAGGAGTAGTGGAGCATTTGAGTTTATAGGTGACCTCATGCTCATTAACGTGTGGGGGAGGGATGGAGGATAGGTAAGCTGGTAATTGGGCTGAGTCCAGTCTGGGCAGGGTCTGACAGATTCTGGTGAAATGGTCATTGATAAGATTAGCTGCTTCCTGGCTGGTATGTCCGTCAACACAGGAAGATAAGGTAACTTTTTCCACATCCCACACAGGTCCTTTAATTTGTTGTACCTCTGACTGATGTTCGTTGATTTTTGTTAGGTAGTACAAATTTTTGTCAGCTTTTATTTCTCTTATGACCTTGTTGCGCAGCGTGTTATACCTCTTCCTGTCATTATAAAACGCCTTGTTGCGCGGCTCCATCAGCCTTCCTGATCCGTGATGTTATCCATGGTAGGTTAGCAGGGTGATTCCTAACCTTCTTAGTAGGGAAGAAGTGGTAGTAGGCCTGGGTGATAGTAGTTTGATAATTCTCCCACTTCCTATCAACGTCATTAACAGTTAGTACCTCAGTCCATGAGTACTGTGTCAGCCACTGTCCAAACTGTCTGATAGTAGAGTCAGGTGTAGGTCTACATATCTTGGTGGTATGGTTATCTTGGTGGTGGGAGGTGGTAGTGGCAGGGGCACAAAACACGGAGAGATGGTTGCTTCTTACCATGGGTGGCAGTGGTTGAGGTGGTAGGTACTGGTCTGCCAGGTCAGTGATAATGAAGTCTAGGGTGTTTTGTTCATGGGTTGGGAAGTTGACTACCTGGGTGATGCTTAGTTGGTCTTCTATTTTTTTGGTATCTAGTTAGTTGACCTCACCACATATAAGCATTTTAAAAGATTGATATCTTGCTTTATACTTTGTGTATATAAACATTGCAAATCCACCTCCTCGTATATCAGTTCTAAGACAGTGGAATAGGTCGTACTTTTCAATGGCACACAACTCTGGTATAACTTGCCAGACTTCCATAACACAAACTATATCAGTGATGATCGTGTTCACTGTATTCACCAGTTGGTCAAATTTGTTACATAGTGCGGTCACGTTACATTATACTGGATGAAATATAACATTGAAATGGTAATACAAGATGGTAGTGCTCACTTGTTACTTATATTAATAAATAAATAAAGTGGCATTAGAAATATACCAACAATTAGCCAGGAAGTTAAAGGGAAGTAGTACAGTGTTGGTAAATCTGGAGCAACTGATTCCTCCATACTATTCCAAGCAACAGAACACCATTATTTATGTTAATGTGGTCCTGTTTCCTGAGACACTTGGGAGGAATCAAAGTGCTCTAATGAACTATAAATATATTACACCTTTAATTAGTCTTGGTCCAGAGCAGCAACAACAACAACAACAATAATAATAACAACAACAACAACAAACCCAATTTTAATACATATTCTTGTAATGGATCAATATGAGTTGCAAGGATTATTTTATTTATTATTATTATTACTATTTTATTCGTTTTTTTATTCACTCCTGGGTATGACTGTAAACTGCATCCGGTGGTGAGGCTCTGATTTCACACCACCTGCTGCCTTGCAGGCTTTGCCTCTTCAGGCAAAGGCTAGGCCCACTGCCTACAATAATTGTGGTTGGTGGCAGGAAGGGCATCCGACCATTAAATCTTTGCCAAAACAAAACATGATAATTCGCGGAAACACAGTCTCGGAAACTGCTAGAGCATACCCCATAAGCATCCCACAGTGGCCTCTCCTGACTCCTGTGAGAAGTGAGCAAGGGCTACTGTGTCAAGGACGGGCATGGCCAAGGAAGCTAGTCCAAATCCTTAGAGTCGAACCCTGAATGTGGGAAGTTTGACAGGAAGGGATTGGGAAGTGGCAGATGTAATGGAGAGAAGAAGAGTTGGAGTGCTGTGTGTGCAGGAAACAAGATGGAAAGGGAACAAGTCGAGTGAAATTGGTGAAGGGTGCAAGCTCATTTATAGTGGTGAGTGTAATGAGGAAGAGCGACAGGATAATGAAGTTAGGAGTAGAGAGCTTAGTGCTGAATGTTGTGTGTGCATACGCTCCACAAGTAGGATGCACTGAGGAAGAAAAAGAGTTTTTTTGGAGACATCTGGACGAGATATTACAAACAGTGCTACAAGAGGAAAGGATTTTTGTCGGAGAAGACCTGAATGGCCACATTAACTCGGAAAGGGGAGTGGTATCCAGAATACATGGTGGCTGGGGAGTAGAAGGAAGAATCGAGTCCTCAGAGTCCTCAGCCCCTACATTGAAGGAACATCCGTAACAAAGTCAGAAATTATAGTCACTCTAAATGCTGACATTATCTACCTCCAAGAGACACACAAGGACCTTGTGCCGCCAAAAATACCTGACATGCACCTTATTGTACACCACCCAAGTCCGGTCCATGAAAGTGCTATCCACGCACGGGACAAGTCAGTAATCAAGACCAATACTGATCCATCCAATGGAGGTCTAGAGATACTCCAGGTATCAGGAGTGCAGTCTGAGGCCCTCAATGCTCCGACAAAGATCTATAGGATGCAAACGATACTGACCTGATATGGGTAAAGTTTTGGCGCGATAAGATATGATGATAATCTATTCTTTGAAAAGGGATATGTAAACTCGATCAAAAAAGTATTACGTAGGTTTGTCCGATGGTTCTGTTAAAGATCGCTTATGATGTCTTTATTTATTTTTTATTTTATTTTTATACCTCAACCTCGGGGCTGTAGGCTTTAAGTAGCCGGTGACTCTTGCGAGGCCCCGAGATTATTGGGTGTTGCACCAGATGAGACAAAGGAGCTTCGTGGTGATGTTAGTACCGTAGCTTCTCTTCTGTCCCACTAGATGTCGACACCTTATTTATACACATCACTATCAGGCGAGAGCAGCTACACCATCACTCACAGCATCTTGAAATATGGTCTGGCATCTTCTATGTTGTGAGTTGACGACGATGTAGGGGGTATTTTCTTGACGTGTCGGCGTAGCCAGGATAATTGACGACATATCTGGACCCAGTTCACCTCTGAAAATTCCAGACATTTTCTCATGGATTCGAACCAGGGTCCTTCACAGCCACAGTCCGTCTCTTTATCCACTCTGCCACCACCTCCCCAAGGTTCCTCTGGGAAGGTTCGTTTTCAGTAGCTATCGCTTTAAGTGTCAGAATGTTTCACGTGAGTAATGCGCGATACTTTTTGGATCGAGTGTATCTCAGGCCTGGACAAAAAGCATAATTGTGCCCATAAGAAAACCAGGCACTGATAAATATCTGCCCATCTCTCTCACCTCATGCTTGTGAGAGAAATGTACTTGAACGTACATCTCTGTCATCTAATGTTCCGTCTGCAATTTTAAGCTTTCAACCAGGGTATCTAGCTTTCTGCCTCAGCGGGGTATCCATCACTGTCTCATGGAGCTGTATGCCCGCCTGTCGCCCACCAGTATCACAGAATTCATTGATCTTAAGAGTGTGTTTGATATCGTAAATGGAGAGATCATACTCGATCAGTTGGTGGATTTTGGTGTGAAAGGGAACGTGCTGAGATGGCTGATGGGCTACATTGGTAACAGAGCTGCTTGTGTCCTATTTAGAAGTGCTTGCAGTTCAACCAAAGGCTTTGAATTAGGTACTCCCTAAGGTGGTGTTCGTAGTTCATTACTATTTAATATTCTGGTGCACTTTATCCCTGACATCCATGGAGTTACAATCACTTGTCATGCTGATGACATATGTATTCATCCTGACACACCACATAATGTGTGTGTTGTAGAGGACATGGGAGTGACACAATAGTAATGAAGGAACAGCAACATGAACAACACAAAACACACCAAGAAAAAACAATATACTATATGTGTAATGTATGAGTAAATACATTGACTTAGTTACATATTTGGTAGAGAAAAGAGGTTGTATGAGAGACAAACAATGTTAAAAGATAAGTGACTGTTGTGACTCTAGTTGTAACATCTTTAATGTGTTACCCTTCCCACTAACAAAGATGACAAATATAATATTAATGTCTTTACATTATCTTATTCGTTCCTCTCCCTCCCCTTTCTATACCCTACCTACCCTTTCCTTCCCTCCCCTACCCCTCATCTCCCTTTCTTCCTTTACAGCTTCATATCCCTTTCTCTTCCTCTTCTTTACCATCCCCAACTCTCACTTCCTTCCCATTAACCTTTTTCTCCAATCCCTTCCTTCATTCCTACTCTCCTTCCCCTCACACACCCTACCCTCCACCCTTACGCACCCTACCCTCCACCAAATAGTATATACAACTGCCTACAAGACTTATCACAGGATGTATCCATAATATCGAATATATATATATATATATTGCTAATATTAGACAAATAATAATGTAATAAGATATTACATGTCACATATACAAAGAAAATATATTCATGTAGTGTTACAAGAAAAGATAAACATACATGAAAGATATTG
>JAWZYT010001280.1:2500-72500 GCA_034508575.1 Petrolisthes manimaculis | reverse complement strand
AACAATTACCAAACAACTTTTTTGTATCTAGGGAGAATTACAAGCATTTCAGATTGGCACACACACACACACACACACACACGTGCACGTTAACCACAGAAGAATTTATACCTGCTAGCAATAGTTCAAGTTATTATTTAATAATATTATTTAATAGAATTTAATGATCAATGATTTTACTGGTTAATTCTCTGATATTCAGAGTTTATTATGCTTATTATCAAATTACAGGAATCACCAATTCCTAAATCTGTATATCCAAGTTTATTTCAGACGAGACAGGACATAATATTATACAGTAAGTGTTGGTATTGGGTGTACCGGGTGTGCTAAGGACATTTGTACTACAACTTTCACCACAAACATATGTTGAAGTCGGAATTAAAAAAACATTGGCAATGATAACACGTCAGTCAACGATAGGGATAGTACGAACCCAACACACACACACACACACACACACACACACACGTTTCCTGTCACATACACATATATATAATTTCTCTCTCTTTCTCTCTCTATATCTCTTTCTCTCTATCTCTCTCTCCTGAACTAAGAACAGAGTGTTATTGTCAACACCTTAGTATAAAACTTTCTTGCATAAAGCATCTATGAATGGGCGGTACAACGAAGTTAAAGTTGTGTCTGGAAGACAAATAACTTGTAAACAACATGACTGGCAAAGAAAAGATCAGAGTATAACTGGTCCAGCAAAGAAAGGTAAATAGTAAGTAACATATGAGTCATAAATAACATGTCTATCAGGTTATATTTAGAGTAGGAGCAGGTAACATCCGGCACACAGAGGCCTATTGTGTGTACCGTGAACATACCCGGAATTAATAATGGAATCCTGCCTGCAAAAGATGGTCAACCTCTACCTACAGACCTGACACAGCCCATGATGGCCTATCGTTCAGCCTATTGTGTGTACCGTGAACATACCCGGAATTAATAATGGAATCCAGCCTGCAAGAGATGGTCAACCTCTACCTACAGACCTGACACAGCCCATGATGGCCTATCGTTCAGCTCGAGACAATCCTCGGCATTAATATTACAATCCGGCCAACGATACTCCAGCCAACTGTACTAAGTACTCTGTTGACGGGTACAGCTCTCAGCGTGTACTCAAGGCTTTCAAATACATAGGCCTTGGACATATGACCTACTTAAATCCACTAAAACGAGGATGGTGCACCAGAGGTTCCTCTAACACCTGCTGGTTCAGCAGATGTCAACAAACCACATCAAGTGGTAGGCTCCGGGGCAGCAAGGCAGGCCAAGCAATAGTGCTCTATACTATTACCACGAGGCGCTCGACACAAGCGTTTTCACTCAGTGAAGGGAGGCTCACCCTGCATCCCAGCAACCTGCCTTGGTGGCCGGTAGCCAAGCCTTAAACGAACAGAAGCTACTTTGTGCTCATGAATCTTAAGGCTTTGACGACGGTTGAAATATATGTGATGGCAGACAGACTCGTAGAAGGTGATGGAGATGTTGAAGAGCCTCTCTGCATCCCTGTGTTGCTGTACAGGGAGAAGAGCGGCAGAGCGGATTCTATAGAGGTAACGTGTCAGGGAGAGAGGACGTCCAACACCACGAGGAGGCAGATGGCAGGCTTCCTTTACTAGTGTGTCAACTGTACCATTGTGACGTAAATCTACATGGGATGTCACATATGTATCTCTCGGGATAAAAGCAGGAAGGTTAAACGAGAGCAAGAAATGGGTATACAAAGTAGAGAAACAGCAGGGTGAGGCAGAGAAGGTACGTCGTGCACAGCTGGAGCAAACTTTGCAGTCTTGGCAGCCAGAGGCAAACAGTCCACACCATAGGAATCCTGCGAGGAATCGGACGAGGCTCTAACTGGTCGCTTGATCGAGGGTCATGAGGTGGACGGCTGCAACCTGAGCTGAGGAGTGACCGAGGAGAGGTGGGGAGGGTTGTGTGAGGGCAGCTGAGGAGTGACCGAGGAGAGGTGGGGAGGGTTGTGTGAGGGCAGCTGAGGAGTGACCGAGGAGAGGTGGGGAGGGTTGTGTGAGGGCAGCTGAGGAGTGACCGAGGAGAGGTGGGGAGGGTTGTGTGAGGGCAGCTGAGGAGTGACCGAGGAGAGGTGTGGAGGGTTGTGTGAGGGCAGCTGAGGAGTGACCGAGGAGAGGTGGGGAGGGTTGTGTGAGGGCAGCTCAGGCCAGTGATACTCAACTGGAGACTCGTTGTCCTCTGACATTGTCAAGCAGGAATCCACGCTCTTCATTAGGCCAGGCAAGGCCTAGATAACAAGCAAACAACTAAACACGAACAATCTATCCACCACACACACACACTGTATATGTATATGTATTGTATATGTATGTATGTGTGTATGTATGTGTATATGTTTGTACATGTGTGTAGATATGTATATGTATGTATGGGTATATGTCTATGTGTATGTATGTATATATGTATGTGTATGTATGTGTGTATGGGTATATGTCTATGTGTATGAATGTATATATGTATGTGTATGTATGTGTGTATGTATGTATATATGTTTATATGTGTGTGACAGCGTAATGAATATATATATATGAATTATGTCTGTACAAATTATATACAGATCATATGTTTATTTGTATGTTTGTTGTGTTTACACTATAAAATAATTCAATTCAATTTAATGCATGCTTCATACTCCATTTCATTTTTCATCAGTTATTTGTAAATGTATATTTTCAGCCCATGGCTGCCCTCTTCTCAATAAACCGTTTATTATTATTATTATTATTATTTTATTATTATTACACACACACACATACACACACAGAAAGATTCACAACAAAACAATACATAGAACCACTACAGACAAAAATACCAGCAAGACCACACAAACAAAAAAACACAAACAACAACACACAAACAACACAAACAACAACACACAAACAACACAAACAACAACACACAAACAACAACACACAAACAACAACACACAAACAACACAAACAACAACACACAAACAACACAAACAACAATGCAGGCAGAGAATGTCAAAACTCCATTAATGTTGGAGCAAGACTCATACATACATACATGAATACACATACAAATATACAGTACATACACATCTTTCTCTATACATACATAGCCTTCATACATACATACATATATACACATACAAATATACAGTACATACACATCTTTCTCTATACATACTTTGCCACAATCTGCCAGTCACTCCCAAAACTTGACAGCACCAGACTACCTGCCTACCTTCCCTCCCCAGCCCACCCTACTTTGGTTCACCCTTATGAGGTTATGAAGAAATTAGCCAGTCTGAGATCAAATCGCTCCATAACACCAGTGGACCTTCCAGTTAAGCTCTACAAAGAATTCGCTGTGGAGCTTGCCATACCACTGTGCTCTATTATAAATGCATCACTGAAGCAGAGCAGGTGTCCCCCCGACTGGAAAACCTCATATGTGACCCCAATTCCCAAGTGCCCCACTCCAAAGACCCTCAGTGAATTAAGACCAGTGGCAATCACACCAATACCCAGCCTAATCTGTGAGGATTTTGTCTTTACCTGGGCCTACACACAGATTAGCCACCTGATTGACCCCAGGCAATTTGGAAATGTCAAGGGCTCCTCCACCACCCACTGCCTGATCAGTCTCCTTAACTTCATTTACACCAACATCGAGAGAAGGAAAACCTCAGTAGCCCTCACCTTCATAGACTTTAGAAAAGCTTTTGACCTTGTTGACCATACGGTTATCATCAACAAGGTCATCAATCTTGGCCTCCACCCTTCCTTGGTTGAGTGGCTAGCTGACTTCCTCAGTGACAGGAGGCAGGCAGTGAGGTACCAAGGATCAGTATCCTCACACCAACCACTGACATGTGGGGTCCCCCAGGGAACAAGGGTCGGCCCCCTCTTGTTCCTCACCCTCATTAACGATGCCCTACAGGACACCCCACATAGGTGGAAATATGTGGACGACTCCACCATAGGCATCATGGTGGACAACACTTCTCCCACCCATGACTACAACACTCTACAGGACACCCTCAACAACCTCCAGGACTGGACCAAAGCAAATAATGTCACTATCAATCATGACAAGACTGTGGTGATGCATGTCAACACTGCAACCACAGAGGTCCAACCACCAGCTGTCACCCTCGGCCAGCACAACATCAAAGTAGTGGACTGCAGTAAATTGCTGGGGGTTGTGATTGACAACAAGCTGACCTGGGATAAACACGTGGCTACTGTGGTGAAGACAGCATCCTATAAGCTGTATATGTTGAGGCAGCTAAGATCACTGGGGATGCAACAAGCCGAACTGGGGAGTATATACAACATCTTTATCCTCCCCAAGTTTACCTATTGTTCCCCAGCTTGGGCCTGCTCCCTCACGTTGACACAACAGCGTCAACTGGAGAGGGTGCAAAAGAGGGCCTGTAGGATTATCCTAGGATTTGAATACACTGGCTACGAAACCGCCCTCACCACCCTAGGGATGCTACCTCTCTCCAAACACCACCTCAATATCACCAGCCAGTTTGCTCAAAAATTACTGGTCCACCCCCGCCACCGAGACCTACTACCACCAGACGCTCCAAGACCAACACGGACAACAAGACGCTATAACAAGCTACAACCTATCAGGGCCAGAACGGAGAGATATAAGAAGAGCCCCATCCCTACTATGACTAACATTATAAATAACATGTAAACACACACACACACACACACACACATGATAATCCAGCCTACCCCTTTCCTACCTGACATCCAGTAATCCTCACCAGACCTCACACCTACAGTCCCCCACTCCCAGACTCCACTATCACACACACACACACACACACACACACACTCTCTCTCGCTTATGTATATACTATTTATTATGCTCATCATTATCATGCTCATTCCCATAGTGTATTGTCACTATGTATATTTTCAGCCCTATGGCTGCCAAACCAATCAATAAACCGTTTATTATTATTATTATTATTTATTACATACATACATATATGCACATACAAATATACAGTACATTTAACACCCTAATCCTAAATCCTTCCACTTAGCACCACTCCTTAATCCTAAATCCTTCCACTTAGCACCACTCCCTAATCCTTAATCCTTCCACTTAGCACCACTCCCTAATCCTTAATCCTTCCACTTAGCACCACTCCCTAATCCTTAATCCTTCCACTTAGCACCACTCCCTAATCCTTAATCCTTCCACTTAGCACCACTCCCTAATCCTTAATCCTTCCACTTAGCACCACTCCCTAATCCTTAATCCTTCCACTTAGCACCACTCCCTAATCCTTAATCCTTCCACTTAGCACCACTCCCTAATCCTTAATCCTTCCACTTAGCACCACTCCCTAATCCTTAATCCTTCCACTTAGCACCACTCCCTAATCCTTAATCCTTCCACTTAGCACCACTCCCTAATCCTTAATCCTTCCACTTAGCACCACTCCCTAATCCTTAATCCTTCCACTTAGCACCACTCCCTAATCCTTAATCCTTCCACTTAGCACCACTCCCTAATCCTTAATCCTTCCACTTAGCACCACCATTAACCTTTCTCTTGCCCTCACCTCCATTAATGTTGTTGTACTGTACATACAACACATACAACACATACCTATATGTAGTACATACCTATATGTACATACAACGCATACCTATATGTAGTACATACCTATATGTACATACAACACATACCTATATGTAGTACATACCTATATGTACATACAACACATACCTATATGTAGTACATACCTATATGTACATACAACAGATACCTATATGTAGTACATACCTATATGTACATACAACAGATACCTATATGTAGTACATACCTATATGTACATACAACAGATACCTATATGTAGTACATACCTATATGTACATACAACACATACCTATATGTAGTACATACCTATATGTACATACAACACATACAACACATACCTATATGTATGCATGTAAATGACTACATTTTATTTTTATCATTCATCATGCATATGATATTAATTATATTGTAATATGTATATTTTCAGCTTTCGGGCTGCCATCCCCTAAATAAACCGTTTATTATTATTATTATTATTATTACATTCACATCTTTCTCTATACATACATATAAACATACACACATACATACATATATATACACATACATACATAAATACATATACATGCATACATACACATTCACATACACATAAACACAGAAGAGTTACACCCTTTCACTTTCTGCAAGAGACAGACCCACCACAAGTGTCCTTCATCAGGGTGCTGTTCTCCATCATACATTTACTACCAAGATAGCACATATACACACATACATACATACATACATACACAGGAGACAGACCCACCACAAGTGTCCTTCACCAGGGTGCTGTTCTCCATCATACATTTACTACCAAGAGAGCACATATACACACATACACACATACATACATACACAGGCTCGTAAAATGACTTACCTTATATTGTTTTAAACTCGCTGTACCCGGCCTGCTTCACTGGTCCAACCCAACTTGAAGGTACAGTGCCATAAGGAGTAACAACAATAGATTTTACTTTTTTTCTTTAGTATGGTTTACAAGGTTTTTTTATTCAATCGTTTACCTTCCACGTTTTCTTTCTTTTCTTAAGTTTTGTTTTTGTAAGTTGATGTCGTAGTGTGGCGGCTAAAGCATGTACACACAAAAA
The DNA here is from genome assembly GCA_034508575.1 of Petrolisthes manimaculis. NCBI lineage: Eukaryota > Metazoa > Arthropoda > Malacostraca > Decapoda > Porcellanidae > Petrolisthes > Petrolisthes manimaculis. The sequence continues at coordinate 65,769 of JAWZYT010001280.1, read as the reverse complement.
CTGTATTTAACATAAACATCAAAGACTTTACTGTGTTATGGTCAAACTTTCATTGCCAAACTTCAGTGCACACAACAGTTTTTGTGTTTTGGTTTGGAGTCAATATATAGACGTTCTCTATAGAGCTGCCCATGTGTGAAGGCTGGATATTCAGAGAGATCAAGCCCTATAGATAAGTTTGTTTAACCTTGGCTCTTATTAATTAATAGTCATTCCAAATGACAGTTTCAGAAGTTATTGTGATCTTTTAATTGTGAAGGAATGTACATAAAGTACATTCCTTAAACCTTCCCTGAGTCATGCACTTTCAGATCTATATTATCTGGAGGAGAGAGTGATAATGGCTAAGGATAATAACACATGGACCAGTAAATAGATGATGTGTTGTCTGTGTGTGTTACTTACCTTTCCTTTGTGACCACCAGACCACAGATGGACTTGTCCAGCGAGACTTCACCTGTTGTTTCAGATGTGCAGCCAGACCCTGAGGACTACATATAAAGGTGTATATTAATATTGGAAACATGTACTGTGTTACAGATGTCCCTCTGTACTGTACATATAAAGGTGTATATTAATATTGTAAACATGTACTGTGTTACAGATGTCCCTCTGTACTGTAAATATAAAGGTGTATATTAATATTGTAAACATGTACTGTGTTACAGATGTCCCTGAGTACTGTACATATAAAGGTGTATATTAATATTGGAAACATGTACTGTGTTACAGATGTCCCTCCGTACTGTACATATAAAGGTTTATATTATAACATAGAACAAATATTAGTAACAAAAATAATCAATAAAGAACCAGATACAAAATAGACCAATCTACCATTGTTAACTATTAACTAGAATTGAATGTTATCATGTAATGTTAGATTCACCAATAACCAATACAATAATTAATTATTAATTATATTGTGGTCACAGATTAGATCCAGGGATGAATGTTAATTATCCATGTACTAATTATTCTACCACCTACCCCACCCCTACACATACACGTGCACATATGCATACATGCACGAACACACACACACGTAACTTGTCAATTAGTTTACCATTTCACCATAGAATGTTAAAACAATAAATAAAAAGGGTTTGAGTTGTGGTATGTATCTGTGATGGTATACTCTGGTGAACGTGAGCCAGGCCAGCCCAACTCCCCACCATGGTACCCAGCCATGGTAGTAAACCCTCAGTAAACAGTTTTAAACTCACGGACCTGTGCGAGGCTACATCTGCCAACGCCAACACGTTACCACTGTACCAGCCAGGGACTTACTATACATTCCTAATATTGTCATTATTATATTTATTAAAACTAAATTGGTCTCCAACAACTTATTATGATCAATATTAAATATTAAACTATTACCTGATAATGTGATGGTTAATGTTGGTAGTGTTGGTTCACAATGTCCAAGTGTACCTATTATTACTCAAAGAAGAATTGAGGGAGCATTGCAAGGTGCAACTGTTCACTACAGAAAACAATGTTGTCACAGAAGAAACCTGACCAAAGAATATAGGAGAGGAAAGATAGGAAGTGATAAAGAGAGGGAGAGATTATGAAGAAATACAAAGCATTTCAAAGGAAGACAATCCAAAATAGTTGAGTGCAGGATTTAATTAATAGTAACAACTTTACCCAATATGTAGAAAGTTCTTCTTGATAATAAACTTGATAAACACAACACTACAAGATATACACAAACACAACACTACAAGATAGATTCTGATCCAGTAGTGAGCAAACACACATACACACACACACACACACACATACACATACACACAGGAAGTGTCATGGCGTCATTCGTAGGGGACAGTAAAGGAAGAGATAAAACATATTAGATAATAAACTCCAGTGTACTGCGAACAACTTAATGCTTTGTAAATTATTGTGTTATTACATCTTGTTAAATCAATATAGTAACTTTCATATTCCCCCTGACAAGGGTTGTATATATATTACCATACAAACTTTTAGGATGTATGGAAGAACACTAGAATCTATGAGTGGATAACTTGTAGGATCACACACACACACACACACACACACACACACACACACACACTGTACGTGTCATAATAACCATTAATAACTTCTTCTGTGTAATAACTGATCTGAGACACCTGATAATATTTTTATACTGGCTAAACAAAGGGATAACAAACCTTTGTTGTTACTATAATATTGTTTGTAGTCCCAGACCCGTGTGTATGGAGGGTAACCTTACACCCAAAAGTTCTCATTGGTGTTAACCTTGGAGAGAGAGAAAATAAACTCACTCCATTTTTGCCTCAACAATGGGAATTTCCTGAGCGTTGACACACACACACACACCCAGAGAGAGAGAGAGAGAGAGAGAGAGAGAGAGAGAGAGAGAGAGAGAGAGAGGAGAGAGTCACCACCATTCTACTTTTATCATTTTGTACAAGCAACAACTAATGTATTTCATCAATGGTAAATAGATAGGCAGAAAGTGTAGCTTTACTGTGTGTGTTGGTGAGACAGTTGGATTCAACTACCTACTGTCCAGTAAAGATAGACAAGGTCAAGTTGCCTCTATATAATATTATTGTTAGCTTCACTGTGTGTGTTGGTGAGACAGTTGGATTCAACTACCTACTGTCCAGTAAGGATAGACAAGGTCAAGTTGCCTCCACAAGATGTGTCTCAGGGAATCATAAACACAGCTGTACAGTCAATACCTGAAGTTTGTCTTTCTTAGTCCATGATACGTTCCTGTTAATCAGGGAACACTCTATGTGATAGAGTTGACAGGTATATATGGTTTAAATGTCTAATATTACAGATGATCATATGTGAGCTAAAATAATTTAACCACAAATTCCTCAAAGTTATAATTATTATATAAATGTTCAAAAGGTGGAATCATAATATTATCGAGAAATATATGATATTGGTGGAGGAAGATTTTGTTTACAACATCAATACACAGAAATATATATTATGTTGCCAAACAGTTGTCTATTAATTAAATATACCAAAACATTTACAGTCATAGAGGCAACATTGTATGAATACAATAACGTTGTCAGATACACACGTCATCAGCACAGATAATGACAGTGTGTGTTTTGTGATTACATGTTTTTTTTTCCTGGCCTTTCCTCTCCCCATATAATGTTAAATAACCTTCCATTCATACCTCCATTGCTATGAAGTATTAATTTAAACTTCAGTATGTATTTTAGTTACATGAATATTTCGTCCCTGTTGTGATATAACATTATTCGTTACCATTTGTTTAACACGGGTAATACAGTGTGACAAATACTTTTGTTTCCATTGTCTTTATCAATCATTCCCTCTTTTGTTACTTCCTATTACCACACTGGACTCTTGTTTCTTTCTTGTCTTTCCAATCCCCAATCTCTCCTATCAGTTTTATCTTCATTATGCCTTACTCACTCTGATATATTATATTCTATAAGTTTTCGTTGTACTGACATTTAATTAGATACAATTAGGGTAAACCTTATAGTTTTAAAACTCACAACCATACTCAGATTAATGAGTCTATTAAAATATTATATCAGCTGAAACCACATTCCTCCGGCTCTCTTCCTTCGTATAGCTACATAGTAAATATCTCCGAATAATGGAAGATAAAAGAGTGACGTTCATGTCTACGTATGATATGCATGTGCTCAACAAATTTCAATTTTAATGAAAGAGTCTAAATATCTTGAAGTGAAGGAAGAGAAAGAAAGAAGGCCATACTGTTTCTGGAGGACACTAACACGAAAGAAAAAATGAAATGAAGAAGATAAACAGTAACCAGAAGGAAACAGAAGGAAAAGAGAAACAGAAGAATTCCAAGGTAAGAGTCCACAGGGGGGCCAATCCATATAATATATCCTAAAATTATTAATATGTTACCATGTTATGCAATGAAAACTTCCACCCTCTATTCATTGTTGTAATATATTACCATGTTATACAATGTAACCTTCCACCCTCTATTCATTGTTGCAATATATTACCATGTTATGCAATGAAAACCTTCCACCCTCTATTCATTGTTGCAATACATTACCATTTTATGCAATGAAAACTCCCAAATCCTCTTTCCATAATCATTCTCCTTTACCCATTTCAAGTACTCACTCTACTCCTCCATTTTTCCACCAAATTCTGCTTCTCACTATCTCCAACATCATTTTGTGTGTACAATAATGATTAGTGCGATTATGCAAACAGGACCTGAAAATAAATAATGTGATATTTTGTATGCAATTACAATCCATGCAATATGGTAGAACAGTTTTATATTAATCAGATGGAGTCATTATATAGTAATGTCGAGGCCAGACAATCAGACATTGGAGAACCATCACAAGTGTTGGAGAGAACAGTGTTTGAAAAACCTTGTTAAATTCATACACACACATTATGAAACACACTTTCCTTTACTGACCCCCCTTTCCAACTCACTCTCTTTCCAACTCACTCTGTAGTGAATGGTTCGTATCAGGATCAAACGTGGTTAGGTATTCTAATTTCTGGGTGCCTCAGCATGCACGGACACACGGAGACACTGTGGGTTAGGGTGACCATCCCTTGCCACCCCCACAACACCACTTCCATCATAGTCTGTGTTGTATATCATCCACCACGCGCCACTACAGCACAGCTACTCACTGTTCACATTATTGACATGGATGACACTCTGAGGGTGAGATATCCTGCTGCTGAGCTAGTCATATGTGGGGATTTCAACCGCTTGGACGTGAGTGACATCCAACACCAACTCAACCTCACCCAAGTCGTGGATTTCCCCACCCACGGTCAGGCTACTCTCGACCTTATTTTGACTGACCTGGACCACCAGTACTCAGCTCCCCGCTCCCTCCCCCCATAGGACGAAGCAAGGAACTAAATCTGGACCACTATGCTTCCTCAGGCTGATTAATGATACCCTCACCGACACCCAGCATCGATGGAAATACGTGGATGACTGCACGGTTGGCATCCAAGACACCACTACATCACCAGATTACAATCCACTGCAAGCCAACCTTGACAGACTGCAGACGTGGACAGAGCACAACAACGTCTCCATCAACCACACCAAGACTTTGGTGATGCACATCTGCACCTCATCTGCAGTTGTGCCCTCATCCACTCCAAGTCATCCACTTCTTCAGGCTTCTCAGTATCACTGTCGATGACGAATTATCATGGAAGCAACATATCGCTAGGATGATCAAGGTAGCCTCATACATGTTGTACATGCTGCACAGACTCAGGTATCTTGGGACTCCAGCAGGGGATTTGAAGGCAGTTTACACCTCCTTCATATTACCCTTACTGCTGTATGCCTCCCCAGCGTGGTCTTCATCTCTGAACAAAACGCAACAACAACAGCTAAAGAAGGTTCAGAAGAGGGCATGCAGAGTCATACTCAGCCCTGCCTATACTAGTTACAATGATGCCTCACCACCCTAAGTCTGCCCAGGCTGACAGCCATGTATGAGCAAGCCCTTAGCAAGTTCAGGGAAGGCTTCCTACGTAACCTCGTACCACCTGACGCCCCCACACCAACCAGGGCAACCCGACACCAAAACAAACTGGTGCCGCTAAAAGCCCCTCACACCGACCGCTACCACCAGAGAGCTATTCCCACTTTAGTGCGAAAAATTAACACTTATACTGGTATGTCTCCAAGTTGTAACCAACAAGATCTTAGAATTAATATTAATGTAATCTTCCCCTCAGTAAATATTCAGTCTCTGCCTGCCATGAAAATAAACTGATAATAATATTAATTATTATACATGTATGTATACACATACAGCCATGGCTGATAGTGGTCGATCAGGTCCCAAGGAGTGTTGGAGAGCAACTGAACTGAGTTTGATCAAGTGAATTTCTCAACACTGAGAGAGGTTTAGAAGACTTACTCTTTCGAACTCTGTTTAGTTGCACTCCAACACTCCTTGGACCTTGGTCCAGCACTATCAGCCATGGCTGTACACACACACGTATACACGCACGCACAGGCATGCACTGACGCAAGCACACGGATGTATGCACAAAGGTAAATGAACGCAGGCCAGCACACACACATCTCTCTAGTAGAACCACAACATAAACTTCCTGTTCACTTATCAATACAATTAAGTAAAGTTTTCACACCATGATAAGTAAAGGTTGAGTCATTACTACTGCCACCATTTAATGTGTGTGTGTGTGTGTGTGTGTGTGTGTGTGTGTGTGTGTGTTAATACATATGTGTGTATACTATTAGGGTATGAGTGTGTCATAATAATAATATTAAAAGGTATATTTGGTACAGGCAGGTGTGTGTGTGTGTTATTTGGGTTTAAGGGGGAAATTTTGTTGGTAAATCTCGAGCAATTGAATCCTACAAACTCTTCAAAGCAGAAGAAAAAAACACCATTAGTTTAACTCTTCTGGTCCTGTTTTGTAGCTTATTTTGGAGGAATCAAGGCACTCCAATGTAACAAAAATGAATTACCACCTTAAAGCCTAGCCTGATGACAAGCAAGAGTACAACGTTGACCTGAGTATAGGTAAGTGCACTTGTCCCATAGGAAGGTGTGGGGCAGTATGCAAGTATCAGACTGCTTGTGACGAACATAGTATGACCGTTGTCCCACAAATGTTCATACCTTATAGTGTGCAAAAATATTTTTTAATGCATACACAGCTTTTAAATTAGTAACCCCTAAATGTACCAGGCAGAAATCCATTCTCTATCAGATCAAAATAAAGAACCTTGCTTTCTGACTTGACCTGTCCTTGACCTATCACTTCTTTGCATTTGCATGCCTGCTCTGCTGCGACTGAGCAAGGCAGTCATAATTCATTTTACCACCAAATGTGAAATTTAAAACTCTTTCCAATGGTATGCAACATGTATATATATTTATTAATTTTGTTACGTTTGTTTGTTACCATAAACTTTCTAGAACATTCATTTTATATGCGCTTAGTAGATATGACTAGTCGCATGTACAAATTGTTAAAATTTCCCAAACCCCTATGTCCCTGTTTACCTAGCAGTAAGTAGGTACCCTGCTGTAAAAACAAGGATAACATCATAGCAACCTTGTAGGCTGAGGGAAGATATGTTGATGTAACAAGACTGACTGCCTTAACATTATATAAGAAATATAAGAAAGAAATAAGCCAAGAAAATATATTATATGATAATACGTATGGATCAGTTTTGTAATTTAAGTTAAGAATCAACACCCTAAATTTAATTAAGGGATAGAAAGTGATTTATAGGAGAATCAGAAAAATGTGAAGGATGTGTGTGTGTGTGTGTGTGTGTGTGTGCAGAAAAGGAACACTTAGAATATTGTTTACTCTATTTACCAAATTTACAGAATACATCAGAATACATCAAAATTATGTGAACAATTATTATTTGAAAATATAGAAAAAGTAAAAGATATATTAGTAGTAGAAGTGTGGTATAAAAAACAGACAAAAACTCAGCAGGTATCGTAGAAAAAAAAAAAAAAAAACTAACAAATAAATAAATAACAAATAAATAAATAACAATAAATAAATAACAATAAATAACCAAAGATGAGCCGTTGAAAAGTTACAGAACTGAACTTACTAAACCTGAGCTGGTAACACTGATGAGAGATCAACAAACATCTGAGCTGGTAACACTGACGAGAGATCAACACAGCCAGCAGACAGGTGATCATGGCTTCCAGACTAGAAGGTAAATATTGTCTTTATTTAATTAATTATTTATTCCCTGACCATTCCAAGGTGTTGATAAGTAAATAAATGACCCCTATGATGTAGATAAGTGACGATAAATGCATAAATAAGACGATAAATGACAGAATAATACGATAAATTGTGAACCTGTGAATGGAAAAATTTATCACTGGTAAATATTAACTTTATCTAATTAATTATTAATTCTTGACAATTCTGAAGTGTTGATAAGTAAATAAATGACCCCTATGATGTAGATAAAGGGTAATAAAGGGATAAATAAGTCGATAAATGACGAAATAAGACGAACCGGTGAATGGAAAAAATAGATAATGATTTTGTTACGGGTAAATGTTGTCTTTATTTAATTAATTATTTATTACTTGGTTATTCCAAGGTGTTGATAAGTAAATAAAGGATCCCTGTGATGTAGATTAATAACGATAAATGGATAAATAAGACGATAAGATAATTATTTAATTATTACTACCTTTATTTTAATTATTTATTTCAAGATGTTGATAAGTAAATAAATGATGATAAATGGATAAATAAGATGATAAATGATGAAATAAAGCAATAACAGATAATTATTTGATTATTACTACCATTATTTTAGTACCATTATTTATTTCAAGGTGTTAAGTAAATAAATTATCCCTGTGATATAAATAAATGGTGATAAAAGGATAAATAAGATGGGAAAAGTCCTCATATGTCCCACAGAATGTTAAAACTATTTAATTAATTTATTTATTCATTTAGTAGAGTTAAAATTGTTATGGTAAATTTACAGAATTACTTCATTAACTATATTGTATATTTTAATATAATTACCTACTTATATAGACATTATACAGTATTTATTAATAATTACTATTTATTTAGACCATTTTAAAACATTTTTCATTATGGTGTTTTGGTAAATATTGAATGAATTACCATTTATCATGTACTGTTTTTTTCTACCTTCATTACCCACTTATTTAGAACATTATAAAACTATTTTATTCTATGGCATTTCATCCACAAATTTCAAAGACATTCAAAGGAAGCATTTTGAAATTAACCTAACCTGACCTAACCTTACCTGACCTGACCTGACCTTACCTTACCTTACCTAACCTTACCTCACCTTACCTAACCTTACCTCACCTCGCCCCGCCTTACCTTACCTTACCTAACCTTGCCTTACCTCGCCCCGCCTTACCTTACCTTACCTAACCTTACCTTACCTCGCCCCGCCTTACCTTACCTTACCTTACCTTACCTGACCTTACCTTACCTTACCTAACCTTACCTCACCTCGCCCCACCTTACCTTACCTTACCTTACCTTACCTGACCTTACCTGACCTTACCTAACCTTACCTCACCTCGCCCCGCCTTACCTTACCTTACCTAACCTTACCTCACCTCGCCCCGCCTAACCTTACCTTACCTAACCTTACCTTACCTCGCCCCGCCTTACCTTACCTTACCTTACCTTACCTTACCTAACCTAACCTAACCTAACCTAACCTTATCTACCTTACCTAACCTAACCTTATCTACCTTACCTAACCTTACCTTATCTACCTTACCTGACCTTACCTAACCTAGACCACAGCAGACTACCGGACCTAACCTAACCTGGGCAAACTACCGTGAAATAACCGTGGTAAAGTACAGGAAATGGCCGGGGCAAAATACTGTATTTATTGAAAGAATTACCGTGTTATAGCAGTGTTGCCAGATCTGGCTAGGTCCCAGTATTTTGCCCTGGTCATTTCCCGTACTTTACCACGGTTATTTCCCGGTCGTTTGTCCAGGTTAGATCCTGGTAGTCTGCCTTGGTTTAGGTTAGGTAAGGTAAGGTCAGGCTAATTTTAAAATGCCCCATTTAAATTTAACAAAAAATAACAACCATACACAATAACTGTAATTCCTTCAATATTTACTGAAAAAAATGTACGCAATAATGGTAATTCTTTCCATATTTACCCAAAAAATATACACAATAACAATAATAACAGTAATTGTTTCCATATTTAACATAGAGTACTGGTAGTTAAATATAGATATTGTTGTGTTACATATTTTATTATTATGATGATTATTACATTATTTACATTTCCAGGTAGGATTGATTAATGAGGTGTTGCAACAGGTGTGAACCAAGAGGTGTTGCAACATCAATTGTACATCAATGCACACTCCTTCATCCACAGGTAATTTTATTTATTTATTTTGGGTCTGTCATTGCTTGCCTTCATCACTATGAAATAATTAGTTGTTTATGTGTATATATGTAACAGTATGTATGTATGTATGTATGTATAATCTCTCTCACTCACTCATACTATCATTGCTTGCCTTCATCACTATGAAATAATTAGTTGTTTTAGGCTACTGCTTGGTTTTATAAATAACTTTGGATTTGAAGATGGAACAACTATACTTTGTATATCTTACAGTATACTTGGCAACACATATGTGTAGTGTTGTGTTGCTGTCTCAGTGTCCTTGACTGTACATGACACACTCAGGTCACACCTACCTACTGTTGGTCAGGTCAAGTAATTCATTCCTTGCTATACCATCACCATGAAATATTCATCACACTCCCTCTGTCCTGCTTTGTACAGCCAAGCAAAGGATATTATATAGAGAGTAAAGGGATATTTTATAGGAAACAAAGTCATAGCATGAGAAAAAACTAAAGTATATTGAGAGACAGACAGATAGAGAGACAGACAGGAGGGTAAGGTAAAGAGGTGGATTATAAGTTTATAGGCCTGGTGACTGATGCCCGGGGTAGTAGTACCTCTGGCCATCACCCAGAGTATCAAATAGTGCTGGTTTGACTATTACCTAGACTAGACTAGACCACAGCAGACTACCAGGACTTAACCTGGACAAACTACCGGGTCTTAACCCGGGAAGACTACCAGGACTTAACCTAGGCAAACTACCAGGTCTTAACCTGGGCAGACTACCAGGACTTAACATGGACAAACTACCAGGTCTTAACCTGGGCAGACTACCGGGACTTAACCTGAACAAACTACCGAGTCTTAACCCGGGCAGACTACCAGGACTTAAAATGGACAAACTACCAGGTCTTAACCTGGGCAGACTACCTGGACTTAACCTGGGCAGACTACCGGGACTTAACCTGGGCAGACTACCGGGAAATAATCGTGATAATGTACAATGAATGACTGGGGCAAAATACTCGGATCTGTCAACACTGCTGCAAAATGGTAATTCTCTCAATAAATACCATAAACTGTAATGCAGCACCTCTCATTATTATTATTAGTATCATTATCATCATTATTATTATTAGCATAATTATCATCATCATTATTATTATTATTATTATTATTATTATTATTCTTACTTTGTTTAATTAACATTGTTTAATTAATATTTCAGGTTCACAGACAGTTGATAGATAGATAGTTTGTGATAGATTTTAATGTTTTTGTATCCAATGATTTTAAGAAATTATTTATTTTGTTAGTTTTCATTTCTCTCTCGTTCACACACACACACACACACACACACACACACCTGTGATTTCCTGTGATGTTGTTTAGGGGTGACGGCCTAGGTCACGCTGGTGTGCCACCTTTAGTTGGTCGGTGTAACTTGATGTAGCAGGCTGTTCCCTTCAGTGGCCTGGTAATAATGGGGCAGTGGCTGGTGTGCCACCTTTAGTTGGTTGGTGTAACTTGATGTAGCAGGCTGTTCCCTTCAGTGGTCTGGTAATAATGGGGCAGTGAGGGTTTGTCCACCACCTCGTCTAGTCGGGTTTTGAATCTTTCTAAAGATCCAGAGTATGATGGTAGCTCTCGTGGGATACAGTTGAACAGCCGGGGACCCTGCACTGCTATGGAGTTTTCTCTTAGTGTTTGTAGTGTTGTCCATGTCGTCAATATCAGTGGTATGGTGTACATTAGGTCTCTTCTTCCATGTAGTGTTGTCCATCTCGTTATATGGTGTACATTAGGCCTCTTCTTCCATGTAGTGTTGTCCATCTCGTTATATGGTGTACATTAGGTCTCTTCTTCCATGTAGTGTTGTCCATGTCATCAATATCAGTGGTATGGTGTACATTAGGTCTCTTCTTCCATGTAGTGTTGTCCATGTCGTCAATATCGGTGGTATGGTGTACATTAGGTCTCTTCTTCCATGTAGTGTTGTCCATGTCATCAATATCAGTGGTATGGTGTACATTAGGTCTCTTCTTCCATGTAGTGTTGTCCATGTCGTCAATATCGGTGGTATGGTGTACATTAGGCCTCTTCTTCCATGTAGTGTTGTCCATCTCGTTATATGGTGTACATTAGGTCTCTTCTTCCATGTAGTGTTGTCCATCTCGTTATATGGTGTACATTAGGCCTCTTCTTCCATGGTTGGCTGTTCGGATTGAGCTTTCATTTTCCAGATTAGGGACAAGTCCATTAATAATTTTTCAAATGTATATAATTATGTATTGTTCTCGTGTTCTTTCCAGTGAGTATAATTTGAGGACAGCTAGTCGTTCCCAGTAGTTATTATCCTGCATACCCGCCATCCTTGTTGTAAATGTTTGTTGCATTGCTTCTACTTTTCTAATTTGTCCTACTGTACTTGGATTCCAGAGAACACAGCAGTACTCTAAGAGAGGAAGTATAAGTGCTTTATATAGTGTTAGAAGTACAGTACAGTACAGTGGGCTCTCTTGTTGTAAAGGTTCTTAGTATCCATCCCATTGTCTGTCTCGCCTTTGTAACTTCTGTTGTCTATTTGTTGTTGAAAGTTGCCATCATCACTTAATGTTACTCCTAGATCCTTAACGTGTCTGTATTGTTCAATTATTTGTCCTTCTAGTGTTCTATAATAATTGTTGGGGATATCAATATTGGGATGACGGTATCTCATCAACTCCAATTTCGAGCTGTTGAAACTCATGTTGTTATTGGCTGCCCACTGGTATATTTTATTTAAATCCATTTGTGTCATTCTAAGGTCTTCGTTGTTCCTCACTGTACTCAAAAGTCTAGTGTCATCTGCAAAAAAAGATGCAGTGCAATGGGAAATATTTGTGTGTATATCTCTCATGAATATTAACCCTTAACGTCCGGACCGCGGTCATAGACGGAGCCAGGAAGCGGCCGGGTGGTGTCTTACACCCTTGCCAAGTGGTGACCGGGCGGGATGAAGCACCGCTATTGCCAATGTCGGCATTTACGAGCCCAATTTGGCGGTTTTTTTTTTACTTGGCTATACTTCACCACCATCCCTACAAATCACCATCGTCAGTCAGTGTGTTACTGACTGTAAACATGGATGGATGTGGATTAGATTTCTCGTGCGTGTCCGATTCTGTGGTGCGCCACACTTACTTACAACACTGACGGCCACCCGCGCGGGCCATGTTCAGTTGTCGTCACAGCCACGCCACCTAAGCGAACACGGCCGCGCTCACACGAAAAAGTACCCTTCATTCCTCACTTACTTTCTCGGCAACGGAGAGTCGTAGAGAGCTGGGGTTGGTTTTATTGGAAAGAGGAAGAGTTGATGGTGCTAACAAGACCAAATTTAAGTTGTTCAGTATCGTAGTTTAGACGTACAGAGTAAGTGGAATAGAGCGATTTTGGAAAAATCGGCCAAAAGCGCCCGGCCACACAGTAGGGAAAGTAAGACTAGCCCCGGACTGACAAAATGGCTATCCATAGTTTTCCCGTCGCGGAGGGGTTAAGAATAGCAAAGGGCCAATGACCGACCCTTGTGCCACTCCGCTCAACACAGTTTTTCTTTCTGATTTGTACCCTTCTACAACAACTGCTTGGTTTCTGTTCTCTAAAAAGCACTTGAGCAGTTTTCCTCTGATTCCAATATGTAACAGTTTCTGTATCAGTATTTGGTAATCGTCTTTGTCGAAAGCTTTCAAAAAGTCTAGATAAATATTATCGACTGTGGCATCGTTCTCAAGTGAATGTAACATGTCCATACGGTGTTGCTGTAGTTGTGATAGACACGATCTACCATGTCTGAATCCATGTTGCTTGGCATTGTGAAGTGTGTGTATATCGAGGTATTCATTTAGCTTGCTCACAACCATTTTTTCAAACCCTTTTATTACGTGTGATGTTAATGTCACTGGTCGGTAATTTTTGGGCTCTGTTCTGTCGCCACCTTTATAAATTGGCGTAATAAATCCCTCTTTTAGTATTGGTGGAATTACTCGTGTGTGAAGGGATACTCTACAGAGGATGTAGATAGGTGTGGATAGTGTTTTCATACATTGTTTCAGTAATATAGCAGGGACACCATCTGGTCCTAATGAGGCCTGAGGTCTAATGCTGGATATTGATTGTTCTATATCTATTTCACTCAAGTCAATATCTCTAGACTCTACGTCTGAAGTTCTTGTTATCACCGGGTCAAGTTCTTTGTTTATTTGGTTATTTTCTCGTACACTAAATGCAGATACATATTGCATATTGAAGGCTTCTGTCATTTGTTGTGGGTCACTGACTAGTGTACCATTGTGTTTTAAAAGTCCTATTTTGCTCCTTACCTTTGACTTCATTTTTGTATAGTGATAAAAGTATTTAGAGTTGTGGGATATAGCTTCTACTGCTTTTTCTTCTTCTTTAATCCGTTAAGCTTCATGTGATTTGGCCAGCTTTTCTTCTATGTTCCTCAATTGTTCTTTGATTCTGTTGTCCTCTCTATGTAGAATTTTCTCAGCCAATTTAGTTCTTTTCCTCATCAGAATTTTCCTATCCCTGGGTATATTACTTTTTCTTCTATGTACTTTTCTTTCTGGTACAAACTTTGAGCAAATGAAGAGGAGTTTTTCTATAATAAAGTCATACATTTCTATTGTAGTCATGTTTTTTAGCTCTTGGTTCCAGTTGACAATATTGATTGCATTGTTCATGCTTGTCCAGTCCATATTATCACTGAAAAAATTCATAGTTGAGAAGGACGAACTCCCGCTACCATTAATTTCCATCATGGGCCTGTATTCTAAGGTTTCTATAATTAGGAGCTTGTGATCTGACATGGTTGTGTCCTCCGTCCACACACCACTGATAATATCTTCATTATTGGTGAAGAACAGATCCAAGGTATTAAGGCCGCGGGTTGGCAAGTCAACAATTTGTCTCATCATAAGGTCTTCAACCATATTAAACAAGGCATTAGCTTGTAGTCTGTCCGCTAGTGAGCCCCAGTATATACTTAGCTCGTGCCAGTTAGCATTGGGCAGGTTGAAATCTCCGTTGATGATAACAGAGGGCTCTGGATTTCCCATCATTTTCACTTGTACACTTATTTTTTCTAACACACTCACAAAGTTCTCAGTCAGACAACCTGGTGGATGATAAATGGTTACTACCACTGTTCTCCATTTGTGTATGTATAATATTATATATTCTACCTCGCTATTAGACTCCGATGTTATGAATTCGGTGTATGGTATAATGTTTTCTCGAACATAAATAATTACTCCTCCTTTTATTCTTCCTTCTTGTCTGTCTGCTCTATGTATTTGGTACCCCCCTATCATCACTTCCACATCTCGTATGTCTTTCCTCAGATGGGATTCATTATGCAGATTAATATAGTATTATAAGTCTGTGATATTTCTCCTAGCATGTTTGTTTTATATTTCTTTTTATAAGGAAGTAGTCCTTCTATGTTGCAGCATATCATTATATCACACACACACACACACACGTACACACATACACACACACACACACACACACACACACACACACACACACACACACATACACACACACACAAGTACACACACACATACACACACGTACAGACACACACACACACGTACACACATACACACACACACACACACACACATACACACACACACACACACACACACACACACACACACACACACACACACACAAGTACACACACACATACACACACGTACAGACACACACACACACATACACACACACGTACACACGTACACACACACATACACACATACACACACACACACACACACACACATATCACATCTATGTCCTCGGTGATTTTAACATAGACTTACTGAAACGTAAACACAATCAAGCTTATGAATTTATTAATTTAATGTACTCTTTTTCATTGTTCCCATCAATCACCAAACCAACTCGAGTAACAGACACTACAGCCACTCTTATAGATCATATATGGTCAACACAGGCAGAATTAAACATAGGTAATTATATTATAGACTCAGACTTTACTGATCATTTTCCAATAATCTCACAGTTCAAGTGTAAGAATGAGGAACGGCCTCCACCAATGTATATATATAAGAGAAAATTTACACCCAAAGCTTTAGAACACCTAAATAGTGATTTGGAGCAAACTAATTGGGATAATATATTTAATTCAACTTGTCCAAATATTGCATATAATATGTTTCATGATAAATTTAACATGTTATATGAAAAACATCTCCCAGTAAAGAAATTGCTTAAAAATAATAAAATCGATATTTGTCCGTACATAACTCCGGCCTTAAAAAATTGTATCAGAGAGAGAAATAGGCTTGAAAGATTGTCAAAGAAATGGCCTATTACTTTTGGTAAAACATATCGTCTTTACAGAAATAAATTAACGTCAACACTCAGAGCTGCAAAAAATAAATATTACACAGATAATTTAGAGGAAAGACAAGGTAATCCAAAGGCTCATTGGCGAACAATAATTTTTTTACTGGGTAGAACCAATAACAAAGCTAAAACTAACACAATTGAGCTCAAACCTGAATGTTTTAATGTTTCTGTTGCTTTTAATAAACATTTCCTAAGATTAAGCTCTGAAAATACAGGAGTAGAAATTAACAACTATAAAAGGTACCTTAGTAATCCTCCTCAATACTCACTCTACTTGACACCAACCTATAATGATGAAGTATATAAATTACTTAGTGATTTTAAGTCTGCTGCTTCAGGATATGATGACATATCACCACTAACATTGAAACATTCAGCACACTTAATATCTGAACCACTCACTCACATAATTAACCTCTCACTGAAGTCAGGCATATTTCCAGACCACTTAAAACAAGCCAAAGTCATCCCATTGCATAAGTCTGGAAATAGAAATGATGTAGGTAACTACCGCCCCATATCTATTCTTCCGGCCTTCAATAAAATATTTGAAAAGGTAATTTCTAAACGCCTGACTAATTATCTAGAGAATAATAACCTGTTATCCGAATACCAACATGGATTTCGAGCGAACCGTTCTACTGAGAGCGCAATATTACAGTTTACCAACAATGTATATAAATTCCTGGAACAAAAATATCATGTTGTTGGGGTATTCCTTGACTTGTCTAAGGCTTTTGATACACTGGACCATAAAATTTTACTCAACAAGTTGGAATATTTTGGTATAAGAGGTAATCCATTGAAATTGTTTAAAAGCTATCTCTCTAACAGATCTCAGTCGGTATATTGTAATGGAAATTTCTCACCATTACTAGATATAAGTCAAGGTGTACCTCAGGGATCTGTCTTGGGGCCACTTTTATTTTTAATTTATATAAATGATATTGTTAATGTTAGCCCAAACCTACAATTTGTTATATATGCTGATGATACGAACCTCTTGTTGGGGGAGAAAAACAAACAATCTCTTCATGATAAATTATGTATAGAATTACAGTTAATATATAAATGGATAGAGGACAATAAATTACATCTGAATATCTCTAAAACTAAATTTATGCTTTTTCAAAACAGATCATTAAGAGATCACATACCACCATTAGTAATGAACAATGAATCAATAAATCAAGTCAATAATATGAAATTTTTAGGAATAACTATAGATGAACATCTTAATTGGAAACATCACATTGATGAAATTTGCATAAAAGTATCAAAATTATGTGGTTTACTTTATAAAGTCCGCAATTCTATCCCAACGGAGGCCTTGATCAGCATATATTATACATTATGTTATCCTTATTTTACCTATTGTGTGTCAATTTGGGCTGGTACATGCCCTTCCTTCCTTAGAAAACTTACCATGGCTCAGAAAAAGATATTTAGATGTATATTTTTTATTCGCAAATATGATTCAGTTGCCCCAACACTGTCAACAACCAAACTTTTGACCTTTAATGACATTCATAAATTTTTCACACTATTAATGATCTTCAAAAATGTACGGAATTATGTAGGAATCAAATTTTTTAAGACTGTAGATAACCCAAGAGTAACTCGGAAAAATAATATTGATCTATGTTGCCCTCAGTTTAGAACAACACTTTTTAAAAACAGTGTCATATGTTATGGTCCAAGATTATTCAACAGTTTACCTTTGAAACTTAAGAATCTTCTCGGATCAAGCAACATTTTCATATTTAAAAGGGAAATAAAAAAACACCTTATGCTACCACTAAATGTTAACCCATAATAATGATTTATGTCACAATATGCTAGACCACAAAATGTGTACTAAGTATTTGCAATAATTATCTTATGAATACAACCACAATTATTAATTAATAACAACGTCTGTCATGGAGCTTTGACTCGACAGACCATTGCTTAATTATTACCAAATTTGTTAAATGTTTATGTACATATGTGTAAAAAAGCAATAAAAATTTACTTACTTACTTACACCTTGATTCCTTGATTGAAGTTGAAGACGCTAGCAGCTCTGCTACTCCGCCTCGAGGTCGCGAGGGGTCGACGCCTCGTGGTAGGTGAACTTGCCGTCCGCACGCTGAATAGCCAGCCAGTCCACGATGGAATTGGTGCTGGAGCGGGAGTGATAATGGGGCATGGGAGGCTCGTCCGGTAACGTTCGGAGGAAGCGATCCAGGGACGCTTTGAACGTTTCTAGTGACACGTCGGTTTTTGCGCGCAGAGTGATAGGAAGGGCATTAAAGAGGGTCGGGCCTCGCGTGGCGAACGCATTGGTTTTTAAGGTCTTCACTCTTGTGAGCGCGCGTGGGTGAACTCTATTCACAGTGCACAGGCGGCCCAGCCTCGGTTGGTCATACAAGGAGATACTAATGTCGTTCGACACAAGCCCCCTCATGATCTTCCATATGTAGAGAATGACGTACCTTTCTCTACGCCTCTGGAGAGAGTGGAGGCCGAGGGCTAGTAGCCGATCTCAGTAGTTGAGGTTGCGGAAGATGGTGATGCGGTGGGTGAAGGAACGCTGCACCGCTTCCAGTGCCCTGATGTCACCTGGTGTCCATGGAGACCACAGCTGGCAGCAGTACTCTAGAAGGGGGACCACCATGGACTTATAAAGGGTAAGCATAGGGAAGGGATCTCGGGTGTTCTCATGATCCAACCTAGCTGGGAGCGCGCTTTCTTGGCTGTGGCAGCTATGTGGGTAGAAAAGGTGGCATCACTGCTGAAGCACACCCCCAAATCTTGGACTTCATACGGGTTTGAGATTGTGTTACCGTCTGGAGCCGTGTAGCTGGTGGTTGGTTGAGCGCTGGGGTTGGTATTATAAGCGAGGTGTTCAAATTTAGTATTGTTAAATGCCATGTTGTTCGTGGCTGCCCATTGGTATATAGTGTCGAGGTCATTCTGTAGGAGCACTGCGTCATCTTGATTGTTTATAGTTTTGGAGATGCGGGTGTCGTCTGCGAAAGAGGTGACGGTAGAGTGGGTGATGTTGTGGTCAATATCATGTATGTGGATTAAAAAGAGTAGTGGCCCCAACACCGAGCCCTGGGGGACACCGGACACGACAGGTGACACGTCAGAGCAGGCGCCACCAACTGCCACGAACTGGGTCCGGTTTGTGAGGAACTCGGAGATCCAGAGACCTAGTCGACCCGAAATACCAATGCATCTCAGCTTGTGCAACAGCACCCCATGATCAACTTTATCAAAAGCCTTGGCAAAGTCCAAGTATATGACATCAAGCATGGTGTTGGACTCCGGAGCATAGACGATCCTTTCATGGTGTGCCAGAAGTTGTGAGAGACACGAACGTCCCCGTCTGAAGCCATGCTGACCTTTGTTGAGTTGGCTTGTAGACTCTAGAAAGGTGGTAATCTTTAAAACTATAATTTTCTCTAGAGTCCTGACGAGATGGGAGGTGAGTGCGATGGGTCGGTAGTTTTTTGCCTCACACCTTGATCCTCCCTTGTAGATTGGGGTGATCCTCGCTGAGCGCAGCAACTGTGGCACTACACCAGAGGTGAGAGATTCCCTGTAGAAGGTAAGTAAAGGGACGGACACTTCGAGTGCACACTGCTTGAGGAGGATGGCTGGTAAGTGATCTGGTCCAGCCGCAGAGTTTTCCTTCAACGTCTTGATCGCGTTGGTAATGTCATGTAAGGTGATGTTGACGTCCAGGAGTTGGTCTGCCCTTTCTATTGGTGAGTTGAAGAATGTGGCCTTGTCATGAATGACTTTGGATGGCAGCGGGGTACTAAATACAGTCTCGTATTGGTCTTTGATTGTGTTGCTGATGGCTTGTGGGTCTGTTATGATGTCATCATTCACTGTTAAGGGGCCAACTGGTATGCGAGTTTTCGACTTTGTGAAAGCATATTTATAGAAAAATTTAGGGTTGGTCTTGATTGAAGCTACTGCCTTTGCTTCCTTGAGGTGTAATTCATTGGTTGCGGAGTTGACTAGGGCAGTATTTATCCTGTCTATTTTGGCATTGATGAGATCACGGTCATGTTGGTTCGTGGTGGACTTTTTTCTAAGCCTGGTCCGAGCGCGCATTAGGGCACGTCGGTCTCGTGGTATTGTAGTAGTGTTGGAACCTGAGGACCTCCGTGGGACATGGGTGACGCATGCCTCTAGTAGTAGGTTTAAAATTATGTCGAGTTGGGCGTCAATGGATTGTGACGTCAGGAGCGATAGCCAGTCAATTGCTCCTATTTGTGCTCGAAGGGCGTCCCAATCCACATTTTTGTTATAGAAATTTAGGTCACTGAATGTAAGATCCGAGACTGGTGTTCTGGCGACAAGAGCAGGGTTGGCGAGGCCATTGGTGTCTATGTTGGTGGTCACCGTGATTAGGTTGTGATCACTGAGGTTAGTGTGGTGAATTTCTTGATCATGGATGATGTGCTCATTATTGGTAAGAAATAGGTCGAGGATATTGTTAAGTCGTGTCGGTGACTGTATGATTTGCGTTAAACAATAGTCCTCGATAAATGTGAGAAACAGCTGGGCTTGTGATTTGTCTGCAGATGTGCCACTGTTAATTGTATCGTTTGCCCAGTTAATGATCGGAAAGTTAAAGTCGCCTGTGATAATGATTGTTGGGGATGGTGGTGGGATTTTATCCAATGCTATTCAGATATTTTCAAGAGTGGTTTTGAAGTCAATACAGGCTGGGGGACGGTATATGGTTATGATAGTGAGGTCCAATCTTTTGATGTGTAAGACTTGTGCCTCCGTGTTTGAAATAGAAGCTGACAAGATGACCTTTGTGTAGGGAACAAACTCATCTTTGATGTAGGTGATGACTACCTTGATGGTATTAGTGCGGTCGGTGCGGAAGGAAGTGTACCCTGCGATGGTAACTTCCGCATCTTTTATATTATGGTTAAGGTGTGACTCTGTGAGGGCAACAATGAGAGCATCCTGATGGTGAATTGATTCAGCTAATAAGGGTAACATGCTTTTAAATGTAGCTGGTATTAAACCCTCAATGTTGCCAAAAATTATATTATTTAGTAAGTTCCCTCCTAGAGCTGTGTCTGGTGCACTTGGGTACTGAAGAGGGGGGTTACATGCTGGGTCTGATGTGTCGGCCAACCACACTGGTGTTGAGTCACCGGTATAGGTTGGGGTATGAGTGGCGGGTAACTGTACTGATACTGGGTCATTGGAGGAGGGACCGGGAATGATGGGGGCTGGGGCTGGGGTTGGGGCTGGAGTGGCTGGTTTATTAGTCGAGAGGTTGGGATCGACAGAGGCAGCTGTTGTTGTTGACGTTGCCACGGAATAAGTTCGATAACCTCCGCGAATTGCTTCTGCATTTCTTTTAATTGGGTGATAATAAAATCCTGCTGATTTTCGGGTGAGAGATGTTGGTTGGGAAGCAGGGAATGCTTGTGGTTTTGCGTATGAATCTTTTCGGTGGCTGATTCTTTAAGGGGAGGAGGTGTAAGTTGTTGCTTGGGAGGCAAGGAAGAGGGGGGAGGGAAACGTTCTGTGCCCTTTAGGTGGAGAAGGAGACAATCCAGGTTAGTACAAAGACCATAGTCGAGTGAGGCTCGGCAGATCTTAGGGTGATAATACTCACACTTTCTGGTTTTGGGGCAGCCATGTTTAGGATCTCGTCCCATGAATCTGTAGTAGAAACATACCTTCGGGTGGGCGAGTGGGCAATCTTGGCCAGCACGACCATATTTGCACTTATGTAGTTTATAATATGGACACATTTTGGCGGGATCGTTGCTTTTTTTGTTATTATTTTGTGTCTGGCTTTTACTGTTATCATTTCCCTCTTTGTCTGTGATGTTCGAACCATCGTCACATTGGATAAAGTTAGCGGTAGGACTGGAGGTTGTTTGGTTTGGGTTTGGGTCGTCGATATTTGGAAACAGCATAGAAGGGACGTGTGGTTCTGGCGTAACCGAACCATCACGATATAAGTTCTCTATATCCTCTATGGCTCTGCAGTTCTGGGTGGCAGAGGTACTACCATGTAACTCTTTGCTCCCGTCTCTTTCCAGGGTGTCAAGGACAAACGTCAGCTGAGAGTCGAAATCGTTTTTGTTGTCCCTGGAAAGGCAAGAACAGCAAGTATGGTGTACCCTGCCATAGAACCAGTGCGCCAAATGGTACTCTGGTAGGCCAGTACAGGCAGGGTGGTAATGAGTGTGACAGGTAGAGCACTGGATGCTGGTGAACAGGCAGAGTTCATGGCATTTGCCACATGTGGTACTGGGGGCAGGCAGCTGAAGGCGGGCCGCGATGCAGGGTTTCGGCGTCATTGTTGCTTTGCAGCTCACGAGGCGGACAAAACGAGGGTTCGGTCTGGTTTCGGTGGTTTTGGTTTGGTGGTGGTGGCAGCAGTTTAGAACTTGGGAGAGGGTGAGAAATTTCTTATTTCCACCTATAAGCTAAAATATTATCTACACTCAATTTTCTTCCCGTTTGGTGTTATGACGGCACAGTTCACTAATACATCTTGAGATGAGTTGGTATTAATGTACGTTCAAGAATATTAACAAAAACAGAGGTGAGACACTGCACACGTCCACACCGGCACACTGTTTACAACTTGGGAGAAGGTGAGAAATTTCTTATTTCCACTGATAGGCTAAAAGCCACACTCGATTTTCTTCCCGTTTGGTGTTGTGATGGCACAGTTCACTAGTACATCGTGAGGTGAATTGGTATTAACCCCTAAAGGCCGGTTGACGTGATAGACCGTCTTACGTAAGGAACCGGGCAACTGCACCTACCGTCACAGCGATTTAGCGCTATTTCGCGCCCTGTACGGCTAGTTTTTCTTGTCGTTGGGCGAGAAAATACACTCACAATATCGATCCGCTACCCACTCAGTCGATTCTGGGAGCCCACGATGGCTGGGCGATTTTTAAGTAATTGCCCTTGTCCGAATTTGTGCTCTAACGATCGTAAGACAATACCGTAGTGAATATATGTACGTGAGTGACACCATGATATTCCTACAAGGTTACAAATTATTATTTAGTGTATAGATCATGACAGACGATATATAATGGGGTAGTAATAAGAAAATAACACCACAAAACACGCCCATACAGGCACAATTGATAGTAAATATACGTGTTTCCTACGGTACAAGTCGGTTTGTTTATCATTTTCTAAGTGACAGTTACACGATGATATATTCCTACAAGTGTTCATACTATTTTTAGTGTTGAAATCATGACATACGATACATAATAGTAGTAATACGAGTGAGTTGACAACAGACTTGGGCGGGAAACTGAACTCGTCATGCCGTAGTCACACCGTTCTCACGCATACACACAGACACACCCCTGTCTCGCGCACAAACATGGTTCACTTCAACTCGCCCTATCTCCACAACTATTCATCGTACATCCCTCCCGATGGTACCATTGGAAAGAGGAAGAGTAGAAGGTAAGGATGGAACAATTTTGAAGTCAGTACACTATATAGGTTAAGAGTGTGAGCGTTGTGAATATAGGGCAAATCGAGGAATTTTGACGCTAGCGGCAGGGTAGAAACGTGGAGGCAGGGTCTACCCTTCCCGGACTGCAGGGGTTAATGTACTTTCAAGAATATTAGCAAAAGCAGAGGAGAGACACTGCACACGTCCACACTGGGCACCAGCTGCGCACACACCCCCACACACACACAAACATACATACACACATACACGTACACACACATGCACGTACACACACACACACGTATACACACACACGCGTACACACACACACACACACGTATAAACAAACACACTCGTACACACACACACACACGTACACACACACGCACGTACCTGAAGGTCCTGAAGGTTGATTGGGAACTACGGGCTCCCAGGACAAGGCGATGCCTCCTCCCCCGGTATCAGGATGCCATTGGTTCTCAGGTAGCACAGCTGGTCGTCTATTGCGTTACTCTCTGCAGCTGGACGGTAGTGGTCTAGTCTTGGTTCGTCAGGTACAGATTTCAAAAACTTATCAAGTTGGTTCTTGAAGATTTCAGTACTGACATCATTCAAATTTCTTAGATATCTTGGCAGTGAATTGTAGATCCTTGGTCCCACCACTGAAAGACTGTGATGACGAATGGTTGATAGTCTACCAGCTCGGATATTTACTTTTGGTGGCACACACATAATACCTAGACGTGGATGGTTTCTTGTAGTAATGCCGATACTGCTTACATTTGGTACATGCTTATTTATAATTTTCCATGTGTAAATTATAATGTACCTTTCGCGTCGTCACTCGAGTGAATACATATTTAGTTTCTTTAGGCGGTTCCAGTAATTATATTCTCTCACTGTGGATATTTTGTTAGTAAATGTTCTCTGTACACCTTCCAGAGCTTTTGAATCATTACGTTTCCATGGGTGCCACAGTTGACAACAATACTCGAGTATTGGTAATAGCAATGAGCGGTAAAGTGTAAGCATTGGCAATTCATCTCGGCAGGCAAATGTACGCAATATCCAACCCATCTGCATTCTGCATTTTCTTACTACTTGTCCAAAATGGGTCCCAAATACAGCATCACTAGTCATAACAACTCCCAGATCCTTAACCCCTAAAGGACCGGGCCCGGCATATGCCGGATTGCTAAAATTTCCAAAGGTTAAGGATTTTTTTTTACTCCAGACGTTGGCTACACTGGTTTATAGTAGAATGGGATGCTCAGACTGAGTAAACACTGCCTTTTCTAGGGTAAAATTGAGGAATTATAGATCTTGTTATGTCCGAGTGTGTTGGTGAGTGGCTTAGCTGACGAGCGCCTACCCCCATTTTCTACTACCTCGCCACGGTCACCACACCCACCCAAACACTCGCGCTCAACGTACGGCGACAGTACCTCATTCAACTCATCTTAATTCTGTAACCATTAAACCTACAGACTTCCCATTGGTACCATTCGAAAGAGGAAGAGTTGCTCGTTCTCATGGTACTAAAATAATTCACTCGTTCAATGTAAGTTAGGAGTAAAGAGCATGTGAAAACAGGCTATTTTACGTGTTTTTCGCTCAACCCCCGGTCCTAGCGGGCACAGTATTATCACTACCCCCGGTACTTTAGGGGTTAAGGGTTAATGCATTTATTGTTCAAGGCTGTTGCATTTTAATGTTTGGGAAGATACAACCCCCCCCACCCCAATCTCCATAAACACTTCGTTTTCGCCGTATTTGAACTAGATTCATTGGAAAAACACTACAGTGCATTAAATAAAATTAGTCTGACCTCACCTGACCGAATCAGGACCACGGCAAATTACGATAACGACCAAAATAAGATAATGGGGGGTGATATTAGAATTTGGAGGGATCTCGGAACCAGTGTTGCCATGTCTGCTTGTAGAAATTTCGCTAACTTCAACATCAGAATATCCTCTTGAACACTGATGGTCTTTTAGGTACTTCATCTGGTAGAAATTTCCCTGTTTACTCTTGAACGAGCTGTAAATTATTTTCTTGTGTAGACTTCGAAATTCCCTAAAACAGAGAAATTTCCCTGCATCTGGCAACACTGCTTTGGAGCCAATGTATACATTCCACCCCCCATTATCCTATTTTGCTCGTTATCGTAATTTGCTGTGGTCCTGATTCGGTTAGGTGAGGTCAGACTGATTCTCAGTTGTGTTTTTGCGTTTTTATGACAAATCTAGTTCAAATATGGCGAAAATGAAGTGTTTATGGAGATTGGGTTGGGGGGGGAGGGGTTGTAGGGTTTTTGGGTTGGGGAGGCATGGGGTGGGTTGTATCTCCCCAAATATTAAAATGTGACGGTCTTGAACAATAAATGCATTAAAAATACACTATAAAACATTGCAATCTGAATGCCTTCAGTACAAACCAGATTATAGTCCAACACTAGAAACACTATTACCGAAAAGTGTTTCAGAGTGATATGAATTTGTGAATAAAGAAGATAAAAACATTGTATTAATAAATGCCAATAGAATGGTTAATTACCAGTTATTTTTTTTACTCATATTTCATAATGGTTTTCATTATCCATATATATTTTATTTTAATTAAACATTTGGATAAATTTCAGGCAAAATTTATGTAGCTTTTACAAGATTTTTTTCAAGTGATTAGTTCATTTTTAGCTTCCATTTATTGTGCAAATTTCCTGTTTTAGCCATACATAAATAACCTAACCCAACCTAAACCAACCCAACCCAACCTAAATCAACCCAACCCAACCTAAATCAACCCAACCCAACCCAACCTAACCTAACCCAACCCAACCTAACCTAACCCAACCTAACGCAACTTAACCCAACCCAATCTAATCTAATTTGGACCATTGCAGACTATCGGAACCTATCCTTAGCAGACTACCAGGACCTAACCTAGGCAGACAATTAGAAGTTTCACAAGGTAAGTAAGACCTAGATCAAAGTTATTATTATTATTATTATTATGACATATACCGTACCGTAAAACACCTAAATTTAGGAAACTTTTTACATGCGTTAATAATGGTGCAATTATTATTACATATACCGTACCGTAAAACACCCAAACTTAAGACATTTTTTACGTGTGTTCTGTTAATAACGGTACAATGTTATTGCCATTAGTGTCATGTCGTAGCCAGCCAGGTACAATACCTACTGAATAGACAAACAAAATTAAGCATGATAAATTTGCTTATTCATTTTTTCAATTTTCAAGTGTCTGAAGTTCGGCAGAAATTTCTGAACTTTGGACAGCTCTTCCCATCTTGGGACAGTGTCAGTGTTGCCAACTTGAATTTTTGGAAGGCGTAATTTACCAAAAAAGCAACAAAACTTGCTATTTTTTATAATATTATTTATTTTTGGAGGTAAAATTAATACTATTCGAGTGACAAAAGGGAAGTTAATGAATACAGGTTATACATAGTGAGTAATGCTACATTTATTATATCAATAGACCATAAGTCCGAAGTGAAGTATGTGTAATTAAGTAATTAGTGGGGTGTTTTTTGTGACGTAAATGTCCTCTGTCCCCCTTCATGAACGTCCACTTTCTGTGTGTGAATTCCTGGCGCTGTAGGTGGTCACATGACAATTTGTATAGCCCGACAGACAAACAGAATCTCTTCATTTAGATATATTTATACTGGTAATGATACATTGTCATCAGCATCAGCATCTTACAGCTATGGATGAAAGAAAATAATGTACTGTACAGTGGACCCCACATATACGTGGCTTTTAATTACCCGAATTTAAAAGTAGGCTGTAAGCATAATTGTGGCACTGAAATTAAAATACACGTGAAAATTTAAATTATGCGCGCGATGCGGAAGACGATTCGCATTTTAGAAGGTGCGGCGGCCATTTTGTGACATCACGGTGCGGTCCATTTAAGCCGCGATCACACGAGTTCATTCATGATTTACTCCATTCAGTCCATTGTTAGCTTTGTGGTGGTGCGGTTATATTTGTTTGTATTCTGTGTTCCCACACGTGCTTCCGCTTGCTTTCGCTTGGGTTAATAATGGAGCCCTGAAACCCTCCTAGCCCAGCTCTTAAATGATTTTTTTTTTAGCAAAACTACTCATACCTTCTCCAGATCACGTTCATTTTTATGCCATTGAGTAGCCAACCCTTCTGTATGTCTCTTTATCAATATTTCATCCTCTGATTCTGGTGTCGTTGGAAGATAGTTAATGATACCGTAAGTTGTGGCAGCATTTGGTGTTGGTCCAGATATTTTCTTTTTCTTGTGTGCTACAACTTCAGTGAGAGATGAGTCTTGCCCTTTCCTGCTGTTCTGACATTTTCGTTGTATCCGAACCTTCCACTGTAACAGTACCGGTACTTAATGTTCTGTTATTTCAGAGTTGGACAACATGACAAGAAAGGCAGCAAGTGCTACACTTGCCATACTCTGATACTGAGAACTTGTTGGATACCTAAAATGAAAATGAAAGATACCATTAATATTTTTTAATTATAAATTTTTATACAAGCTTTAGAATATTAAAGTATTGTGTATCTATCTACAGTATTTACCAGTAGTTGTGATGACTTGTTCCCTTAGTGAACTCCCTCTCAGAAGAGTCTCATTTTTCAACTGATGCTACACAATACATTTACTAGATATAATGGGCTTCTCATATTATTTCCCCGTAGGGGGGTACTGCCTATATTAATTAATGTGGGCATTACTTACAGGGTTTTGGCGCCCCTTCGGCCTCAGCCATTAGCTTTCAGTTCTTCAACTGTCCCTCTTTTCTTTTCATTTCCTTACTGCTTGCTGTCACACCTCTCTATCACCTTTTTCTGGCGCTATAGGACCTAGATGTTGCGGCGCCTAATATCCATCAATCAAATCTCATTATTTTTACATTTGTTTCCTAGATATTTACTAGCTTACATTTCCACTGGTCTTTGCTGTGGGACTTAAATGAATAATAAGCCTACTATTGTCCATATTAAAGTAAGAAGAAACAGACAAAACTAGCAATAACAATACAGTACTTGAAAATGTTACATGGTAACATTAGTTTATTCTGAACTAAACTTTTATTGTTGTACTTACAGTACATTGCTGTACTCTGTGGTGACATTATTGTAGACTACAGAATGTAGGTCATTTATATCACTTGAATTCAGTGGTATTCTCTTCTGGGCTTTTGATCTAAGAACATTGGATAAGGCCCTAGATTTGTTTCTGTGTTTACACCATTTCTGTAAAAGCAAGGTTTTGTCTTTCATATATTGTACAGTACTAAGGTACAATTATTGGGTAAACCCTCCCATATCAGAACCTCACCCACTCTTACCACCACTTGCCTCTCACCCAGACTCACAAATAATCATATATACTGTACTAAATATTTATTGATAAATATTTAATTACACATGTTTCTTTCATAATAGACCTTTGTTTCAGTCTGAAACCTTAAACTATTGAAGCAGAACATGATCATTTAAGAAAACACCATGCAGAAGATGAACCTTAATAGACATTTTGTTGATGTTTCTTCAGGTCTGACCTGAAGAAACATCAACAAAATGTCAATAAGGTCCATTCTCATATGGTGTATCTCAAACCATTCTGTAACTCTGTATATCTCAAAGCTGTCGTATTTGAATCACCTCTGAAACTAATAAAGTACTTCAACTTTAGGAGGGTTTGTCATATTGTAAACCACTTTCATTAACCCCTACGAACCGCAATTCCAAAATACGGCTCTCTCATGGAACGGCAAAAACACGTCATATTTTAAAGTATGCCAGATCTTAAATAGGTCTTATGGGTTTGTAGAGATTGTTTTTGCACACCAGAAAATGCAAACAAAAATCTCCTATCGCCATCCATAAGCGTAGGAGAGAGCGTCAAAGTGCGTAACTGGGAGACCCAGAAATACCATAGGTACCCCTTCAAAAAGAAACTAGGTTCTTTCTTGCATATTTTTCTCATGTAAATTCAACAAAACCTGTTAGTTAGAGACTATTATATGTATTTAGTCATTGTACAATGACTGAATATGACAAAATATCTGTGTTGTATGAAGAATTTTATGTATATAATAATACTTTATGTAATTATAAGTAAGAATGAGTATAAAATATATTTTACTTGCCCAAATTTCACATAAAAATAACATAAATAAATAGCCAATTAGTAAGAAGTATTGAGAAAACAATAAAACACAAAATAATACTAACATTTTCATTTTATTTTACACATTTTCAAAACTAATATTGGGGAAAAACAACATACATAATTTTACTAACATTTTCATTTTATTACACATAATATAACCACCACATACATAATTTATTACACTTATTTTCAAAACTAATAATTTTGTTATTCCTTTATTTCAACCTTTATTTTCTAAGCTACTGTATATATATTTAGTAGTGAGTAAAGTAAGGGTGTGGTACTCCTTGAAGCACGGCAGACAGAGTGGCACCTTACACTCTGCACACTGCATGTTGGTGTTTTTTCTGATGTATGGGTGTCGTGTGGTTCTAGAGCACACCTTGCACTGATGAGTGCCATGTTTCTTGGCGGTCCTGCCAGCAAGTACTGAAGGAGCGGTCACAGGTATATACTCCATGTAGTGACACCCAAGGAAGTCGTTGCCATGCAGCTGGTCAGTTGTACGTCCCATTGACACACCCCTACCACGAGACAGCTTTGTCACATCACCATACTCTTCTAGCAGTTGGTAGATTGTGTCATGAGCAAAACAGCCAAGTGGTATCTTTTTGTGTGTGACTTGTTTATAATAGATGTACGAATTTAGTACACAACAATCTACGAAATGAAAAAATAGTTTCTTGTACCACTTCACAGTTTTTCTGACACATTCCACTTCACCGATCATCATGTCGCTCATGTCAATGAGACGCATGTTGATATTATAGTCTAATATGAGGTCGGGTTTGAAAACAGTCACATCACGTCGACGTTTACCACTGTCTAGCATTGCCCCCCTGTGCACTGTGGAGAGAGTGGTGACACTCCTCTTGTCCATCCACTGTACGGACAAGATGTATTTGCATTTTTTACAGTCGACATCTCCTGGGTTTGGCTTCTGGTGGAACTTTGGCATTTGTTGGCGATTGGTTCTCACCGTGCCGACTGCACCAGTGTTGTGCTGAAACAAATACTGGCACAAGTGAAGGCTGGTATACCAATTGTCTGTATACAGAATGTGCCCCTTTCCAAGGTAGGCCGACAACAACTCTTTCACTACAGCCCCCGAGACACCCGTTGGGTCCCCATGCACAATGTCGGTTTTGGCACCTGTATACAGTAGCATATCCAAAATACACCCAGATTTGCAGTCACACAAAACAAACAATTTCAGACCAAATCGGTGTCTTTTAGTTTTGATGTATTGGCGGAAACCTACTCGCCCATGAAACAATACAAGGCTCTCATCAATTACAATTTTTTGGTGAGGCCTAAACAATTCTGAGAATTTTTTCGTCAGTGACTCAAAAACTGGGCGTATTTTGTACATGCCATCTGATGCGACTGCTTGGTCGTTATCATTGAAATGTATATATTTCAATAGCAATTGGTACCTGTCTCTTGTCATGAATTTTCCAAATGCAGGCGGATAATTTAGCGAGTCTTTTGCCCAGTAGTCTCGGATAGCATGTTTCTTAGCCATCGGCATCAACATTGTCAGTGCCAAAAACACGTACATTTCTCTCACAGTTGTGTCGACCCAACGTTTCGCGGGGGAAAATGCAGGATGCGAGCCAAGACCACCACACTCCTCCAAATAGGCATTGGTGTGTTGAACTATGTGGTCCATAATAACTTTATAAAAAATGTAGGAAATATTGCATGGGTGTTGCAGCCACAGGTAGGTCCTTCACAGCCTGCCCTACACCACTACCACTCGTGTCGAACACAAAGTCCTTGGGGGTGAAGCGGTCATCCTCTGTCACTTCACTCCACCTGTAGTGTTCGGCCTGGCGAACATCAGTGACAGGTGGAACGGGTCTGTGTCCCCTCAGGGGAGTGCTGGCTGCCTGAGGAGGTCCCAAAGCATTCTGTCCTCTCACCCTCCTGCGTTGCCTGGGAGGAGGTGATGTAAGGACAGGGGATACAGGGACTGGCTTGTCTGGGTCTGACTGTACAGGGTCAGGGTCGTCAGGCTCGTCCTCTGATGAGACCTCCCCCTCGTCGCTGGAGAAGTCGTCATCAAAGGTGCGAGCGAAATGGTCCCCCTCCATCTCGTCCTCGCCGCTGGTGAGCCCAGGGCTAGAGATTATCTCATCCAAAACATCACGTATTTGGCTGGAGGTATCAAGTTTCCTCTTGATAGGCCTGGTCCTCTTTGGTATTGTTGGAATGGCTGCCGGTGAAACTGCAGGAGTAGTAAAGGGGCCTTGGAAATCCCTCCTGCCAGTGGAGGTGCTAGGCAGGTCGTCAGCCATGGTTGTCAGGATCAAGTTTGGTAAATGAGTGTCCCATACTCTTGCCCTTCCACACAGAGGGAACACACAAACCAGACTATCTTGTACCTCAGATAAAATGAGGTCAAAATGATAACATTCCCACCAGCGTATCCCAACCACCTGCACTGGCCACCGCATCGCTTCACAACAACTACATATTTTCATATTTGTATAATGTAAAACATACAACATACTGTACACACAAAATTACAAGTTGAAGTGTTGGAATGTGTGTACAGAATGTCTGTAAAAACATCATGAAGGAATTGGCGGTGAGTGACTGTACAACACTGAATGTGTACATTTATGTTCGTTTATAAGTGAATGTTTTTATGTGAAGGAAGGCAGTTTTGGGTATCGTTGGTGACCTCACTCACTCTAAGATTATCTCCTAAGGCAGCTGCTATTGTTTAGCTCAGTACATACACAGCACATACTGGTCAAGATGAAATGGGCACGTATATGTTTCTATGTGTACGTATTTCTGTGCCTTTGTTTGCATTTCTATTTTATTTTGTGAGCAATATGTCTTTGTGTGATATAAAATAATATATACAGGCAGTATATGGTGGTCCCAGCACGTATCAATTGACTCAAGCACGTGAAAAAATGCGTACACATACGTTTCTTGTTTATTACAGAGGCATATTTGTCATCATATCAATTAAATCGTGAACAATACGTCTTTGTGTGATATAAAATAATATATACAGGCAGTAGAGGTGGTCCTAGCACGTATAAATTGACTCAAGCGTACATTGTACAGCATGTATACAAAGATACATGTATCTTTGGGTACACCGCCGCGTATTTTCACAAGTGTGTGCCCAAGATAGCTTACCAATCCCTTCCCAGGCTACATGAAGAACGATAATCACACCACCAACCAATGAAGTAGGATATAGTGGGGTGGGGGAACAGTCACGCAATCAGGAAAATGGGGGAACCAATGAGAGAGAGGGTTGTACTTTAGCCACGCCCACCTCCACCAAAGTGGCCGTAGTCAGCTAATCTCGATCAATTACAATAGTCCAAGGCCTGGGCTACCCATGGGTACCAGTGGTGTGGCTATATCTAGCCCATGCAGTTTTTTATGGGCTGTTAAATAAAGGCGTTAATCGGTTTTGAGGCCAAATTTTCTTTTAACGCCTTAAGGCGTTGATAGGTCTTTAAAGGTTAAGAGACGGATACAAGAAATAGGCAGAGAGGAATGAATGAGAGGCATGAGTGAGAAGAGCACACTAGATTGGTACTCCTCTAAGGACATACCATGGAGTGAAGTGTTCTATGATGGTAGCTGCTGGGGAAGTGAACTGTTGTTTAAGGCAAGCACAAAGTCACTGGAGGTGAATGATAGAATATATAGATGGAGTAATGAAGGCAGTATGGTGTGTAGGGAAGATGAGACAGTATGAAGGCAGTAAGTTGTGTAGGGAAGATGAGACAGTAGAACATGTGTTGATTGTATGTGATAAGTAGGAACGAGAGAGAGCTACCATGCTGAATGTGGTAATAAGTGAACTATATAGGAGAGAGAAAATGGAGGGAGATGGTGGAAGTGACAGTGACAGCCAAAGTGCTGCTAGGTCTGAGTGAACGAGAGCTGTACAATCCAGTGATAATAGAAAGTATGAAAGAAGTTCTATAAAGGGTATGTATGGTTGAAGAGAAAATGAGTATATAGGGACGTGCAGGTTGTATAAGATAGAGAGAGTAAAAGTATAATGTGTATATAATTATGTATTCTTTGGTACTGTTTTGGTTTGGTTTTCTCCTTAGAGGAAGACAGTGAGAGAGTACCGTTGTAACGGTGACTCAGTCATCATCATCACTGGCAACACTGACGTCTGTAGAGGAAGACAGTGAGAGGGTACCACTGGCAACACTGACGCCTGGGTTTGTTTACCTCTGTGAAGCTCAAAGCCTGGCAGGGGAATATTTTAGTATTTATTTGCATTTTAAGGGCATTTAAGGATATTTTAAGGGCTCAAGATTATATTAAGGGTTAGTTAAGGGTATACAGTTAATGGTGAAGGGACATAAATAAGGGTAAGTTGGTGAAATAAAGGAATTTTGAAGGGTTTAAATAAGGGCGGATAATAATGGCTGTGTTAAAATGTTACCATAAATATTAGAATGATTTTGTTTTATTATTTTTAAGGGTTCACTGTTATTTTAAGAGTATATAGATAAGGACAAATTGGAGAAATAAAGGGATTTTTATTGATAAAGGATTTAATTAACAAGAAATATATTAATTAACGTTAAATTTATTTATTTCAGAAGTGGGATTACAGAAGAAGGATTTACATACGAAGATTAACATCAAGGGATTTACAGAAGGAGGATTACAATGACTACACCAAGGTATTTATGAAGAAGAATTATTATGTGTAAATTTACAGAAAACCTGGGTTCACTATATTGTATATATTAGTATCATTACCCACTATTTTGGACCATTCTAAGACACTTTTTATCTATGGTGTTTCTCTTGGAAATGCCTCGTTTTCGAGATATGCTCCGTTTACAAACATGATTTGGAAAATAGTCTTACCTGACCTGACCTAACCTAACCTAACCTAACCTAGACCACAGCAGACTACCGGGACCTAACCTGGGCAGACTACGGGACCTAACCTGGGCAAACTGCCGGACCTAACCTGGGCAGACTACGGGACCTAACCTGGGCAAACTACCGGACCTAACCTGGGCAAACTACCGGACCTAACCTGGGCAAACTACCGGGTATAACCAGTGTAAACTATCATAAAATGACCTGGGCAAATTTCCAGGACCTAACCTAATGTGGTGATACTGCTCAAGCCTAGCCGAAAACCCAGTTATTCTGTAATAATACATTATGATCTATCTATCTATCTATCTATCTATAGCTCTGACGCCTCGCTCCCTCCGGGAACTCCCCCCAAGGGGATGGCCACGGCAGAAAAGTCTCCAGTCTTCCCTGTTCCAACACTCCCTCCTTACTTGGTCCAGCCCTCCCCTTCCCCTCATGTTACTCTCCTTTACATACTCTTCCACTCTGTTCCTACACTCCCTCCTTACTTGGTCCAGCCCTCCCCTCCCCCTCACATTACTCTCCTTTACATACTCTTCCACTCTGTTCTGCCATCTAACTGGTGGTCTGCCTCTCACACCACAGCCCACAACTTCACTTCCATACACCTTATTTACAAACTCCTCACCTTGCATTCTCTCTACATGTTCAAACCACCTCAAAGTATTACATTTCACATTATTATTATTACTACCATTTTTATTATTATTATAACTACTATTATTATTACTACTTCAACTACTTTTATGATTATTATTATCGGTAAATATTGAAAGAATTATAGTTATTGTGTATGGTGTTTCTACCTTTATTACCCATTTATTTACACCATTCTAAGACTTTTTTCATTTAAGTGATGAGTTCATTTGTAAAATCCATTTTATTGTGCAAATTTAATGTTTTATCCATACATAAATAACCTAACCTATCCTAACTTAACCTAACCTAACCTAATCTAATCTAATCTAATCTAACCTAATCTTAACCATTGCAGACTACCAGGACCTAACCTGAGCAGACTACCAGGACCTAACCTGAGCAGACTACCAGGACCTAACCTGAGCAGACTATTGGAAGTTTTACAAGGTAAGTAAGACCTAGATCAAAGTTATTATTATCATTATTATTATTATTATTATTATTATTATTATTATTATTATTATTATAACATATATAAAACACCTAAATTTAGGAAAAATTTTACATGTGTCAATAATGGTGCAATTTTTATTATTATTATTATTATTATCATTAATATGAAAATTATTATTATTATTATTATTATTTGGGAAGGAAACCCTCTTTGATACAAGTTTTGTTGAAGATAACTGCGAGCTCTGCGCTGTTTATTTTGTAGCAAATCTTTTCAAGTTTGCGAATTGTTTTCTTAGTATTGCTGGGGAGATGGAAAAGCAAATTACCAAGTGAGTTTATTGGCCTGACGTTTCGGCTTTCTCTCAAAGCCATTCTCAAAGGAATGAGTGTCTTACAGAAACCAGGTATATTTATAGTCCCTGTATGGAGGTACAGCTATGCGTACTGCGCCCTGATTGGCTGTTAGCAGTCGCACTTGATCCTGTGTCAAAATAAATATAATAACAATAGTAATAATGACAATGTGTATGATAATAACAATAATAATAATAATCTATGATAATGGCATGTATATAATAATAATAATAAGGGTTACAATTATGTTTTAATAATATTATTGGTCCCTGCGTTCTGATTGGCTGCTAGCGGTCGCACCTGATTGTGTGTCACGGCTAGCAGCCAATCAGGGCACAGTACACATAGCTGTACCTCCATACAGGGACTATAAATATACCTGGTTTCTGTAAGACACTCATTCCTTTGAGAATGGCTTTGAGAGAAAGCTGAAACGTCAGGCCAATAAACTCACTTGGTAATTTGCTTTTCCATCTCCCCAGCAATACTAAGAAAACAATTCGCAAACTTGAAAAGATTTGCTATAAAATAAACAGCGCAGAGCTCGCAGTTATCTTCAACAAAACTTATTATTATTATTATTATTATTATTATTATTATTATTACATATACCGTACCATAAAACACCCAAAATTTGGACATTTTTTACGTGTGTTTGTGAATAATTGTGTTAATAATGGTACAATGTTATTGGCATTAGTGTCATGTGTTAGCCAGCCAGGTACTATCCCTGCTATCTAAGGGCATACTAAAATATATAGCCATCTTTCTATTTATCTCC
Organism: Petrolisthes manimaculis; assembly: GCA_034508575.1. Taxonomy (NCBI): domain Eukaryota; kingdom Metazoa; phylum Arthropoda; class Malacostraca; order Decapoda; family Porcellanidae; genus Petrolisthes; species Petrolisthes manimaculis. The sequence goes on along the minus strand of JAWZYT010001280.1, from coordinate 28,599 downwards.
TAATATGGCATACAATATATTATACTGAGCACATAATTATCTCCACTATCCACAGTCCTTGTTGCTTATCAATGCACTATCAAACATCCTCACTATCTCCTTTCTACTGTACTGTACTTCTTTATTATCTACACTTCTTCCCCAAAATTCACATGCAAACATTTTCATTGCCTTCCACAATTCTTCATTACAAAACAAAATGAAACCTTCACTGCCTTCTTCTATACTGCTTTACTACTAAGCAGACATCTATCTATACAGCCAAACACACATCTTCAATACAAAACACATATTCATTGCATACCAAACACATCTGTACCTTTTACACATTTTCCATACATCTGTACCTTTTACACATTTTCCATACATATGTTGTACCTTTTACACATTTTCCATACATATGTACCTGCTACACATTTTCCATACATATGTACCTTCTACACATTTTCCATACATATGTACCTTTTACACATTTTCCATACATATGTACCTTCAACACATTTTCCATACATATGTACCTTCTACACATTTTCCATACATATGTACCTTTTACACATTTTCCATACATATGTACCTTTTACACATTTTCCATACATATTCACTACTTCTGTTCATATCTTCACATACTTTATTACAGTGACACACACACACCTCCATTATCTTTCAACACATCCTCACATATCCTACATAACTACTCACCCTACATCTTCACTCCCCCACATATGCTATGCAGTATGTACACAAAACAATACTCTACTGAACTACACATCATAATTACTCTTCACCAAAAAGTGGTTTTTTATTTATTTTTTTCGTGCTAACCCTAAGTGAAAAATAATTATTACACCAAATCACTACTTCCACATTAATTTGGATGGTATATTGGTCACAATGTTTGCATTATCATACCACAAGGCAATAATTTGCAGGGTTATGCTTCTGCGAAAAAAAAATGTATCGGTATGAGATAATAAGAATGTATAATTATTGTGTGGTGACCAAAGCACTCACCACTGCCACATTTAGGTACTGGCATGGCTATGTCATATTTAGGTACTAGCATGGCTATGTCATATTTAGGTACTGGCATGGGTATGTCATATTTAGGTACTGGCATGGCTATGTCATATTTAGGTACTGGCATGGGTATGTCATATTTAGGTACTGGCATGGGTATGTCATATTTAGGTACTGGCATGGGTATGTCATATTTAGGTACTGGCATGGGTGTGTCATATTTAGGTACTAGCATGGCTATGTCATATTTAGGTACTGGCATGGCTATGTCATAATTATTTAGGTACTGGCATGGCTATGTCATATTTAGGTACTGGCATGGCTATGTCATATTTAGGTACTGGCATGGCTATGTCATATTTAGGTACTGGCATGGGTACTGTATGTCAGGACTAAGCAGGCTGTTGGAGGTGTCAAGTCGTCGTTTTTTAGTAGGTCTTATTTCCTCATTACCAAAGTCCAAGTCGTCGTTTTTTAGTAGGTCTTATTTCCACATGTAAATATTCAGTTTTTATTATCTCTCTACATTTCTGAACTGTGTGTATAAAATGGAGGAGCAGTAATTTCAATCAATCATTCTATCTAGTCTACTGTACCTTCAAGTGATATACTGTATATGGTAACAAGGTGTACCATTCTCTTGCTGTACACATAAATGCAAAGAAAAGAGGTTAAAAAAAAAAAAAAAAAAAAAAAATATCAAGAGGAAGAATACGCGGTCTTAATATAAAAATTAGGTCTGTAAAGCTATATAGTACACCTTCCAGTCATAGGTTACCCATTAGTAGCCTATATTGATCTATATCAATCCAATAAAGGCTTGATATATTATTGCATAGTAGTGAAAGATAAATTTATATTCATATTCCGTACAAATTGTATAGATGCCTGAAAAAAATCTACAATTACCTTACTAGAAATTTCAGTAATTATCTAGCCTGTTGTTTTACTTTAATATTGTAATTCTACTAACATTACCCACTATTTTGGATGATTCTAAGACATTTTTCTTATATAGTATTTGTGGTCAAAATGCCACATTTTCTAGATATGGTCATTCCATACCCCAACAAGACATTACATGTGGCATTTTGTAATTAGTCTGATCTTACCTACCTAACCTTAGGTTAGGTAAGGATAGGTCATACTGTATTAGGTAGCTGCAAATTACATCCAAGCAGAGAGAGGAATATGAGGGAATAGCCCAGATAGTCAAGGCTACTGTGGCTGTCTGGGAAATTTACCGTGACATTTTTAGTACAGTACTAATGAAGCATGAATACAAGCATTAGGGTATTTATTGAAAGAATTACCATTTTGTAGCAGTGTTGCCAGATCCAGCTAGGTCCCAATATTTTGCCCCGATCATTTCCTGTACTTTACCACGGTCATTTCCCGGTAGTTTGCCCAGGTTAGGTCACGGTAGGAAAATCTGCATAAGAGTTCCATGCGGCAAATGTTTACAATTTTTGTATATTTCAGTAGGGGACAATGTAGTATATATGTGTGTAATTAATGTAATTGGCGATTGCACTTACTTTCGGCAGAATAACCTATCGAAAAATCGCGACCGATTCTGAGACAAAGTCCAGCGTAGAAGTAAGTCTAGGGTGTTTTTACCCAAAGTTCAGACTGCAGCGTTCACGGTGTCTTTCTCTGCCAGGTCATTCTTTAAAATAAGCCACAATTATCCTTCAAGTCTGGTAATAATTATGTACAACAATTATAATGGTCAGTCCGTTAGTCTGCTAAGGATGATAAAGTTATGGCACGTGAGGTTATGTCCCGGTAGTCTGCCCCAGTTATGTCCCAGTTGTCCGCCCCGGTTAGGTCCCGGTACTCTACCCCAATTAGGTCCCAATTGTCTGCCCTAGTTAGGTTTGGTTAATTTTTTAAACTTGGCTCGGATTTCCAAAATCTTGACATATATCCCTCATGAAAATTCCCAGTGTTCTCCCCCAAGATTGAAGGGATTAGGGAATATATATAAACCAACTGATCAATATTATGGTCACTAATGAATAGAACAATTAAAAAAGGCAGGAAAAAATACTAAAAAAAAAACGGTAGAACTCTTATGCAGAAATACCGTCAGGCTAATATCAAAATGCACCATTTGAATATGAGGAATATTTTTACAAGTTGCCACAACTCGATTTCAAAAATGTTACTATTACCAGTGTTTATATTTCACTATTACAAACCACTTTTCTATATGCCATTTCTTCTGCAAATGCTGCATAACAGTAGTTACCTCTTATAGTTAGGTCCCGGTAGTCTGCCCAAGTTAGGTCCCGGTAGTGTGTCCCAGTCCAGATTAGGTTAGGCTAGGTCCCGGTAATGTGTCCCAGTCCAGGTTAGGTTAGGTCCCGGTAATGTGTCCCAGTCCAGATTAGGTTAGGTCAGGTGAGGTCTGACTAATTTCTACTGTATATTTTTTCCTGCTTAGGTCCCGGTAGTCTGCCCAGGTTAGGTCCCGGTAGTCTGCCCAGGTTAGGTCCCGGTAGTCTGCCCTGGTTAGGTCTCGGTAGTCTGCCCTGGTTAGGTCCCGGTAGTCTGCCCAGGTTAGGTCCCGGTAGTCTTCCCAGGTTAGGTCCCGGTAGTCACACTAAATCCTTCTAGGAAATATATTTTTTTCTAGTGAAATCCTGTTGTGGCAACTTGTAAAAATTTACCAAATATGACCTATCTTGGAAATGGGGCGTTTGCGGAGGAAATGCCATGAGAAAATAATCTTAGAATGGTTTAAATAAATGGATAATGAAGGTAGAAAACCCTTATGCAATAACGGCAATTCTTTCAATATTTACCGCATTTAGTGTATGAACTTATGAAGATTATACAAAGATGTAACTTGTTTTGTACTCCTATGACCTACAGTATATTTTTTCTTGTGATATTGGTGATAGACACTGTATAGTAATGCTATAGGCCTACATACTCCAGCACCAAGTAGGCCTACTGTGGGAATATCTTGTATATTGGCTGTAGCACCATCATAATCCTCACAAAATATGTAAATTTAGATGTTACCAGTGTATATTTCATTACATAACACACTAAGTGAAGTGAAAAATAAATGAAATCATTACATAACACACTAAGTGAAGTGAAAAATAAATGAAATCATTACATAACACACTAAGTGGAGTGAAAAATAAATTAAATAATTACATAACACACTAAGTGGAGTGAAAAATAAATTAAATAATTACATAACACACTAAGTGAAGTGAAAAATAAATGAAATCATTACATAACACACTAAGTGAAGTGAAAAATAAATGAAATCATTACATAACACACTAAGTGAAGTGAAAAATAAATGAAATCATTACATAACACACTAAGTGAAGTGAAAAATAAATGAAATAACTGTCAAGTGTCGTTAGATTCCTGACTCAAAATGACACTGATCCCACAATATAATAAATGTTTGTTGACGGGAATGAGATGTAGGAGTTAGAGAGAGAGATTGTGTGTATGTGTGTGTGTGTGTGTGTGTACCACTTATCAACTCACAGGGGGTTTAAATTGTATGTATGTATGTATATGTGTATGTATGTATGTATGTATATATGTATATATGTATATATGTATATGTATGTATGTATGTATGTATTTTTTATTTATTTCCTTCCTTCCTTTTTTTTTTCTCTCTCTCTCTCAGTATACATACAAATACACACATACTGTATACATACATACATACATACATACATATACATACATACACACATATACATACTTACATATATATATGACAATGAGAAATTATGTAATGTGACGAGCATATAGCGACTTGTCTTTCTCACTTACCATAATTGTTTAGGAAAACAGTTTTATACAATTTATACTACAAAATGCATGATACATCACTAGTTTAGGTTATTGTAATAATTACTATACCACAACGTACACTTCTAAGCCTAACAAATGAAACTAAAGCTACAAACATAATAATAGAGAAGCTACTAATTAATTCTGTCCCTCTCTCCCTCTCTACCTCTCAGTCTCTCTCTCTCTCTCTCTAAACTAAAGCTACAAACATAATAATAGAGAAGCTACTAATTAATTCTGTCCCTCTCTCTCTCTCTATCTCTCAGTCTCTCTCTCTCTCTCTCTCTCTCTCTCTCTCTCTCTCTCTCTCTCTCTCTCTCTGTGTGTGTGTGTGTGTGTTACCCTGATTGTGAGAATTAGTTTATTTCCTATCATAACAAACCTGTAATAACTCTTACCATCCATACTCTCCAGTTATTTCGGAGGGTAAATTTACAGTAAACCTGGGTTCAGTAAAACGTTTATATTAGTATGATTTACCACTAATTAGGACCATTCTAAGACTATTTTCTTTAATGGTGTTTCTCTCGGAAATGCCCCGTTTTCGAGATATGCCCAGTTTTCATACCCCATACAAACTTGGGGGAGTCCTCTATAGAGTCCCTGTCACCATCAATATCCAAAAAATCCATTGAAACGTCATCCAAAGAACCAGACAATCCTGACAACGGTATCTCCCCCTGACTCATGATGACCCAGTGTTGCCAGGTCTGCTGGACGAAATTTCCCTCACTTCAACATCAGAATTTCCCTTTTTACCTCAATTATTCCCTGTTTACTCTTGAGCATTGATGGTCTTTTAGGTATTACATCTTGTAGAAATTTCCCTGTTTACTCATCAACGAACTGTAAATTATTTCCCTGTGTAGACTTCGAAATTCCCTAAAACAGAGACATTTCCCTGCACCTGGCAACACTGTTTTTGTTTATCATTCCTCGGCGACTCGGGCAGAGGCCGCAGTTATCGTACCGCAATATAGTAGATGTTTTTTATTTATAAATCATAGATTGTTCCTATCTATCCCAGACTTACAAGACTAATGATAAAAGTATAATTAGTAAATAAACCAATATCTGGAAGACTGTAGTAGAGCTCTGTGCCTGTGTTTCTATAGGGTATCTATCCCAGACTTACAAGACTAATGATAAAAGTACAATTAGTAAATAAACCAATATCTGGAAGACTGTAGTAGAGCTCTGTGCCTGTGTTTCAGAATGAGAAGTAAATAATACCTTGGACACAACAGTTGTGTCTAATCTAACACACGTAAACACAGTTTGGACACAAACCTTGTGTCCTACCTAATGAATGGGTTAAGGCCTTTATTTTATTTTATTTATTTATTTATTTTAATGTTATTTTATTTATTTATTATTATTTTAAATTTAATTATTTTATTTCTTTATTTATTTTGATGTGTTTTTTTTAGTTATTTATTATTATTATTATTATTATTATTTTTTTGTATATTATTTTATTTATGCATTTATTATTTAATATTATTTTAAATTTATTTTTTTGCATATTATTTTATTTATGCATTTATTCTTTATTATTATTCCTACTCCCTCACCTCACCTCACCTCACCTCTCCTCCTCTGACCCTGGAGTCTGACCTATTCTACCTCCCTGGTGTGACCCTCAACCTGACCCACGTGTTGACCTGACCTGACCTGACCCCTCGTCCTCCACTCCCTCGTCCTCCACTCCCTCGTCCTCCAATCCCTCGTCCTCCAATCCGTCCTGGGAGCGTCTTTTTACTTGCATTCTTTCATGCTAATCTCTACTTTATATTATTTCTTCCAGGTTTTATTTTATCATTATAAAAAAAATAAAAATAATATGTTATTTCTTTCAGGTTTTATATTAACATTATAAAAAAATAAAAAAATGGTATGTTATTTCTTCCAGGTTTTATTTTATCATTATAAAAAAAAAAAAAATAATAATATGTTATTTCTTTCAGGTTTTATATTAACATTATATATAAAAAAAAAATGGTATGTTATTTCTTCCAGGTTTTATTTTAACAGTATAAAAAAAAATATATATATATTATATGTTATTTCTTTCAGGTTTTATATTAACATTATAAAAAAATAAAAAAATGGTATGTTATTTCTTCCAGGTTTTATTTTAACAGTATAAAAAATAACTAAAAAAATCGTATGTTTTTCTTTTGTGTCTTCCTATTTAACTACACACACAGTCATGTATTTATTATCCCCTTAACGATAATAAATACATGACTGTGTGTGTAGTTAAATAGGAAGACACAAAAGAAAAACATACTATTTTTTTAGTTATTTTTTATACTGTTAAAATAAAACCTGGAAGAAATAACATACCATTTTTTTTTTTTTTTTTTTTTGGAGATAATGATTCCTCCAAACTGTTCCCAGCAACAGAACACCATTATTTGTGTTCATCTGATCTTGTTTCCTGGCATACTTTGGAGGAATCAAGGCACTCCAATGTACCAAAAGTATACTCTCTCCTTAATGCTTCACCATTGTTGATAATCCCTTCAATGTCTGGATTATAGGTGTCCGTTGTCGTGAGGGAGATTAATGCATTTTTGTCCACATCAATTCTTCCGGTGAGTTTCATGGACTAATTGCTGTCAGACGGATAATCCAACGAAAAAATGTCACACTAAAAACCCCATGACAGTTTCTTAAGCTGTACACAAATCACTATATAGTCTTAATTATGGGGAGAGTATACTTTTGGTACATTACAGTGCCTTGATTCCTCCAAAGTAGGCCAGAAAACACACCCATATAAAGAAATATAATGGTATCCTGTTGCCTGGAATAATTTGGAGGAATCATAATCTCCAAAAATATCAGAACTATACCAAGTATTTTTTGTGCTGGTAAATCTGGAGCAACTAAATCCTCCAATCTATTCCAAGCAACAAAACACCATTCTTCTTGCTCTTCTGGTCCTGTTTCCTCGCATACTTTAGAGGAATCGAGAAGCTCCAATGTAACACAAGTGAAACAAGGCCATACATCTCACTTGGAGCTCCTTTCTCGTTTTAACTCTTAAGAAACTCTAGATCACCTTGACATAAAGATAATGACGCACTTGTGAGGCAACCGTGTGTGTATGGGTTGTTGATATTGCCACAACAACATACCATCAGCACTGAGGTATAAATTATATTATAGTCTGTTTCCTTCCCTCATCACCCCAGTAAACACCACCAGTCTCTTCACTAGGACAACACAGCTGACTTACAAAAGGCTGAGGTCTGGGTGTAATTCGTAGGCTGTGAGGTCTGGGTGTAATTCGTAGGCCTGTGAGGTCTGGGTGTAATTCGTAGGCCTGTGAGGTCTGGGTGTAATTCATAGGCCTGTGAGGTCTGGGTGTAATTCGTAGGCCTGTGAGGAAATACGTCAAGGATTGATGGGGTTGCGGCTTGCTATTTTTTATTAAATGTCTGCTGCTTATTTTGAAAATGGTCTTATGTTTCTTTATACGTATGTTGTTGTTGCTTGAATTAGTTTTACACTGTTTTTACTCTTGTATATTCTTCCTAACCAATCCTCTACTCCTCACCAAACAAACCCCTTGCCATTCCAATTCTAAAATTCACATGCTAAACCTTCGCCACTCCTTTCCTTCCTTATGCTAAACCTTCGCCACTCCTTTCCTTCCTTATGCTAAACCTTCGCCACTCCTTTCCTTCCTTTGCCCATCCTCAACCCAGACCTAACGTGAACCGCCTTGCCGAGGTGGGGGGGCTTGTGTGTCTCTGTAACCCGGCGAGCTATACTAGAGGGGGCTCCGGCCCCTGCTCTGCCCCGATATCGGGGAGAGATGGCTTCCCATGCTAGGAAGGTCGCCAGTGAGAGACCAGACTAAATAGTTCCCATCTTTCAGTTCTTCAACTGTCCCTCTTTTCATATCATTTCCTTCCTGCTTGCTGTCAAACCTCTCTCACCTTTTTTTGGCGCTATAGGACCTCGATGTTGCGGCGCCTAATATCCATCAATCAATCAATCCTCAACCCAGAGACCACCTGGTTCTTGGGGGAAGGAAAGAAGAGGCGGGGAACAAGAAGGTATTGATGGTGGTGGTGGTGGTGGTGGTGCAGGTGACAGATGGGGCCAGGAGGGGTTCGAGTATAGGGTCAGGTGATTGGGACAGGTATAGGATGGGAGGAGAGAGGGACGGAGGGGTACACACGCACGCACACACGCACGCACAGGCACACACACACACACACCCTCGCACGCACACTCACGCTCTTACACACTCACACATTATTATTATTATTATTATTACACATACTCTCTCTCTCTCTCTCTCTCTCTCTCTCTCTCTCTCTCTCTCTCTCACACACACACACACACACACACACACACACAATTTCGTGTCAAAATTGGACTTTGGAGGAATCAAGATGCTGAACTTCACAGAACACTTGCTTATACACCAAACTAATGTTAATTAATAATATCATTACAGGTGTTTGGTGAAGGTGTGGTGACAAGTGGTGATGATTCCTCAGCTGTAGACTACGAGAAGAAGTCACTACTACTACTACTACTGCTGCTGTTGTGTGTCAGTGAATAATGTGATGTTTACCTGTTGTACACTGCATGGGACGTGGTGTTGGTGTGAGGACTGTACACTCGTCATACATCATTTCTGACCAGAGTGTGAGGAGCAGAAAGCTTCTAATCGCCTGGTATTGTTCATTTCCCCCCACCCAGTACACACATATAGAGGCTGAGTACGAATGCAGGGTATGTGTGTGTGTGTGTGTGTGTGTGTGTGTGTGTGTGTGTGTGTGGTGCCTGCCGTTCGTCTCTGGTCAGGGATTACGTATTATGAGTGTACTGTACAGTTGCCAAAAAAGGTATTGCGACAAATCTTGATAGAACTTTAACCCTAGTAATATCCACAACTATTTGTAGGGACTATAAACATGTATAACAAAAGGAAATATACATATCCTTCTGTAATTTATACTTATAATCCCTACAAACAACTATGGACATTAATATTATTTAATGTTGTAATACTAGTTGTCACAATACCTTTTTTGGCAACTGTACATCACCACAGTCTACAAATATGTAACACTAACCATCAGCTTCACAAGGTTAGTTGAAGTTACTATTGGTCACAAGAACTGATACAGCCACAATCAAATAACCACCAACACTTTCCTTCCATCGTGCCAATAAATCAGTATCATATCAAACTATAATCATACAACAACAACACCTTACGTCAACTCAAACCCCTCAATTATTATTATTATGAGGTGTTGTAAGATTATACATGTGTTGTTCTTTATTACCAAGATTATTATTATTATTATTATTATTATTATTATTATTATTATTATGAGGTGGTGCAAAATCATACATGTGTTGTTCTTTATTACCAAGATATTTACTACGATGGAAGGAAAGTGTTGGTGGATATTTGATTGTGGCTGTACTGTACCGATTGGATGTGTGTGTAAGAGAGATTTCATTTGTGTATGTATGTGTGAGTGACTGTGTGTGTGTAAGAGAGAGATAGAGAGACTCTTTGTGTGTGTGTGTGTGTGAAAGAGAAAGAGAGAGATTAATTTTGTGTGTGAGAGATTAATTTGTGTGTATGTGAGAGAGAGAATGTGTATGTGTGAAATAAATAAATAAATAAAGATATAAAATTGGATTTGTGTTTGTTATCCCTCCTTTCCTTATATTTCATCTCTCTCTCTCTCTCTCTCTCTCTCTCTCTCTCTCTCTCTCTCTCTCCTTCCTTCGTGCTTGCTGTCCTATATTAATAATAATAATAATAAATAAATAATAATGTGTTTCAATTTCCTTAGTAAAAATATAATTATAAAAATATTTATTATTTATCCCATGAAATAAATGGGTTTAATATTAGTCAATAATTAATTAAGGTGTAAAGAAATATACAATAATATATAATTCAGGTGTTAAAAAGATTATCATAAAAATATCAAAGTATAAAAACGAAAAAATAAATGAGTGTTTTAAAATTATACCGTTTTCTCTGATTAAGAAACCTTTGTAAATTGGTGGCAATATTGGAGCAACTTAATTCCTCCAAACTATGCCAGGCAACAGGGTAGATACCATTATATTTATCAATTAATCCTGTTTCCTGACATACTATGGAGGAATCATTGTACTCCATAATACTACAAGGGACCTCAGATCTCTCTAGGGTAATTTTGTAGCAAACTGATTCCTCCAAACTGTATTATTCCTGCACTAAGTTGTGTTGTCTGAGATACCTTGGAGGACTCAAGGTGCTCCAATGTACCAATTAGTCACGGTTGGCAATTTAAAATGTGGAATATTCGCTAATTTCGTTAATTAATTACGTAATAAAAGAAATTATTATATCCAAATGAAGGGAAAATTATGAGGATTTCAATGATATAATTACTAATTCAAAATAATTAATAATAAATGAATTATGAACCCAAACGTGAACTATATTCTCCACCAAATCATGAAGTCATTATATGATAAACAAGGGGAGGGGTAGGGGAGTGGGGTGGGTGGTGTGGTGTTAGGGGGGGTAGGGACATGGGTGTGAGGGAGGGGGTACGGGTAGGGGGGTTGGAGGGTAGGGGGGAGGGCAAGTCAACTCAGTAAATCCGTTTATGGACTGCCATTGGAAAGAAAAATTCTGAGCCAATTCATTCAATCTCTTTCACTCTCTCTCTATTTACCCTTCATTCCCCTCTCCTTTACCTCTCTCTATCTCTCTATCTCTCTCTATCCATATTTCCTCCCTCACACCCCACAATCCTCCCCTATCCCCAGAGAGAAAGGGAGTGAGAGAGAGAGAGAAAGAGATAGAGAGATTGATTGGTTGATTGATATTAGACACATCAACATCGAGGTCATATAGCGCCAGTAAAAGGTGATAGAGAGGTGAGACAGCAAGCAGGAAGGAAATAGAAAGAAAAGGGGCACAGTTGAAGAACTGAAAGCTAGTGGCTGGGGCCGAAGGGGCGTCCAAACCCTATAAGTATTGCCCACATTACTACCGGCAATAACCCCCCTACGGGGGAGATAGAGAAAAAATAATGGAGGATTGGAGGGGGGTAAGGGTAGAGAGAGAGAGAGAGGTAAAGGTGAGGGTTGGAGATGAAGGAGAAAGAATATTTGGCTCAGAATTTTTCTTTCCAATGGCAGTCCATAAACGGGGTTACTGAGTTGACTTGCCCTCCCCCCTACCCTCCAACCCCCCTACCCATATCCCCTCCCTCACACCCATGTCCCTACCCCCCCTAACACCACACCACCCACCCCACTCCCCTACCCCTCCCCTTGTTTATCATATAATGACTTCATGATTTGGTGGAGAATATAGTTCACGTTTGGGTTCATAATTCATTAATTATTAATTATTTTGAATTAATTATTATATAATTAAATTCCCCGAATTTTTCCCTACATTCTGATATAATAATTTCTTTAATTAAATAATTAATTAACGAAATTAGCTAATATTTTCTATTTATAATTTCCAACCGTGACTAATTGGTACATTGGAGCACCTTGAGTCCTCCAAGGTATCTCAGGCAACACAACTTAATGCAGGAATAATACAGTTTGGAGGAATCAGTTTGCTCCACAATTACTCTATGGAAATCTGGGTTCCTTTATAGTATTTATATTCCTCCAAAGTATGTCAGGAAAGAGAATTAATTAATAAATATAATGATATCTATTTTGTTGTATGAAATAGTTTGGAGAAATCAAATTGGTCCAGTATTACCACAACCAACACCACAGCTTCGAATCAATTAGCTTCGAATGAACTAGGTTCGAATGAATCAACTTGATGAACCATTATAAAGGGGGAGTAGGGAGGCGGGGTGGTGTAGAGAGGGGGTGGTGTATTAGGGTGGTATGGGGGAGGTGTAGGGAGGGTGTAGGGGAAGGTTGTGTAGGGGTAGTAGCATCGAAATTGATTCACTCATTCGAAACTGATTCATTCGAAGCTACTGCCCCTACATCTCTCCAACCATCCAAGCCCCTGCCTACACTCCCCCATACCCCCTAATACACCCTCTCCCTACACCCCCTTTAAAATGGTTCATCAAGCTAATTCATTCGAAGCTAATACATTCGAAGCTAATTCATTCGAAGCTCATTCATTCGAAGCTAATACATTCGAAGCTAATACATTCGAAGCTGTGGTGTTGGTTGTGGTAATACTGGACCAATTTGATTCCTCCAAACTATTCCATACAACAGCATTGATATCATTATATTTATTAATTAATTCTCTTTCCTGACATACTTTGGAGGAATATAAATACTATAAAGAAACCCAGATTTCCATAGAGTAATTATGGAGCAAACTGATTCCTCCAAACTGTATTATTCCTGCATTAAGTTGTGTTGCCTGAGATACCTTGGAGGACCCAAAGTGCTCCAATGTACCAATTAGTCAAGGTTGGAAATTGTAAATAGAAAATATTCGCTAATTTCGTAAATTAATTATGTAATCAAAGAAATTATTATATCAAAATGTAGGGAAAATAATGGGGAATTTAATTATATACTAATGAATTCAAAATAATTAATATTTAATTAATTATGAACCAAAACGTGAACTATATTCTCCACCAAATCATGACGTCATTATATGATAATCAAGGGGGGGTAGGGGAGTGGGGTGGAGGTATGGTGTTAGGGTGGGTAGGGGTATGGGTGTGAGGGAGGGGGTATGGGTAGAGTGGATGGGGGGTAGGGGGAGGGCAAGGCAACTCAGTAACCACCTTTATGGACTGCCATTCAAACATTAATTTTCAGCCAACATTCTCTCTATAAGTGATGCCAAATATGGGGAATTTTCACTAGATATGGGGAATCAGAGGTAATAATGGGTACTAATTATTGATAAATATTTAACCCATTTATATCATGTGATTATGTTTTAATATTAAACCCATTTATTTCATGGGATAATGATTTATTATTAAACCCATTTATTTCATGGGATAATGATTTAATATTAAACCCATTTATTTCATATGATAATTAATATTTACATATAATTTTTTTACTATGGAAATTGAAACACATTATTATTTATATATTTATTCATTATTATTATTATTGGACAGCAAACACAAAAGAGAGAGAGAGAGAGAGAGAGAGAGAGAGAGAGAGAGAGAGAGAGAGAGTTACATAGTTACATAGATACACAGGCCACACAGACATTATTGCCCATAGCGAGGTTGTCTGGCCTTAATATTAACCCCTCCATGACGGGATAACTATGACTAGCCAATCTGTCAGTCCGGGGCTAGTCTTACTATCCCTACTGCCTGTCCGGGCGCTTTTGGCCGATTTTTCCAAAATCGCTCTATTCCACTTACTCTATACGTCTAAACTGCGATACTGAACAACTTAAATTTGGTCTTGTTAGCACCATCAACTCTTCCTCTTTCCAATAAAACCAACCCCAGCTCTCTACAACTCTCCGTTGCCGAGAAATTAAGTGAGGAATGAAAGGTACTTTCTCGTGTGAGCGAGGCTGTGTTCGCTTAGGTGGAGTGGCTCTGACGACAACTGAACGTGGCCCGCGCGGGTGGCAGTCAGTGTTGTAAGTAAGCATGGCGCACCACAGAATCGGACACGCACGAGAAATCTAATCCACATCCATCCATGTTTACAGTCAGTAACACACTGACTGACGATGGTGATTTGTAGGGATGGTGGTGAAGTATAGCCAAGTAAAAAAAACAATGCCAAATTGGGCTCGCAAATGCCGACATTGGCAATAGCGGTGCTTCATCCCGCCCGGTCACCACATAGCAGTGGCGTACGACACGATCCGGCCGCTTCTTGGGAACGTCTATGACCGCAATCCGGCCATTAAGGGTTAATTATACAGTATATACCGTTATGAAATAATGCTTAATTATAAATACCGTTATAAAATAATGCTTAATTATACAGTATATACTGTTATGAAATAATGCTTAATTATAAATACCGTTATAAGATAATGCTTAATTATACAGTATTTACCGTTATAAAATAATGCTTATTTATAAATACCGTTATGAAATAATGCTTAATTATACAGTATTTACCGTTATGAAATAATGCTTAATTATAAATACCGTTATGAAATAATGCTTAATTATAAATACTGTTATGAAATAATGCTTAATTATACAGTATATACCGTTATAAAATAATGCTTAATTATAAAAACTGTTATGAAATAATGCTTAATTATAAATACTGTTATGAAATAATGCTTAATTATAAATACTGTTATGAAATAATGCTTAATTATACAGTATATACCGTGTTTGTGTGTGTGTGTATTATTCCTGTGTGTGTGTGTGTGTATTATTCCTCTGTGTTTGTGTGTATGTATGTATTATTCCTGTGTGTGTGTGTATTATTCCTCGTGTGTTTGTGTGTGTGTATATATTATTCCTGTGTGTGTGTGTGTGTATTATTCCTGAAAAGGTTTGATTGCAAGACTATTACAAATAATTACTAATAATTATTATACCGTTATAAAATAATGCTTAATTATACAGTATATACCGTGTTTGTGTGTATGTATGTAATATTCCTGTGTGTGTGTGTGTGTATTATTCCTCGTGTGTTTGTGTGTGTGTATGTATTATTCCTGTGTTTGTGTGTATGTATGTATTATTCCTGTGTGTGTATGTGTATTATTCCTCTCTGTGTGTGTGTGTGTATTATTCCTGTGTGTGTGTGTGTATTATTCCTGTGTGTGTGTGTATTATTCCTGTGTGTGTGTGTATTATTCCTGTGTGTGTGTGTGTGTATTATTCCTGAAAAGGTTTGATTGCAAGACTATTACAAATAATTACTAATAATTACTAATAATTACTAATAATTATGTTATTTCAGGTGTGTGGAGAACAACGAAGAACAGAAGAACAGAACAGAAGAATAAAATAACAAGAGAACAGGGAGTGTAGTAATAAATAAATAAATAAAGTTGTTAGGTGAATTTATTTTAATTGTGTGTATATACGTAATAATTGTATGTTAATTAATTGTATATATTTGGTTTAACAAGTTATTTGTTTGTTGTTTTACTTGATAAAAACCTAAATAAAATAGTTTATGGTATATAGAGAAACACATTATTCAAAGATACATATTTAATGAATATTTAATAATATTAATAATAATAATAATAATAATAATAATAATAATAATAATAATAATAATAATAATAATAATAATAATAATAATAATAATAATAATAATAATATTAATAATAATAATAATAATAATAATAATAATAGTAATAATAATAATAATAATAATAATAATAATAGTAATAATAATAATAATAATATAATATTAATAATTAAATATATTTAATGAATAAAGAGTTTGATATATTTAATGATACACATTATCAAGGTATACAATTAACAAATTTGAAATTTATACTATATATAAACACTGAAAATAAATAAACTATTGGAAATATAAACGTACGAGAAAATTATAAGTAATGGATTAATATATAAATCCATTCAAAAGTGAGATAGATTTTTGAGGTACAACACTGTACAAACAAAATCATAAATGGAATAATTAATATAAATAAATAAATATTTGAGATACACAGATTATATATATATATATATATATATATATATATATATATATATATATATATATATATATATATATATATATATATATATATATATATATATATATATATATATATATATATATATATATATATATATATATAATGAAAAAAAAAAATATATATATATATATATATATATATATATATATATATATATATATATATATATATATATATATATATATATATATATATATATATATATATATATATATATATATATTTTTTTTTTTTTTTTTTTTTCATTTTATCAATATATGAAATAATAAGCCAAGAATGTTATACACTATCATATAATTATTATACAATATATAATAGATATACAGAATTTGATTGAAATAACAATTTAAGATGCATATTTATATACTAGATAATTAATACTATATATATAATTAAATTAAATATGTATATTATATTAGATAGATATATAGACAAATAACAATTTCAAATACTTAAATAAACAATTTTGCTACATATTATAATCATTCATATATCTATTATAATATTATATTACATACATTCATTATAACATATATATATATAGACAAATATTTTCAGATACATAGATAAACTATTGATATAACTAAATCAATAGTATATATATAATTTCTGTACATAATTATATCATATACAGTATATAACATTAATTATATTTCATATATATATACAGATAGATATATATATACATAGACACATAACAATTACAGATACATAGATATATCTATCTACTGTATTATATAAATAAAAACAAAATTAATACTATATAATATTATGTCTCTACATGATTATATTGAAAAACATATATACAAACATTCAAATTATATTAGTTTCATAAAACAGATAGATAAATACATATATACAAACATTCGTATTATTTTAAAATTGTAGTGGATTTCTACCCCTACTGTAGGCACAGGGTGAACACAGCTCTCCGGTAACACAGTTACAAGTTTATTGTTGTGCAGGACTCATACATAGGTGGGACTTGGGTACACGTGGGCGAGTGAGTGTAGTGGCAAGGCGAGTACCTGTAGGCAGGAGCAGGGTTGGAGAGGTGTTAGCGGGGAAGAGCGGGGAAGCCAAGTGACCGGGGCAGTGACCCGGAGAAAAGGGGTAGCTTGGTTATTAGTGAGGCATGCCGGGAAATACCAAGAGAAACGAGGCGGGAAGCGCAAGGAAAGAAACGGGGACTATAGGAGAAAAGGAGGTACTCGCCACAACACTCCCCCTCCCCTTAGCAAAAAAAAAAAAAATAAATAAACAAATAAATAACAAAACTAAAAAAATAATAGGAACTAAAACATGACAATGTGCTGCTTGGGGAAGGGCAACATAATGAATAACAAATATAACAAGGACCTAAAGTTACTTTATACAACACAGATGCCCCCAGGGGACGGCAAGGCTAGGAGAATGGTTTAATAATATATTGGGTAGGAATTACTGGCGCTCCACGGGCGCGGCTGGAATGTCAGGGCCAGCAACCGGCGCGGCCGCTTGATGGTCCTCCCTGATCTGGAGACGTACCCATCGGGAACAGGGGCAGGCTCGTCACATTCGTCTGGGGAGTCAGGAGGTCCAGGAGGAGGCCAGCAAGGCTGAGTTGGTGTGGTCGGTAGCTGGGGTACGACGGCTGGCCCACTTTGGTGAGAGCTGGCTGCCACTGCAGTCTCCAAGCTGCTCTGTGACTGAGGGGGTAGATAAGGGATTAAGGGTGCCGAAGTATGGGGGGAGGGGGCAGGTGTGGCGGATTGAAGAGTAGGAGGATTGGGGATGTGTGGGATAGGACTAGGCAGTGTGGTAGGGGCTGGAGTAATGGAGAGGGGAGAGTCGGGGTCTGTGGCAGGTGGTTCAGTTGGGGTAGGCGGGGACAGGTGGGCAATGGGATCAGGTAGCACGGTAGGATGGGCAAGTGGCAGGGCGGGCATGTTTGATATTTGAAGTGGGAGTTGGATAGGAGTGTGAGGAGGAAAACAGGTACTGGGATGGCTGGGTGAGGTGCGGGGTGGGTGGGTAGGTCGGGGAGACGTGACAGAACTGTCTTGCATGGTAGGTGGGCTGCTAGGGGGTGGTTGTACTGGGGATGGAGGTGTGTTTGAGAGGGGAAACAGGGTTTGAGGGATGGGTTGAGTTTGTGGGTAGGAGTGGATGACGGTTGTGGGATGATGCATAGGGGCAAGTTGATGGGGCGGATGATGTGGCATATGGAGTGTGGCGGCAAGGTCTGTGAGGGGTGAGTTGTGGTGTGGTGTGTGGGTGGGTGCGTGTGGCTTGTCATGTCGGGATGTGTTGGCCACCTTCACTCTTTCCCAGGACGTGACGTACGGTTTTCCTGATATTTGAAGGGTGACCGTGGCCTCCCCTCTTCCAATAACGCGATGCGGTCCAGTGTATGGCTGTTGGAGTGGGGTCCTATGTGCGTCCGTCCTGAGGAAAAGGTAAGGCGCAGTCGTGAGTATGGCGGGAATGTGTGTGTGCGTTGTGGTATGGTGACGTGTAGGTGTAGGCAAGAGAGAGGAGATAGCCGACTTGAGGGCTGGCAGGAAGGACAGGTTGGAAGTGTCGACATCGGGTGTCGTCACCTGGCCGGGTAAGCGTAAATCTTCCCCGAATACCAACTCCGCCGGGGCGTGTCCGATGTCCTTGGTGGTGACCCGAATGGTGAGGAGTATCAATGGGAGGGCGTCATACCACTGGTCTGGCTGTAGGGCCCTGAACGCCTCCTTCAGCCGCTGATGGAAACGTTCCACTAGTCCGTTGCTCTGGGGGTGGTAGGCTGTGGTCCGTTGACGGGTGGTACCGAGGAAATCCAGCATGCCTTGCCAGGCCCTCGACTCGAATTGGGTACCCTGGTCAGTTACGAGAACCGAGGGGGCGCCAAAGTTAGCCACCCAGCTGTTGAGGAAGTGCCTGGCGGTGCCCTCAGCGGTGATGTCGGCCATGGGAGATGCGGAGCACCAACGTGTAGTTCTGTCCACACATGTCAGCAGGTAGCGGTGCCCCCTCGAGGGTGGAAGGGGGCCCACTATATCCACGTGGACCGTGTGGAACCTGCTTGAGGGGACAGGAAAGTCGTGGAGGGGGGGACGAGTGTGGCGGCCGACCTTAGCCTTTTGGCATGCCAGGCAGGCCGTAACCCACTGCCGTATGTTTCTCCTCATTCCAGGCCAGACTGCCCGCTTGCTGATGAGACGGTGCGTGCCAGCTACCCCGGGGTGGTTGAGGCCATGGTAGTGGTCGAATATTATTTTCCTGCACTCCGGAGGAATATAAGGGCGGGGCTTACCACATGACAAATCACACCATGCCTTGGTTGATGTGCCGGGGACATGTAGCAATTGTAGGTCCAGGCCAGTATTACCCTGTAGTAGGTCCTGCAGCTCTTGATCTTGATCCTGTCCTTCTGCAATGGCGGCATAGTCGAGAGGAGAGGTAGAGTGGATGGCTGCCAGGGTGTGAGGTTGGGGAAGGGATCTGGAAAGGGCGTCCGCCACCGCATTGTCTTCCCCTCTAACGTGGCGGATGTCCGTGGTGAATTCAGAGATGAAAGCGAGGTGGCGTGCTACACGAGGGGTCCAAGTGCCGCCCACCTGCTTCATCGCCGATGTCAGGGGCTTGTGGTCCGTACGAATATGGAACTCCCGGCCCTCGAGGAAGTGTCTGAAATGGCGCACTGCTTCGTACATAGCCAGGAGTTCTCTGTCGAATGCACTGTACTTCTGTTGAGGTGGGTCCAACCTCTTACTGAAAAAGGCGATCGGGTGTAGTAGCCCATCCTTCTCCTGTTCAAGTACTGCCCCCACAGCGTCGGCCGAAGCATCCGTGTAGATGGATGTGGGTGCGTGGGGTGTGGGATAGGAGAGTAGAGTGGCGCTAGCAATCTTTGTCTTGGTGGAGTTGAAAGCCGTCTCAGCCTGTGGTGTCCAAGATAGCTTCCGTTGGGACCCCTTCTTGGTACCCTTAATGAGGTCGTGGAGTGGTGCCAGGGCAGATGCTGCGTGGGGTATGAACCTGTGGTAGTAGTTCACTACCCCAAGGAATTCTCTGAGTTTTCTTGCTGTGGCAGGTAAAGGGAAGTCCGAGATGGCCGCCACCTTCTGTGGTAACGGCGCTAAACCTTCGGGAGAGACTCTGTGTCCCAGAAAGTCAACCGTCGAAACTCCTAGGATGCACTTCGAGGGGTGGACTTTGAGGCTGTATTGGTGGAGGCGGCGGAACAACTCCCTGAGATGCTGGAGATGCAGCTCATGGGAAGGAGAGGCCACCAGAATGTCGTCAATGTAGACGACCACGAAGTCCAATCCCTGTACCACCTTGTCCATAAACCGCTGGAAGGTTTGGGCGGCATCACGGAGGCCAAAGCTCATCACTGGGAACTCAAATAGGCCAAAGGGTGTGGTAATGGCTGTTTTTCCGATGTCTTCCTCTGCCACAGGAATCTGGTGAAAGGCCCTGATTAGGTCAATCTTTGAGAAAACCTCACTCCCCTGCAGTTTTTGGTGGAAGTCGAGGACGTGTGGGATGGGGTATCTGTCGGGAACTGTAGCAGCGTTGAGGGCTCTGTAATCCCCACACGCCCTCCATTCCCCTTCCTGAGCCTTCGGGACCATGTGGAGGGGTGAGGCCCATGCGCTGTCTGACGGTCTGACTGTCCCTTGCTCCATCATAATCTGGAACTCTTTTTTGGCGGCCGTCAACCTCTCTGGGGGCATGCGTCGGGGTTTGGCGAAACAGGGCGGGCCCGAGGTGAGGATGGTGTGTTTGACCCCGGTATCCTTGATGGGTGCCACTGTAGTGGAGGAGATGAGAGAAGGGAATTCCTGCAGGAGGGCATCATATGGTGTGGATTGCGTGATGTGAGTTATATTTGGGGTGTGGTGGCGGCACGGACGTGAGGAGATGATGGCGCCTGATGGTTGGTGGATGAGCCTCCTTCTCTTGGGATCAACGAGGAGGTCATGGGCTGTAAGGAAATCCACCCCCAAGATTGGGTAATCCACCTCAGCAGTGATGAAGGGCCAAACTAACCATATATTGTCCACGAGTGTGACCCGCCTGCTGGTAGTCCCGTAGGTGGCGATAGGCGACTTGTTGGCTGCCAAGAGGTCGTACGCTGTAGATAGCGTGAGACTGTCGCGGGAGGTAGGGGGGACGACATTCACCTCAGACCCGGAGTCCACCAGGTATTGTTCCCCTGACACGAGATCATCCACCCAGAGCAGGGCACGATCTCCAAACCTGCCGTTGAAGGGAGTCTTGCGTGGGGGTTGAGGTGGGGAAGGTGGTGTGGTGTGGTGAGGGAGAGGCGTCAGGGTAGGTGGGTGTGGTGGTTGAGCGGTGGCATTGGTGACGCTGGGTTGCCCCCGCTCTACTCGTTTCCCTGGTTCCTGGTGCTGCTGGGGCCGCGGGTCTGTGCAGTTGACACTCTCCACTGGCAGGGGGGGCGGCAGTTACGGGCTCGGTTCCCGAACTGTTGGTGGTACACGCAAACTGCCGGAGGGGCCCAGTGTTGTTGAGGAGGTTGAGGATGGAGCTGCCGAGGTTGAGGTTCTGCCTGCTGCAGTTGGTGCACCATTGTTGTTAGCTCATTGACTCGTTGCAGGATTAGGTCATTGTTGTTGTCGTGGGTAGGGGGGTGGTTGTTCGTGTTGGTAGTGTGGGTGTTGTAAAGGGTGGTTTGTGGAGGTGTTGAGGTTGTTGTAGTAGTGTTGTGGTGGGTGTGTAGGATGGCTGGAGGAGTGTGTGCTGAGGCAGCGGGTGGCCATGTCCCTGAGTGAAGCGTGTTGGCCTCGACCAACATGTCTGCAAATTCCCCGTATTCTTGTAGAGAATTCGTGGTCTTTCCTAGGAGGTGTAATTGGATATCACTAGGCATGAGGCGGGTATGTCGCATCCGAAGAATGTAGTCAGGGAGGGGGGACCCAGCTGCTGTGTTGAGCTGTTGCATGTGGCGGAGTAATGCCGATGGGCGGCGACCTTCCACCCGCACGTCCTCTAGCGCCCTGTAGTGTTGCATGGGAGTCTTGCCATGTGCTGCGAGGATTGCTGCCTTAATCCCTTCATACCTTGCTCCTGGATTGAGTGAGGAAAGTAGTGGGGTGATGGAGGCGAAAACTTCTGTTGGGAGGGCCCGAATGACTGCCTGGTATTTATCTTCATCAGGAATGTTGGACCCTTGCCAAACTGCCTCAGTGTGGGTGAACCAGGTGTGGGTGTCATATGTGAAAGATGGCACAAAAGGGGTGTGACGGGGGGGTTGGGTGGGAGGGGTGTGTGTTAGGGTGATACTGTTGTGTGGGGTGTCTATACTCTGGGCCGGTGCTGAAGGGGGAGCCACGGGGGCAGTGTTGGCTAGCGAGGGGGGGGCAAGTGGCCATGGTGAAGTAGTGGTGTGTTGATGTGAGCAGGTAGGGAATGTAGGGGGCGTACACTTACGTGAGAGGAAGTGTACTCTGGGCCAGAACAAGGGCTGGGTAGTGTGGCTAAACACGAGGGCAGAGAGTAAAGGGGGGAAGGTGGGGCTGAACAGGGGTAGACAATAGAAGGGGACGAAGGTAGGGGGAAGAGGGTGTAACACGAAGGCGAGAGAAAAAAAAAAATAATAATAATAATAAAAAAAGGTAGGATTAGGCGCAGTGGGAGTATGAGAAACGCATCCCAGTTGAGTGGATGGAGTATATGGTGGGGAGGTAAGTATTGGTGTTAGGGTTGGATATGTAGCACTGGTTGATACGCACACGTGGGGAAAGCTAGGACTGCACGCCCGTGTTTCACTGGGCGTGGGGTATCGTACAGGCTTCTACCTACAATATAGCACAACAACGGTCACACTCTCCTATTTCATACGGAGTAACACTATTTTATCACACAGAATATCAATAATCACTGCTGAAAAAAAAATATCACACGAGACAATAGGCTGGCACTGGTACATACATTCGAAAATATAATAATGTGGATAACAATATATGGATGGATAATGTGAGGAGAATGGGACGAGAAAATGGGTGAAAAACGAAAGATATAATGGGTTAACACAGCGTGGATGAGTAGTGTGTCGAAAATGGGAGCATCTAGGGAAAAAAATGAAGTGCACAATATGTGGGTGAAATGGGTGGAAAAATTACACACGTGGGGTGAAATGGGTGGGAAAATTACACACGTGGGTGAAATAAAAATGGGAGATATGTAACGCTATGGCAGGAGTGGGAGATTACGAAGTAGTCAGGGAGTGTGTACACTAAAAGAACGAAGGTTTGTGGGGAGGAAATAATGGAATGGTACTTAAGTGCTGAAGAAACGCTGGGATGCACATGGGCGCAGTAGGACGAATAGCTTGTTGCACACGTGTAGAGTTGGAGCTGTAATTATGTCGGCGGCGTGTAGCACAGACGAGGTGGGTCTTGTAGTTTGTTAGGACAACCACACGTGGTAAGTTGCTCGAGGTGGCGTTGCGTGAATGGCGTGGGACAAGCGCTCCTGCTGAATCCTTGTCGGAGAACTCTTCCGGGGTCACCAATGTAGTGGATTTCTACCCCTACTGTAGGCACAGGGTGAACACAGCTCTCCGGTAACACAGTTACAAGTTTATTGTTGTGCAGGACTCATACATAGGTGGGACTTGGGTACACGTGGGCGAGTGAGTGTAGTGGCAAGGCGAGTACCTGTAGGCAGGAGCAGGGTTGGAGAGGTGTTAGCGGGGAAGAGCGGGGAAGCCAAGTGACCGGGGCAGTGACCCGGAGAAAAGGGGTAGCTTGGTTATTAGTGAGGCATGCCGGGAAATACCAAGAGAAACGAGGCGGGAAGCGCAAGGAAAGAATCGGGGACTATAGGAGAAAAGGAGGTACTCGCCACAAAATGTTTCATAAAACAAAGATAAATACATATATACAAACATTCGTATTATATTAAATAGTTTCATAAAACAAATAGATAAATACATATATACAAATACTCGTATTATATTAAATAGTTTCATAAAACAAAGATATATACATATATACAAACACTCGTATTATATTAAATAATTTAATAAAACAGATAGATAAATACATATACAAACATTCGTATTATATTAAATAGTTTCATAAAACAAATAGATAAATACATATATACAAACATTCGTATTATATTAAATAGTTTCATATATCAGATAAATAAATACATATATACAAACATTCGTATTATATTAAATAGTTTCATAAAACAAATAGATAAATACATATATGCAAACATTCGTATTATATTAGTTTCATAAAATAGATAGATAAATTGATGTATTTATCTATCTGTTTTATGAAACTATTTAATATAATATGAAGAGAAAGACACACAGAAAACATTAAGATATACAAACATTCGTATTATTTTAAAAAGTTTCATAAAACAAATAGATAAATACATATATACAAACATTCGTATTATATTAAATAGTTTCATATATCAGATAGATAAATACATATAAACAGATAATCATAAAGCAGATAGATAAATACATCAATTGTCTATGTGAACTTGTATTATTTTAAAAAGTTTCATAAAACAGATGGATAAATACAACAATTGTCTCTATATAGTTGTGGGTGGTAGTGGCTGAGTGGAGAGAGTGTTGGACTGTGACTGTAAAGGACCAGGGTTCGATTCCACCTCAGAACACTTAGAATTTTTAAAGGTGTTGAATTGGGTGTAGCTGTGTTGTGAGAGAATGTATGTGTGTGTGTGTCTAAGAGTGACAGAATATAAGTGCGTGTGTGTGTGTGAGTTGGAGAATGAATGTGTGTGTGTACGTGTGTGAGTGAGTGAATGCATGTGTGTGTGTGTGTATGTAAGAGTCAATTTCTCTAGCTGATTATATCCCATACAAACGTTTATTTATATTCTATTAAATAGTTTCTTCCTATACCAGATAGATAAATATGTCAATAGTGTGTATATAATTGGGGGTGGCGTGGCAGAGTGGGTAGTGTAATGGACTGTGGCTGTGTAAGACCAGAGTTCAATCCCACCTCAAAACGTCTGTTAAAAATATGGGCTGTGTGTGTGTGTGGAGGGAGAGAGAGAAGAGGAGGTGTGTGTGTGGAGGGAGGTGGAGAGAAGGGAGGGAGGTGTGTGTGTGGAGGGAGGTGGAGAGAAGGGAGGGGAGGTGGAGAGAAGGGAGGGAGGTGGAGAGAAGGGAGGGAGGTGGAGAGAAGGGAGGGAGGTGGAGAGTATGTGTGTGTGACAGTTAATGTATGTGTGTGTAGAAAGCCTGTCCCCCTATTCCAGCACCCCCCCTCCCCCCAAGCCTGTCCCCTACTCCCATACATACAAAATAACCACAGGAGAAATAATAAACAGAATAACAGTAATTACAAAGGTATCTTCGGACAATTTTATATATACATTTTTTTTTTTTGTCTCTCTCTCTCTCTTTCTTTCTGTGTGTGTGTGTGTCTTTCCCTCTCACACACACAGAGAGGGAAAGACACACACACACACACACACACACACACAGAGGGAAAGACACACACACACACACACACACAGAAATAGAGACAAAAGACACACACAGAAAGAAAGTCTCTCT
>JAWZYT010001279.1:142500-147003 GCA_034508575.1 Petrolisthes manimaculis | reverse complement strand
ACATACACACACACACACACACACACAGAGACAGAAGTATCGATGTGTGTAACCTTTAAGTGCAATTTGTTGTGCATTACATCATCGAAAAAGTATAATATAATCAATGAGTGAACCGGTACATTTTGGTCATGATAGATAATATAATAATTATGGAGTATAATAATATTGTGGTGCAATGACTGAATAATGATGATGGTGATATTCCTTCCTATTGGTGTGTCATGTGTTGATATTTATATAGGTGTTACTAATGGTGTCTTCAATGTGATATTTCTTGTATGCATAATGATATCCTGTTGTGTTGTGTTGTGTAATGACTGAGTGTGATGGTGGTAATAGTGTCATGTGGTTTGTAATGATTTATTGTGACTGTGATGATGTTCATACGGCATGTAATGAATGAATGATTATGATGGTGATAATGACGTCATGTGGAGTGTAATGAATATGATGGTAATAATAACGTCATGTGGAGTGTAATGAATGAATATAATGGTAATAATAACGTCATGTGGAGTGTAATTAATATGATGATAATAATAACGTCATGTGGAGTGTAATTAATATAATGGTAATAATAACGTCATGTAGAGTACAATGCATTAAGTGACTGTCCCATCAATTAACAGGACCTTAGATTCACGAGTGACAGATACCAGTGACTGCCTCTTGATCACCTCACGATTTACGGTGACACTTGACGAAGGGTTGGGGGGGGGGGGGCAATAGAAGGGCTACTGGTTCCTCCAATCCATACCACGCAATATGCCACAAAACAGATCCCCTTTTTAGTAAAGTTTATATCAAGTGGTGCAAGGCTTATTTTAGAGGAATCAGTTGCCTTCAAGTTCACCAACAAGAGTGTCTAACCTTAAGATTAAGACTGTCTTTACATTCCGCACCTTCTTTATAATTTTCTTCTCCTTTCTTCTTCTTCGTTTTCTCTTTTCGGGAGAGGAGATGTTACTAACCATGTTTCGCTTCTATTTCTTAGATAAGGAAATAGTCTACTCAAGCGTCGTCAACTATAGGAAAAGTTTACAATCCTAAGTACTTATCCGGATGCTAAAAATACAAGAGGAAGTAAGATAATCGCGAAAGAAGGCCTGAAGGACCCATATATAGTATAGTAAGAGACAGATAGAGATAGATAGATAGATTGAGGATGAATGAAGACCCTACAGTAGTATCCTATAAAGGTTTGGAAGATCTTGTATAGGTTATAATTATAGCATGTGAAGGAGGAAGTAATAAACACGTTGGACAGCATGCATGAATGTTTTTGAAAATGGCCCGCATGAAATCAACAGGAAAATAAACGGGAAAACAATCAGGAACATAATCAGGAAAATAAACAGGAAAATAAATAGGAAAATAAAAGGAAAAATAAGCAGGAATATAAACAGGAATATAAACAGAAAAATAAACAGGAAAATGAACAGAAAACTAAACAGAAAAATAAACAGGAAAATGAAGAGAAAAATAAACACAGGAAAATAATCAGGAAAATGAACAGGAAAATATACAGGAAATTAAACAGAAAAATAAATAGGAAAATAAACAGAAAAATAAACAGGAAAATGAACTGAAAAATAAACATGAAAATAAACAGGAATATAAACAGAAAAATAAACAGGAAAATAAACAGGAATATAAACAGAAAAAAAACAGAAAAAAAAACAGGAAAATAAACAGGAAAATAAAAATAAAAATAAACAGGAAAATAAACAGGAATATAATCAGGAAAATAAACAGGAAAATGATGCAAATAATGTCCTCCCCAGTGTATCGTTAATGACGGGTATAGGTGTTTTATGAACTGAATACACGAGTGGGAATATTTCAATAACTACAGAGCTAATTTTTTTTTTTTTTTTTTTTTTTTTTTTTTGTTCATTTAATATAGCATGATGAAAATGTTGTCAGTCGCTGCAACATAAAACACGGCTCCTGGTGCACGACGCTTTATTGCTAAACTTGTTGCACGTTGGGTTACTCGACACATTTTTTTGTTTGTTTGTTCAACCGTTGAGTTTTTTTTTTTTTTTTTTTATGTTTTGGATTTTTTTTTTTTCATTCGTTAAGTTTTTGTTAATATTTTCATTGGTTAAGCTTTGTACAAAAAAAAATCATCCTTTAAGCTTTGTAACTTTTCTTCCGTTAAGCTTTTTTTTTTTTTTTTTTTTTTTTTTTTATCCGGTCTGGCAGATTTGTAACTTTTTTCATCCGTTAGTTTTGAAACTTTTATCATCCGCTAGATTTCATTACTGATTATATTTTGTTTATGCTTTTCTTTGCATATATCTTTTTTTTTTTTTCCTTTCGCTATAGTTACTGTTTCTCTTTTTTTTATCTAAGCACTAGACTTTGTTATGACCGTTTCTTATCCGTTTTCAATTGTAGCTTAACTGTTTGTTTTCTATGATGTTTGGTATCTTTTCATTCATTATATTTTGACACAGTTATCTATCCATTATATTTCGTATCTTTTCATTTATTCATATTACGATTAAAACCATTCTATCCATTATCGGTTACTGGTATAGGATATATTTCTTCATTCGTTATCATTCGCATTTACTCCTACTTTCCATCCGTCCGCTGTGCTATAAAACCACCACTCTCACTTATGATTGGCCGAAACCACACCAATTAATGACATGTGGCTAATTATTCCCCCAATGCTGCTTTCCCCCTGACACCAACCAACCAACCAACCCAACTCTTACATCACCGTTTCTGTTGCTGTTTTGCTGTTTCATTCACCATCTATCAATCCAACCTATACCCTCTCACACCACAACGTATTGTTCTCGCTGTTCTATTCATCAACCATCCACTCAACCCACTGCTGTTATTTTTGTTATTGTTGTTGCTGTTCCATCCATCAACCAATCCCCCATTCAACTGCTGGTATTTTTGTTATTGTTGTTGCTGTTCCATCCACTAACCATCCACTCAACCCACCCCTTCACGCCACTGCTATTGTTGTTGTTGTTGTTGTTGTTATTATTATTGTTGTTCTATCCACCAACCCTCCACCCCCTCTCCTCTACCACACCCCCACCGGCAATTGTGTAATAGGGATGGTAATCGAAATGAATATTGCTTCATTATGACTCCCCGTCGGTCCCAGGTCTGTTTTTATCAGTATTTTTCTATTTATCATATTATCTATCAATTACACTTCCACTTATATTGCTTCATCATTATGCTTTTCCTGTATTATTAGACTTTTATCTTATTACTTATCATTTTAATTTTTTTCCTTGAAACGATTTTCCTTCATTAAGATTTACATGACATTTTTTAGTCATTTCTTATCTTTAGGGTTCATATCATTTATCAGATTTATCTTTTGCACACTCACAGACAAGGATGCCTACAAATTCAAGATGGCTCGTTTATAATTTTGATTTGCGAGGCAACTATTGCAGGAAATGAATTACGGAGGTGGTAGTAGTACAGTGTTGGTAAATCTGGAGCAACTTATTCTACAAGACTATTCCAAACAACAGGCCACCATTCCTTTTGTTAATCTAGTCATGTTTCCTACTATTCATCAAGTCGCTCTCATGTACAGTTATTTACCCATGATCCTTCGTATCTTTTCATTCATTCATTCATTCATTCATTCATTCATTCATTACGCTTTAAAACCTGGGTGTCAATAGTTGTGTTCTGATCCGAGGCACAATATGAATCTCTACCTACCGTATCTTTCATGTCACTCCTCCCGAAGCACCGTTCATTCATTCATAATTATGGTGTCTATAATCAGGAGAGAATCATTGCCTTCAAGTCTACCAATCGTATATTTCCTCCTTTAAGGCTGAGACAAGGGAGAGTGAGCATTTTGGAGGAGAGCATAATATAGTTCAGCGTCGAGTTATTTTCTCTTTTTTTTCCTTGGTGTTGTGGTTGTTTTTTTACCTTCGTCACTGTATGATATATTTGAACAAACCATCTTCAAGTTCACTGGCATCACTGCTCACGAAGACAGTATTGGTTGTTTTTTTATCTTTATATATCTTTATATTTATATATATATATATATATATATATATATATATATATATATATATATATATATATATATATATATATATATATATATATATATATATTATTATTATTTTCATTATTTATTACAGTTCGACTCAACACAACACACCGGATGAAACAAGTAAAGGACTCGATGACTTTGTATTTTTCTTTAATAATTGGATGCTATAATTATACGAAAATCTCGAAACTTGTATGCCACGAAGCAGACTCCCTCAGTATAGGCTATAGGCGAAATGTTATGGCACAATGTGGAGGAATCCTTGGCACATCTTAGAGGAATGACTTACCTCCAATTCATTGACAGCATCACAATCACCTTAATTAATTACATAGCAACTCCTCTGCCCTCAATGAACGTTAAGGTATTGTCTAGTTAGTAAATGTAATATTATAATGTTACAAAATTAGGTGTAAATGACATACAGACTAAAT
>JAWZYT010001279.1:0-137500 GCA_034508575.1 Petrolisthes manimaculis | reverse complement strand
TTCCTCCACTTTTCCTTCTGTCCCAATTCCTCTTCTTCGTTTTCCTATACTCCTCTCCATCCTCTTCCAATTCCACTTCCCTTCTCTTCCTACTATCCAAATATCTCTCCCCCGCCCCCTCTTCCTCTTCCACCTCCAACTTTTCCCCCCTTCGCTTCCCTCCTCCTCCCCCCCCCCCTACTTCTCTACGTATACCGGATAAGGGAGTTAATAAGACCATCCCTTGCGTCTTATCTTGAATCACTTGCCTTGTGTATGCCAACAAAGCCCTCGCTCATGTCACACACACACACATACATACATATATACTCCTACACATAAATTTACATAGACTGATTGCCCCCTGCTCTCTCTGTACGTCGTCTCATACGGGAATTTATGCATTAAAAAAGTTTCACGGTATTAAAATGGATGAATGAAGAAGTAGATATTTTTATGCAGGTAAGATAATTCCACGATATGAAGGAAATGCTTGAATATATGAATGAATGAATGAATGAATGAATGAATGAAAAGGGGAAAATATATGCGGGCAAGAAAGTTTCACGGTATCATAGTGAATGAATAAAAAGAGGAAGAAAGAAGAAGATTGCTCTGAACCAGAAAGATATTATGCCACACAAAAAAATGAGACAGAGAGGAGAGACGGTGGAAGAAAGGGAAGGAATTGGTTCGTGGTAGGAAACGGCGCCCAAACCTATAAATCACGATATCGAAAGACTATCCAAAGGTAATTAAAAAAAAAAAAACGTAAAAACTAGCACCAAACCTTAAGGGATTATGTGGAAATAAAACAGACTTGCATGAAAAAGGAAATGCTAAATATATCAGACAATAAAACAAGCAACGGAGAAAAAGAGCTATATAGACTAGACGACAAGGTATGGTATGCTAAATATGGAACCCAAAACTGCATGGTATGGGACAAGAAGTAGTGAATACAATATAGCCTACATCAACTTATAGCTACCACACATCTGAGCCAAGTTCGTGACATAACAACAACCAAGAGAAGCAGACACGTTAGGAGAGAGAGAGAGAGAGAGAGAGAGAGAGAGATTACTGGTAAATTTGATGCCACGTGTTATGAGACACACACAACTCAACGCCACAACGCACTCATTTAGAGACGCTACACACATACACGCACGCTCCCCCCTCCACACACACACAACACATTTTCCCACACACACACGCACACTTCCACGCTTCTCCATATGCTCACGCATGCTTCTACATATTATGCACACGCACGCTTCCCCACATGTATTGTACACTTAATTAAAGATACTTCACTCACGAACGCTTCTACACACACACACACACACACACACATAGCCTCCACTCCCCCACCTCCACCTCGACACCATTCGCTTCCCACCACCATCTGTTTTGACACAGTTACAATACTATAAGTGAAGCACTGAAGCCTTCCCTGCTACTTCGACTTATCTGTTCAAACACTGACGGGGTTCGGAACGAATTCTATGGTGAAATTTTACACAAACCCGTGCATATATCCAGAATAGGAAATAAGTTTATTAAAAATGGTATACCCGGTATGATATAGAATATTAACAGAAGCAAAAATATTCCCCTTAGACTAACCATAAGGTCAGAAATTTGCTTCGTATTTCGCATTTTAATTTCCCGAAAATTCTACTAATATATAGGGCGCGTCCTTTTTAATATCAGAAACTGAACTGGCACAACGCTGGGTGATTCCGCTAGTAGAGGATAAATCTGTAGACACTAGAGAATAACCTACAGTTCACTCGTAAAACGTAATCCCTGACCAACAGAGACGAGCGGCAGGCAACACACACACATAGCCTGCATTCGAACTCAACCTCTATAGGTGTACTGGGTGGTGAAATGAGCAATACCAGGCGATTCGAAGCTTTCTGCTCCTCACACTCTGGGCAGAAATTATGGATACTGAATATAGAACCCACTATCATGTAAACCCTGATGACAGCAATACGACCATGAAGTTAAGCAAACATATTGACCAGGATTCGAGGCAAATACTACTTACAATTCGCCAAAAACAATACTATCCTGCCACTTTAATCAATTAACCTGTTCTTACTCCTGCTGTTTCAGAGACAATATCTACCACTGAACACAAAAGAAATTATTATAGTGTCTACTTTCATTGCAGATAAGAATTTAGTGAGTTTTAACTATATTCTCTTCAGTTTACAACAACATTTACCACATCAGACAACCAACTACACTCTGATTCTGATTTGCTTTTGAAGTAGGAAATAGGGTTCACATTCAGGATATCATAACCACAAAATCTACCGTACCATTCACTTCGCATGTAGAAAATGCAATAGAAAAAAAAAACCATAAAGCAATACAAAAAAAAAAAACATAAAGCAATACAAAAATATTATCTACCTTCATCTTTTTCATCAAGTATGGGGTGAAAGGTCCAAGCTTGTATAAAAGGTTCTTGGATCGCCTACGTCATCCTCACCTCAGTCCCCTCTCGAAGCTTGAAGGAGAATAAAGGAAGGTGTCGTTGATATAAGTAAGGACTATGTTCATACACTTCATACATTATCACATCACTCACTGCAGGTTCTTGGTTTAAGTGTCTCAAGGCAGGCAGGCGGTTCCTTCCTCAATTGTCGAATGTCTTTGAAAACTTTTTACTGCATTCGTTACCTTTTTTTTCATTGGGTATATATATTCAGTTTACTTTTCATTTTTTTTTCTGCTTCCTTTTTATACTATTTACTTATTTCTTTATTTATATATACTGGCATATATTATTATGTATATATATATATATGCGTAAATCCACAAGGAAGGAAAAATAAACACGGAGTCCCAAGCGCTTTCGTGTATTTTTATATATAGTTCAGAACGAGGCACTTCTTATCCTTGGCCATATTTTCATTGAGACTATAACATGCCAGTGGACTATCTAATTTTCCTCCCTATCTATTCTGCAATCTATAATACATAAATTCTGTACAGTAATTTTTTCTTCAGGTCAGCTGGATTTTTACTTGCAGACACCACACACGCACGAACATTTTTCTACATGTACACACACATACACACACACACACGGACATTTCTCTACAAGCACACACTCACACTCACGCACAATTATTCTCAACATGCACACAATCGTCCTTTTCTTCCTTCTTGTTGTTCCTCTGCTCCATGCGTCTCATTTATTGACTGAATTTCAGGTAGTAATGTCAAGGTTAGAATTGGTGAGGTCCGTCAGTCAGTCAGTCTGAGGGAGGAAGGAAGGAAGGAAGGAAGGAAGGAAGAAAGGCTTGTTCACTCCATCTTTTTTGTATATTATAATTACGTTGATGATAATGATGATGATGATGATGTTTTTGGTACTGTTGTTAAAGTTTGGTTTTATTTTTGTTGTTTTTGTTAATGATTGGTCCTCTTTGTTGATATATACAGTATTATATATTATCATCATATAGTGTAACTTTTGTTGTCACATCACATTATGAACAGGGTTTTTTTCAAAGCTTTTGGAGTGTGTTTATAATTTGTAAAGCTCTCAGTTCATTTTTGTGTTAAACATGTGTGCATAAATGTATGACTGTAATAACAATTTTTACATATACGGTAAACTAATTGCTTGCTGGTTGTCTAAGAACTTATACAGTATGGCGCTGACCAATATTTATAAGGTTATAATATAGGCTAGTAGAGAAATGTCTTCAATACGTCAGTTTTCTGCAAGGTCATGAATGTTTGTGACTAGATATAGAAATATGATGGTTGGTAATAGGCTTAGGAAAGTTTTTATCTTTTACATGAATAAAACAAGTTATTTTTTGCCTACACCATTATATAACCTAAAAACAATGGCATAGTTACAGCCTCGGAATGAAACATGAGTGGAGGACTGGAGTGAACTATGAGCTAGCTGGGATTCATAAAGTTTTTGGCCGTTTGTAGTTTTTATGTTCATAACTATTACGCAAAGTTAAACCAATAGATCCATGCCTACCGACAACACAAAGATCATCAAGACAGACAGCCCAAAAGGGTTCTAATAGTCGGCAAGAGGTTTATCAACCCCCACCTCCCTTGTGTTGATGTTGTGGCAGCAATCTGTCTGTCACACTGTTAGCGCGCGAGTGATGAGTTGGTTAGGTAGGGAGCGGCGCTCCCCTCCTCACTCCGCCGCTGCCTACGGGACACTAACACTAGCCTGTGCATGTCCAGTCTTTTATTGTCGACCCACATCATACCTCTCAACCTTGAAGAGGATTCTGCTGGCCTCATCTTTCTGCCACCATGGAGTGATTTGAATTTAATAATTTGAGGACTGACATCATTTAAACGGATGTAGGCTATGCATGTCGATTGCACGAGAGTAATGATTAGGCTACTGTTTGTATGCGACTTCTTTCCCAACATCCACACATAAATCAAACAGAGTTACTGTAATCGTCGTTTTCCAAGTTTTTCTGAATCCACAATTATTGTAAGTTCGTCATTTTACAAGCATCGGACGGAGGGACTAAATCCAGACCTATGATGGTGTAAGTCCGAGCGAGCCTCGACTGACAGAGGGCCAATTAACTAACTTCTTTACCAGGATAACTTATGTCACATTCGGATACCTTAACAACACCATCCCACAGCAACCCAGAATCCCGATCGTATCGACTCAGGAATTCAGAGCAGCATCTCTGGTGATCGGGACAATATTAGGGGGAGGAGGGGGGTGTACCGGTATATATTGCCTGCGATGATGTAGGTAGAACTTTAAATAGGGCATGTTTTTTGTATTATGTAAAGGAATTAATTGCCAGCTAATCTGCCAAAGTATTGTGTACAGTATTTGATTTTCGAGTAAATTGAAAGGCTACTGGTTGCTCCAGATTAATAATAAGACAGTATAGTAGACTCCAACGTACCCAAAATAAACAAATATACCCTTATGCAGTTGTTCATAGTTTATGAGAATAATTTTGAGTAAATTAACATAACATGAGTCGAGCTTTCCTCGGGCAAAATAAATAAATAAAAACTACCGGTACTAAATAGTTTGCTGGTTGTCTAAAACAAGAACATGAAGGAAACCCTTCAAAAGCTCCGGCTCTTAATGATTCAAGTGAAATGAGTGAGTGAGTGAGTGAGTGAGTTGAACCCCTTTTAAGAAATGGTCGACCCGAGAAGAATGAGTGAGTGAATGAGTGAGTGAGTGAGTCAGTTGAAGCTCTTTTAAAAAGTTGTCGCCCCAAGAAGAACAAGAACAAGAACAAGAACAAGAACAATAATTACGATAAGACATTGAGCTCTCGGCTGAGGCCGGAGCTAAAAATACATTATACAGCTAACCAATATTTATAAGGTTATCATACTGTAACATACGTATCAAATAAATGTGCTGTGAAAAATGTCAGACAAATGTCAGAAAAACAGTCACTTATCGTCTAACATTAAAATAATAAAATAAAGATGAGAGATGAACTCAATCACTCATCCACTCACGCACTCACTCATCCACCCATTCACTCACTCACTCATCCACCCACCTACTCACTCATTCACTCACCCACCCGCTCACTCATCCACTCACTCACTCACTCCCTACCAGACAACCAGATTCCCTGATAGGACACGACCGATCGACAGACCTCACTTCATTCTGCTCACACAATATAATGATTTCTTCTCACACACTTTCCATTTCCTAGTATTCCTATAGTGTGTTTTATTATGTCATACCCAGACGAAAATGCATTGATTCCCTTCTAATATGACCCTATATAGGTAAGCTACACTTTTCGCCTACATAAAAGTTTGTAGGTTGCAGATGGGTAAATATTTGTGTAAATTTTTGTGTAATTCATCCTGGATTGCATAACAGTACATTTACCGAAAAAGCCAAAAAATCAAATATGGGAGACGGTGGAATAGTATACTTGTAGATCCATATTAATTGGTATTTGTAATTAAGTTACATCTAGTATGATTGTCATCTTAATTAATAATATTTACCATTACATTTTCAGTATTGAATTACATAATGACATAGGCCTAATCCTCATTGCCCTCCCGACGTCTACCATACCTACTCATGAACATTATATAATTTATATTATTTTCTTTGGCCTACCAACAATAGTAGGCCTACAGCGCGTTGCCTAACTTCTCAAATTACGGATGAAAATATAATTATAAACAACCCCAACAACGCGTAGGCTATACTGTGGTAAACTATAATAATAGGCTATCTATCTCAGTTAGCCAAATGTACATTATATTATGGTCACTTACCTTAATTCTTCTGTAATTATGTTGGCACGTTCAAATCCAAAGATGTGTAGTGAATGAGTGAGAGCCATCTGTCTCTAAAGATGCATAATAAATTGCATTGATGATAATTATGGCTATTTATGGGTTTTGACTTCCCCTTCTGCAGCACACCAATATCTTTCACTTCTCCAGCTCTCTTTAATTTGTTGTTTCCCCGTCATGTTTATTAGTCACGTAAGGTATGGAAAGTGTTGTTGAGTTTATCACGGATGTACTAGCTGCCTTAATTAATGACCACTGTAAAAGATATCAATAAAACACCAATAAATAGAAAGATCAGGAGATAATAATGATCAGTGTGTCCAGATTCCACCTAATACTTAAAAGTAAACAAAACACGGGGGACGAGTTACAGTACGAACTTATTATTAAATATTATATAGCTAACCTAAAATACTTCACATTATCATCAGCATTATCTAGAACAACTAATAAAATTGGATTAATTTAGTACCAGTAAAAATAAATAATATATTTCCTCTGTGCGGTGACTAATGCCATGGATTCGTTTGGGTTGATATTTTAATTACTGTAGTACCCAGTCTTTAATCATTATTAATATTATTTAGCTATGTTTGTGGATTTAATTTATTTTTGGATGAAAGAAGCTTGTTTTGGAATTAATTTTGTTAAGTGTGTTGCCTGAAAAGAGTAGAATATTATTGCACACAGTCGTTTATTGGCACTTACTCAAAATTATTCAATGGGAAATAATGTAAAAAAAACACTCTCCTTTAAAATATAATAGTCACAGTCGTAAATAATAACAACAACAAAAAGAGATGAACTAATACATCTAAAATACAGCGTAATCTAATACCTGTAACAGTGTTGCCAACCGTAGGGTAATCGCCCTATATGTAGGGCATTTCGACCTCAAATCCTTGTCTGTAGGGCGTAGGGTAATTTAACAGAATCATAACGAAACGTAGGACGTTACAACATTTTGGTATAAGTGATAACATATTTTGTAACAATAAAATATCATATAAATGGTATAGATATATGTTAAAAATGTATTGCTTAAAAATATCTATTACCTTCAACTACATAAAAAATATAACACTTAAAGTACACATCTTAAAGTACAGACGTACGATGTATCAGTAATTATCGCGGGGAAGATTTTACAAAATACATCTAACTCGGCCAACACTGTTCCCCTGTTAAATCCGCTGGCGATCACACGCAACCCTTCAGTTAGTTACCCAGGTTCCCGGGGGCATAATTCCACTTTCTGGTAGAATATACACATAGGGGAAACAACAACCAATCAGAGCCCGTGGAGCCCAGTAATGACGTCATAGAAAGTATTGCCAGCTAAAAATGCCCCGAAAACACCTCTGCATTCTGCAATTTCAGATTTCACGGGTTTTACAGAATATCTATATTAGTATTGAACGTATGTATTTAGTATACATCACTAATTTAACACATTATTTTCAAATGAGACTCATTCAATAAATATTCCTGTAGTTTTGTTTATGCGATGTCTATTGGTAATGATGAGCACTGCTGCACTGTTCATTAATTCCATCTCACAAGGTCGATAATAATTTTATTAGTTTTATATAATACTAGCAACATTGGGAAACTCTTATGTTATTAAATGCATATCACTTATAATAATGTATATATATGTTTTGTACCAAATTGTATGAAGTACTGTATACAAAATACAAGATTCGAGTGTTAAATCTAATGGTTTGTGACCCTGTTCTATGTTCCCCTTAGATTGTTTACGTTACAGCCAGGGTTGCCAGATTTGTCCTTTTAAGGACAATCTGTCCCTTTTCAGGGTCTGTTGTCCGTTTTATTTTTAAGAAAAAGGGACAACCTAAATCTGTCCCTTTCTGTCCTTTTTCCAAGTATATTCTGTTACTGCCCTGTCTGAGGCTGTATCACTTACTCTAAATACACCAGTAAATAATTTTTAATAGACGTTGCGTATGATCATGGTTTGTACGTCTGGTCCGCTTCAAACTCACGCGTCCAGCACCTGTTCGGTTTGCGAGGGATAGGGAGGGGAGAGGGGAACCGTGGGATAGTAATAGTCAGTAATTACTCGTGGTACTGTGTGGTCTTGACTCAGGTTGGTGGCTGGGGCAGTAGGTGCTAGAAGATCGGTGCCTCTTTGACTGAATACAGTTGCGTTCCTTATTGTTAAATATTTGTGATATATCAATCAAAAGGCTGTGTCCAAATATGTTATGAGCTATAAGCATGCAGTGATTTTAGTAGCCAAACCTATTTTTCTGGAATATAAATTTAGTCACTCAAACAGTGCCGAATGGGCAAGTGGAAGAAAACATATAATGATGCCAGAACTTATAATAAGTCTTGGGAAAATGAGTTTAAGTGGCTCTCTTGGCAAAACAATGCAATGTCAGCATTATTTTTGTATATTTTATGGTTTGTCCCTTTCTGAGGGCAAAAGTCCGTTTTTCATAACGAGTCTGTCCCATTTCCAAGTGAAGTATCTGGCAACCCTGGTTACAGCAGTCCTCCATCCGCTTCCAAGAAAACGGGTGTGTGTAAAGAAGAAGAGGACGATCATGGCTCTGCTACTCCGGTTAGTCCTCCCCAATTTTGATATACATATTTCACCCTGAGTAATGCACCAACACACCAATTGTCCACCATACATACTAATAAGTGTTTGTTTGTGTGTTTCCTCAGGTTGGTTGGTGGTGGAGGAATCAGGAGGACACCAATTTATCTCGAGGCACCTCTCGTTACTCAATGGTCAGCAGATATTTATTTCTTTATTTTATATATTTCCTAGCTTATTTATTTAGTTATTTACTTATTATATTTCCTAGTTTCTGATTTTGGTATATCTGCATAAGAGGTCCACGTGGCAAACATTTAACGTTACAATTTGTGTATATTTCACAAGGGGATAATGTAATATGTTGATGTGTAATGAATTTAAGAGGAAGTTGCACTTATTTTTGGTATAATAGCATATAGAAAATTTCAGCTCTCCAGAGCCTAAGTCCAGTGTTATCCTGCCACTGTGTAAACACAGAAAACTATGAAATAGATGAAAAATAAAAATAATTGTAAAGCAATAATACTGGTAGAGAATAAGAAGTATTGCATGAAAAATTGAAATTGTTGGTATTTTTACAGTAAACCTGGGTTCAGTAAGACGTATATATTAGTATGTTTTACCACTAATTAGGACCATTCTAAGACTATTTTCTTCAATGGTGTTTCTCTCGGAAATGCCCCGTTTTCAAGATATGCCCAGTTTTCATACCCCATACAAACTTTGGGGAGAACCTGGGAATCCGGGGTTTTGGGTGCGAGAAAACATGCTGTACACTATGGCGTTGCCTTTATAATACACTTTTTAACTTTGTTTCTCTTAGAAATGACTCGTTTTCGAGATATGCCCCCGTTTTCATACCCCATACAAACTTGGGGGAGAGCCTGGGAATACGTGGTTTTGGGTGGGGGAAAACACTATCAGTGTTGCAAATGTTGTAATATTCACGCCACTTGTGGCTGTATTGGCTATATTTTGTTTTGGGAATACTGTGTTCCTGGATATTTACCCGGTAACTTTTTCTATTTGTTATACCGGTTTTATGCCCAGGTTAGGCCCGGTAGTTAGCCCAGGTTAGGTCCCGGTAGTCTGTCGTGGTCTAGGTTAGGTTAGGTTAGGTCAGGTTAGGTAATACTAATTCCCAAAATAACCATTTGATTTGAATATCTAGCCCAACCCAAGCCAACACGTGTTGTACCGCTGCTGTTTGGGCTATAATTGTATTTTATTGTATCGGTCTCGAAAACTTTGTTATTTCGCTTTTATTTCCTGTTTCAAGTGTTTATTTAAGACAATTACATATTATAAAGGCAACGCCATAGTGTACAGCAACGTTTTCTCCCACCCAAAACCCCGGATTCCCAGGCTCTCCCCAAAGTTTGTATGGGGTATGAAAACTGGGCATACCTCGAAAACGGGGCATTTCCGAGAGAAACACCATTGAAGAAAATAGTCTTAGAATGGTCCTAATTAGTGGTAAAACATACTAATATATACGTTTTACTGAACCCAGGTTTACTGTAAATTTACCAAATTGTTAAAAACATTAGATGACCTATTTACATTTCTTGGTTAGTAAAAAAGATACAGTTCTGTCCCTCAAAAACATACTGACGGAGTTCAATCAAATTTGACATAATTATTAGGCATTTTGAGTTTCAAGTAAAAGATGAAAATCTGGAATGGATGGATTTTTTATTTTATGGCATTGAAGTGATAGAAATCATTGTGAAACATAGGTTAATTTCATACATATAGTACCGTATATTTAGCTATTGCGATATGTACCTCAGTTGAGTGCCATTCCAGATTATAATGTATTTTACTGGTATGTAAATTATTTTCATTTGCAGGAGCCGACCATTGTTTACCACACCCTCCAGTGCCGGGATGCAGGCTCAGACACCTGAAGACTATTGGGCTAAGAACAAACGTCTGCGGCGTCCTGTCTCCCCTCACATGACCATATACAAACCACAAATTACGTCACTCCTCTCCCTCTCTCATCGTGCCTCAGGCATCATCCTCTCAGCTGCTATATCTGGCTTAGGCATTGGTGGGTACAAAGAAATATCTGGATCTTTTTGGTTAAGGGGAAGAATAATTCTTGATGGTAAATTGGAAGGTTACTACATCCTTCAAATCATGTCACAAAACAGATCCCCAATTAGTAACATTGAGGTGATTTTTATCCTGCCATAGTTTTGGTCAACAATAGGTGTTCCCATTGATATAGATATAAATTTTATTTTCCAACACTGGAGATAGGCTTCATAAAGCCCTTTTCCGAGGCCCAGGACAACTCTCGACCCAATCAAACGTGTCACTACTTCTAAGCTTGCACCCAGGTACATAGAGGTATTTAAGGGTAAATCCCAAATACTGTACTACAGATGCTTTGATGACAGCAAGGGTGTTTTACAATGTTTAGTGATCTTATAGTTAATGCCTAAAACTCCATTGTTAAGAATTTAGTGGGCTGCTGTTTTTCCTCTTTGATTATTGCTGCAAATTTAGTAGCATCATTATGCAGCAATTTCATCATATACCTGCATGTTCTGTTTAATGTAACAATTCCATCAGTTTTCCTCCCTTCAACCCCTTACAGGAATGCTTCTGCTCCCTGGTTCCTACCCTTACTACCTGGGTGTCCTTCAGTCCATGCAGTTTGGTGGAGTTCTTATCTATGGGGCCAAGTTTGCATTGGCTCTCCCATTCATGTTCCACCTTTACAATGGAGTCAGACATTTGGTAAGTGTCTTATAATACAGTAGTAGTTTTTTTTGTTTTTTTTGTGCTGCACCTCAACTATTTTAATCAAGTTAGTCACTCTGTCTTCTTATGTTAGCCACAATAATATGATTAAGGTTTGCATATCTATTTACTATACCATACTGTGGTACTTCAGTTCTCAAACTATGTATTTTCTCGGTCATCAAACATAAACTCGGTTCCCGAACAGGTGTGAATAAGCAATATTATTACTTAAAATGCTTCATAATGTATAATTTTTGGAGGTCTATAACAGACTAATCATATTTACAGGATTTCTTATTGGAACAATGCCATGTATGGATATACAATACTTACTTTTTTTTTTTTTTTTTTGCAATACAGTAACTAAACACTTTGTGGAAGTCAGCAAGTGAATGAGGTAGTTAAGGCTTATTCCATTCAGAGTTTGTGAACATAATACAAGTTATTTGACTTCTTTGCATTATCACAGGTGTGGGACATGGGCTACGGCTTCACCCTTCGTGCCCTCTACAAATCTGGGTATCTGGTTGTTGGACTCTCCCTTTTGACCTCAGGTGCAATTGCAGCTCTGTAAATAACATTATGAAAGCTTAATATATATATAGTTGTCCATTACTTCATATTCCATTCATAGGATATATGGTAATAGTTCATTACTGCAGTTAATTATTTTTTCATAGTTCTGGTCATACTTTGTAAATATATCATACATTAATTGTAACAGAACTCTATCTAAAATTATATTCTGATGACTGTTTATACAATGTACAGTACCATAATCTGATATTATTTCAATTAAATTTGTGTAAAGAATTATTATCTGTTATTTCCCATATATATATTTATTTGAATGAATTTGCTGAGGTTCAGTATTCCATGTGGTTTCTTGGACAACTGGACACATGTAAGTACTTCAGACACAAACATATTGAATTCGTCCAATTACCATACATGAACCAAGACGAGCATTTTATTTTACTGGTCAGTTGGAATATTTTTAAACCAGTGGACATCAGCAATTCAACACTTAAGCAAGAATGTACAATTGTGGTCAATAATAATCATCCACATATGGGTATCTCAAACAATTTACTGTCTAATGTTTTCATATTCACATATACAGTGTATTATTGTTTTAAGTAGTGCATAGTTGTTTATAGTAAATTAAAAGATGCTACTTTGCCTATTTAATTGGAAAGTTTGATTTCCAGCTCATGAACAGAGGGAAGATGTCAAAACTCTTACATAAGTTACCCATATATGGATGATTATTTGACCATGAATTTACAGATCAAGCAGCTTGTACTTAAATAACACATGGAGGATTGTTTATTGGAAACACTATTGTATTCCTTCATTTGCATGTTACGTTGTCTATAAATGCCTCGACCCAAATGAGATATGGCAAAGTATTAATTAAAGCTCCCAAAATGTACGTTATCAGATCTGTTTGTGTACGAGTTACTCAAGTTGGGTGTCACTGGGTGCTGCATGTACAGTTGCCTTCACTATTAACGTGCATAGAGTCCGGTGGGTTTGGCATAAGTTTTGTGCATTAACTTATTACTACGAGTAAACAAACAGTGGTGCCACATTTGGCCAAACTCACCATACTCAGTGGAGGCAACTGTACACTTAATCTAGTAAATTCATACAGGTGTTTGTGCCACACAAGCTGGTAACAGTGTGGGATAGTCGAGATGGCTTCACACAGGGCAATTCACAGCAAGGTTTCCAGCCAGTTAGCAAGCGGGCTGCAAATTTGTGCGATTGCAGCTAGATTGCCAGCCAGGTTAGGAATACCACGCTATCGGTATTTTCTTGCTGGGTTCAGCAATACACCAAGTGAAGTGGCATTGAAAGTTAAAAAGAGCCACCACCAGAGTGGTTGTGTAGGTGCAGATGAATGAGTGGTTGTGTAGATTTAGATGAGTGAGGGAGTGGTTGTATATAGGTGTACATGAGTGTCTGTCCGTCTCTCCAATTCATCATCAGATGAACTCTTTTATTGTGTGTTTTCTACAGCAGATAATAAATTTGCAGAACCAGTATTCTAGCATTACCTGTAACTGGCTGAAAACACACAAATTTGTGTCCTTTTTCAATGAGTGGAGCCACAATGTGTAATAACTGATCCTCTCTAAAGAGGATACACACTATAGGATCTTCAAAATCTAATTCTATCAACAGTCTGCAGTGAGCACATATTTTTCCTCCTTACTAACCAGCCACGTGTACACAAACATATCTTCTATCATCTTTTCTCAAAAAGGGTCTAAACAGCAGCTGTGGCAGTTTTGCTAACCGTTTATAGACATTCTTTGAAACTTGCTGGCTAACACTTGTCTGGAGCAAAACTAATCCCGAATTACTCCATGTGAAGGCGCCTTAACTGTAGGTGAAACATATCGTGTATCTACTATATTGCCATGTTACCAACTGAGGTGTAACAAACATCTAGGTACACTCGCCAGCACTGCCCCGTGGTACAGGGGCTCGCACGTTTTAGGAG
The DNA here is from genome assembly GCA_034508575.1 of Petrolisthes manimaculis. Lineage (NCBI taxonomy): Eukaryota > Metazoa > Arthropoda > Malacostraca > Decapoda > Porcellanidae > Petrolisthes > Petrolisthes manimaculis. The sequence continues at coordinate 123,350 of JAWZYT010001279.1, read as the reverse complement.
ATGTGGCACCACTGTGATGATTTGCCTCGAAATAATCCACGTGTGTGAAATAAGTAATCTCGATACAGTGGCGTATGAAGTGAACTTTGTTGTTGAATGTTTCGAACCACAAAGTATCATAACAGGCTGAACTTTGTTTAACCTGATCCATGCAATAAGTGTTTAATATCTGCCACCTTTATATATAAAAGAGAGAAGTATGTAATCTTACTTCATCACGCCCTAACCATCAGAGCAAGACCAGCGAACCTATATATATTTTCTTGATCGGGGTGACCCAAGGATGGTTTTAGGAAAAAAAAAAAAAAAAAAAAAAAACTTTCTTATTTGCTCTTTCTAGCTGCTGGCGAGCTTGCCAGTAGGAGTGGGGATTTACCAGAATAAATAGAGATATATATCCCCACCGGGAACAAATTTTGACCACTCCCTCAGGAGGAAAATTTGTAATTGCTTTTGCAATTTATGCATATGATGAATCTTAATCCAACATACTTTTTGTTCTCCAAATATTGGGTATCTTATTTTTTACCCGGTCAACGCCGGGTACTACACAAAGTAGTTATTTATAAAATGCATAATAATTGGCCACAGTTTTGTGATGACGTGTCGTTGGTATCTCATCATCTAGTCTGCAGCGCCTTATAATTTTTATTATGAGGTCAGAGAAAAGGGGGAGTTGTGAGCCTGGCACATACAAGCTCAGATGTGACCACATTTGTTTCAATATTCGTAGTAAGAAACACAGGAACAGTGAATAAACATGATTTTGTTGGTAATGTATTGGAGTTAGAAATAAGAAACCTATATTACATTTAATGTATTTTTACTTATTGTAAGGTAAAAGAAACTATCTATATATGTCTACTTATTTCTTACCATCCTACTACACTAATTGTAGAAGTTATTCTCAAAAATTGATAACATGAACTGAATAAACGAGTAAACCCTGATAAGTTGGATGTGTGAATGACAACTATGCTAATCACGTTTGTAATTCTGACTTTATTATATTTGGGTTAATAATATTAACATAACTTCTAAACGTCTATATGGGATATACTTTAACCTGTAAAGAGAAGACAAACTATTCTTTCCAATTTTTTTTAACAAACAACAATTAACAAAAATTTACATTTTATGGAGACAGGAGCATATTCATTAACGCACTATTAACATTGTGTATATTGCAGCTACAGTAACTACATGGTTTTATGTTCATTACGTTATGATGGCGAGAATGAATATGCTAGCCCCACCGACAAGGTGAAGAAAACTTGTCTATTCAGTTATGACTGGAAACTGAAGCTTCTTCCAATGAGTTCTCGACAATATCATGGATGTTCATAATTTTTGTGATTCGTTCTATGAATATTGAAACAAATGTGGTCTTATCACAGCATGCCATGTGCTAGGTGTATGGCTCCTCCCTTTTTTGACAACAGATTTGGGGATCCATACATGTATTAGGTTATAAGATGAAACAGAACGTAATAACAAAAATGTAGACAGCTAAAATGCATTACATAATGACGAGTACTGAATACTTTCTAATGTAGAACATTCAGGTTAAACAAATTCGGCCTGAAATGATACATTGTGGTTCGAAGTTTTTAACAACAAAGTTCACTTCATGCACCACTGTATCGAGGTTACTCCATCCCACATGCGGGCATTTTTCGAGGCAAATCATCACAGTGGTGCCACATCTCCTAAAACGTGCGAGTCCCTGTAACACGGGGCAGTGCTGGCGAGTGTACATGGCTGTGAATTTACCAGCTCGAGTATATAGTCAAGTCAGCCTAGAAGCATATAGTCAACAGTAATAAATCTCTGTACCAAGCTTCTTTTTTTTTCTACATTTTCTATCAATACTTGTTTTTATGTCTGGGTCTGAAGGTAATTGAAACACAAGAGGATATCCATTACAACCACATAACTTGTTGCCTGTGAGAAAGACAAGGATACAGAACTAGGACTTAGATGGGATAATACTATATAGTGAAGGTCACAAATGGTGCAGCTCTGCCTCTCAGCATCCAGGCCATTATTACATAACTTCATTATTTGGCCACAGACTAAACTTATTTCATACCACCACCTTCTCATGGCCAGTACTAAATCTTTTTTTTATTGTCTTTTCCTCTTCCTTTTCTTCATGGTCGCCTAAAAACAATTATAGTACATTTCCATCTAATCTGAAACTAGGCATGACAAACAAGTGATAACCATGAATGATGTAACTGATACTGTAATACATTATGAAATGCTCCCGAGACACGAGTGACTTTACACCAATATAAATAACTACAAAACTAGTAGCAGGCCAAACAAGGCATTTAGTTAGAAGATAGTATACAAAAAGTCAAATATAAGGAAACCATGACACGGCCTGGGCACACACACACAAAACAGGTATGATCAACTGGGTCAGTAGGGGTTAAAATGTGTCGCAAGGAAATGGACATAATATATAGAAACATCACGTTCGTTCTTGTCACCATTAACATACTACATACATAAAGGAAGGTGATGAAATTTTGTGATGTGTGCTTATGTGTACATAGATGTTAGAATGACCTGGACCTCAGTACATGTATGGAGAGAATATCTAGACTTGAATATTAAAATAACAAATGGCAATGTTGGCACTGAATAACTCGTGTCTCTGAATACTTCATATACAATTTGTGCCATGAATGATGCATCTAGGTACTGTAATACTATATGTCAGTACAGGTACAACAATTATTATAATCTTACACAATCTAAAACTGCATAGTAGATAATCCATATGGTGCTGGTATTACTTATATTCACTCCTCCTTTCGAATTAACTCTAAAGATTTTAATATTTAAAAAATATAACCTACTTTCTCCTTGAGTTACTTTTGTAAAATATAGCTAATGATTTCCAGAATTATCATTGTTGTTTCTGCAATATATAACATACTCTGCACTTGTACCAGCAGAAATCACTAAAATGATACTGTAATACAAAACAGAGAAGCTTTTTCTTCATGTTAGCTGCTTCTGTAGAGTGCATCCCGTTATAAAACATCAGTAAGATATAAAGTACAAATTATAACAATGTTTAGAAGAGCTACATGTGTGGAAAAATAAAAATCAAGTAACCTAGGTTGGAATATTAAATTGTCTACAGCATTAACTTCTTGCAGCAATGACTGCACCAGACAATTTGAAACCTAGAGAGGGCTGGGTACAAAATAAGGACAGAGATTGTACAACTAATATAATCACTTCCTTCATCTACATTCAGTACACCAGTGCTAGAATATTTACCATATACTGTACAGTACAGAATACAGATCACACCTGGTTTGTAAATGTGGGAGTTTCTCACCCACAAGTAGTGTCAACGAAACTGCATGAAATGGAAATGTAATTATACTACCATATAATCAATAATGCATTACTAATAATTAAAACTAAGTATTTATTGGCTCAGAATGTTGTCTTACTTACAAAAGGAACTCCAGGATTCATTATATGGTAATAATATATATTATGATCATCTGACTCACAAACTAAATTTAGTATTGTACTGTACATTCATACTCAAAAATTATTTCTTATTGCCTAAAGGTCCTTTGAGGAATGGATATTATACCTGTCTGAATAATATGGAAATCAAGAAAATTTTCCCCTGAACGAACGAACAAACAAACAAAAAACATTGCCATCAGTACACTCATGGCTGAAAATCTTTATCAGGAAGAGGGTGGTACGAACTCGGTGAGAGGGCATTTAGAGATGCTTGGAACACTCAATTCATTGGTGTTAATAACTTCAAAGCATCCCAGCCAAGGATTTTGAGCTATGGTTGTGCATAAGATGATAAAAGCCATGTTCTTGTCCCAAGAATTTCGTGCATTTAGAAAATAAAAACAATAACAACATGTACTGCTACATAATAATGGTTGCCAAAAATTAAAAGGGTAATGTTTTTGTCAGTGAACTGCGGCTACTAGTCATGGATGTAATATCACAAATTATCCTCCTTACCAGTGCTGTTCTGAGGCAGTTTGGAGAAATCAAATTAAATTTTAGCGCCATGCAAAAAAGGCTATATGACTCTACAGTATTTGGAGAGATTAGTAGCCTCTAATTTTGTCAAAATCACAAACCATTTAGGCGTTCAGGGTACATGTACACTCGAGCTCGTAAATTCGCAACCACGTGCCAAAGTGTTTATGTCATATGAACTGGTAACAGTGTACAGTATAGGGAAGGTGTTATTGTAGGTGAAAGATTGTCTCATATCGTTCTGTAATGTTCCACATATTCTGATTTTTCCCCCATTCAGTATTATCAGCTCAAATTACTTAAACATCTTAGTACATGGCTGCAAATTTACGAGCTCGAGTGTACATACATACCCGTACATTCATGACTGAATGTCTTTGACACTATAGTTCAATGCCATAAATGCACAACCAAAGCATTCTTAACTTTCCTTAATATATCCTTCTCGCCCTATCAAGAAATTTGCTCAAGAAATAAAGTTGCCTCCAAAGGTTTCATCTTTTGTTCCATTCTATTTTTAAAAGCATCTTCCAGGCAAGTATGTGTTAGTTACCCTTTTATTATTTACTGATGACAGTTATCCAGAAACTTAAAATATTAGATTCTCTACACTCACTATTTCATTAGTAAAAAGTATTATGTATTAATAGGAAGCAACACTTTTTTCTTCGACAGTAAATGTATTTCCATCTATAACGTAAAAGAATCACTAAAGAGTAAGAGGAACTTTTGGAGAGAACTTTTATCATCTGTTTCTCCATTTAATTTCACATGATCTGAGGCAACATTATAATAATAGTAAAAAAATTATTTTAGCGGAAAAGTAACAAAGACAAATATTCAAAGATGTGGTGTTTGTATATAAGAGCCAAATGACTGTAGTATAGGCAGTATCTATTGGCCTACATGTCTGACAAAAATACAGTATAACACTAAAACATTAACATCAAATACATAGTAATATTTAAACTTACATTGTGTCATACTAAGGACATGAACAAATACCAAGGACATGAACAAATACAGTAAATCATCATCTTATGTTAATATCTGAGATCCTCAAATAGCTAGACCTGAACAAAAGTGCACTGGTGGTAAGATACAGTTCCATAGATGCTATAAGCAAAAGCCACTCCTTATGTGCTATCCCTATATGAAGTAACTTATGCTAAGCCAAGAAAAGCTTACTTTGTCCTCAAGCCAGCACCCAACCGTACTCCACTTGCATAGCGTAAGAATTTTTCTTGTTACTTATTGTTAATCTCCAGTGTTTGGAATGAAGGTAAATCCTTTCTGAGGCTCAATGATATGAAAAATTATATCTTATTGTTGAGATTATGCCACTGAAGGTTTTTAGTTTGGATGATTATATTATTACAAAACTGAATTCCAACAAAATAATAAGTGATGAATTGTCTATGATTGTAGCTAGGGTGCTTAAAAGTATAGAAGTACTGTATAATACTGATATCATCAGAATTATCATTACATATAGACTAGTGTAAAGTAGAATATGCATAGCAAAAATGAAAGCTCAATTCACATACTGTACTGAATAAAATTAAGTCCAGATATCTTTTTCATAATAATTATATTAGCATAAAATCTTGCAGGTACTGTATATCTAGTGATTATTCACTATTACCTGCATGACCTTTTTTGCATAACATGATCCTTGAATCATATTTTCCCTTTCTACTGAATATGATAAAAGATTTAAAAATTTCCCTATGTGCTGTACAAATGTACATCAATCATTATGCCACATGACACACAGCAAAATGCCATTGTTTTCAGACATTTCTGTGTGCATGCAAATTAACTCCAATACAGAACAATGTATGTTTGTTGCCTCAGGTTAAATTTTGGGGTATGATGGGAGAAAAGCGCGTCATCATTGCTATTGAAGTTGTTGGACCCAATTTTTGCTGCAATCAGAGGTGCATAGAGTAGAAAGCAAAATGGACATTGTCTTGATATGAACAGTTAAAACCATGCTTCACAATAATATTTTTAAGGTTTTATTTGCTAAGCCAAACGTCAGAGTCACACGTAAGCGCACCGCATGCACAGTCACAAGCAATAGTTTATTTCCTTGTGAAAGTGACATCAAAGTTGAGGTTGGACAAGAGCCAGAGAAACAAATACTTGCTGATTCTTGGTGGTCAGTTAGACAGTGGTCCCTGCTGGAGTGTCACAAGAGATGATGGGGTTCGGGTGAGTGAATGAGACTTAAAGAACCAACAAAAGTGGTTTGCCTGGCTCTTCTTCAACTACGACTTCACTCCCACTGGGGAGGTTGAGAAATTTCTGCTCTCATAGCTGTTTTGTCTGCATATATCTACTGGCACACACAAAGTACAGTACAATAATTGAAACCCCAAAAGCCATACTATTTATTCAGCCCCACATAGTATGTATTGAGCTCTGACATATATTGAAGTCACTGAAAATTCATTCTGCACCACTTGGTATGATGGATACCTGACCATTCTAGTTCTTGATGTCTCACTAGTTATATTTGTATCTTACTGTATCAGGTTGTAAATGCAAAGTTATTTTTTAGTGACAACATTATTCTCAATACAGTATAAGTACCTGTTCTTAAATGAGGTAAATTCTGACTTGGGCGAGTACATATCTATTCTCAGGTAAGCAGGGTTAGTTTAGGATACATTGCCTTCTTTGGTGATTTCCTTTTATCACATCTGAATTTTTGGCAGCAAAAGCATTACTTAATAATCACAGCAGTACAGTATATATGTACTATCTTTGTAATGAGGAAAAGCAGAGAAGCAGAGAAACGGAATGCATAATGGAATTATGAAACAGATAAAGTTAAGTGACTTGGTACACTAATGTCAAATTTGTTTCCTTCAGTATTGTAATAAAAATGGAAAGGTGAAGCTCCATTAGAAATGTTCAAAAAGGATAGGAAACTGATGAAGCTTCCCTCATAATCAAATATTTACTGAAATATAAATACTAATGAATCTGTGAACAATTAATGTGTTTGGACATACCGTAAGCATATTACATAAAGAGCTATATGTAACTGATTAGTAGATCATTCAAATTAATTTATAGGAAAATCTCACAGCAGTTTTCATAATACTTAATGAGTGATATGTACCATTAAATTTACTAGCTTGTCATCACATCAGCAAACTTATCAATGAAATTCAAACACAACTTTGCAAACTTTACTATAAGTTACAAGAGAACTCACTGATAGTTTGATCACGACTAATACTGTACACCTAGCTTTCCACTCGTAATTTATCACCCAGTACTCTATTGCCATTTATTCTTTCCCATAGTATGTGAATCCCAACAGATTTAACCTCTCCCTCCATTCTTCACCTCAAATATCTCCTCACCACTGCTATTACTTTATGTCCCACATTTACCTATTGATTGACAAAGATTGTTGTAAGGCTGTCAGCACAAGATGTCAAGGATCAAATCCTGGTTATGACAACCTAAGCTCAAGTTGTTGAACTGTCCATCCTCTCTTACTGGGTTGGTTAGTAAAATAAAATGACTACCATAGGTAACCTGGCCCAATATTCAAGATTAATCCCGTAGAGCCTTCCTCTAGGGTGGATGGCTAATACAACCGATGAAGAGCACAATGCTAAGTTTCTCAACATCACATCACTAACTTAACATTACAAGAATTACTACTGTTTTAGGATTCACAATACATAAGAAAGAACATCTACCAGGCACCAAGACTGGGTGAGTGGAACCAACTTAAGCAGTATAAAGTCTTAGGTTGAATTTCATAATCTTACCTAATTTCAGACTCATTTAAGATCATTTTAACTTGAGAATACCATCTCAATCACATGACTTACAGCACTATAAATATATGAAAATCATGTTGAAGAAAAGCACTTTTTCTTCCATACCAATATAAAAATTACAGTATTGTAAGAAAGGAACATTGCCACCAGTATGTATTCCAGCTGCACAAGCTGTATTTTTTTCTTTGTCAGTCTAAGAGAGTATAACAAACTGAATTAAAATCAAACAAACACCACACTATTACAGTAGCTTCAACAATTGGCCATGATATATTTCAAAATTGTTTGGTTACTGGTCCAAACTGTGTACAGTATCAGTACTTCTACATATCCTAATCATTCATTTCACACAACCGAACACCAATAAGGCTATTTCTAAAGTGTTTCTCCAAATCACAATTTATAAAAATTAGTGGAATCTACAGTAATCTAGCTACTGTTTTATTGTATAACAGCAGCAATATAACTTCCACTATATAATGACTACAATTTATAACAAACATATCTTTATCCTTGACCGCTATGCAACAGTAACACACAAGCACCCCATACTGTGCTGAAACCAAGATATTGGAAAAAAATAATGTCATTTTGTTTCATCAACCCATGATTACAACCTGTAAAAGTGTCTAACATTTCCGTAAATACTTATGAATTTTTTAAGCATATCACTAAGTATGAAATTATATATGAACTTGATGACCCTCAAGGTTGACTTGGTATATTAGCTACCCTTGAGTTTGGAAATGAAGGATGTCAACAACAAGCTAAAAATATGACCCTGAGATCATACAGGAAACAGTACAAGCTACTTAATGCTACACTCAACTGAGTATAATCTTTGTGCTTCAATAAGTTTGGCATTAAGCTCAACTTAAAACAATCACAAAATCTGTTAAGCATAGAAACTGGAACACTGAGTTTCCTCTACAATCTCAGACTCTGGTTTATAAGGCAGAGAATTGACTAATTAGCTGCAAGTACCAAGTGCCTGGTATGATATTAGATCATCTGCTGTTTACTATAGTAACACCACTGGTATAGCTGTGACTCGAGCCAATGTCAGACTGAGCAAAGTTATATACTTCAGACCCTTTTGGGGATTATGATATTATAGGCAAACTAGAAGCTACTTATTCCTTGAAGCCATGACAAGAAACATATCACTGCATCAGCTTAGTCTATGTCATCTTGTGTTCTGGCACAGTAGAGTCCAGTTCACACAAACATCATGGGTCTCCTATACATACTTCTTGCACCACCCACTACATAGTGAGTTATGGTTCTAGGACATGTGACTGTAGGGTGAGGTAAGGCTCTGAACCATGTATAGTTAACCTTCAGTGCTGTGCTTACAAGAATTCATCAGCTTTTATGCAATGTGGAAGAACTGTAATCTGAACTCAAAATACAGTAGTAAGAATATTGTAGTTATAGTTTTATACCTATAATGTAAAACAGAAAAGGATTTACAAATGCTCAGCCTGACATGGGCAGAATGGTCGTGTGCAAGAAAAGTTATGAACCAAGCGATGATGATCAGAAGTACAAGTGGTCCACGAACACTACACAAAGCCAACTTACCAGTCACTACCATCACCTAGGTCATAACTTTTCCTGTATTTGGCCCAAATTATCAGCTCCACCTGCAGTGTTCTCCTAAAATCAGTTTGTGAGGGTAGTACTCCTATACATACTACAATCTAATGGTGAACTAAAATGGGGAGGGTTAGGTTTACTTATGTCCTGCTTTAAGATGGTTAAGTTGGTCCTCCAGCTCATGAATCCTGCGATCCTTGATGATGAGTTGGCGTCGCAGCAACTTCAGCTCCTCACACTGCGCCGTGTACGCCCGTCTCAGCTGCAGCAGGTAAATGTGTTAGTAGATAAACACACAAACCTCTGGTCATTAATGGCTTATCATAAATCTGATTGATGAAGATTACATTTAATTTTCTATCCTTAAAAATTTGATAGAAAAAACTAATTGAGAAATTCTAAAGCTATGTCATCCCCACAAAAGTCCAATGCAGACATTTTTGCACCAATCACCAACTCATTAAAGGCACAATATCGCCTGACTACTGTACTAACTTGATTGGAGTGGACTCAAACCTACAGCACTACAGACACTGTACAGGATGTTGCAGATTAATATGTAAAACTGTACAGTGTCATTAACTCGACCGCCAGTTAACGACACTGTACACATTTACATATTAATCCGGAGCATCCTACCATAACTTCAATCTTATATAGACAATCAACAACAATTCATACAGAACACCTAAGAGGGGATTATTTTAATCCCAATCATAAAATGCAAGAATTGAAAATATACAACAACAAAAAAAATTGTGTGCAATGGTTGTGCATACTGTTTGTGATTTAAAGCATATTATTTGTTTTTTATATCTCGGTGCCATCAAATGTACAAAAATTACAGTGTATACAGAGAGTACCACTGTATTTCGATTACAGCACCTAAAATTACAGTTACTGTATCTAACTGTAAAGAACATTTAGCTTTTAGCCATTCCAAATTCATTGGCTGCTGTGTGGGTCCTCGATCATGAGTTATTATGGTTACAAGTAGGGTAGAAAGTCACAGTGCAACACCCCAGTTGTGTAGCCAGGAGTTTGATAAGAAAGATAAGCAAACATGAGTGTATAATTTTGTCTAGGAAAGGATGCCTACACAAGAGAAATTTTGAGGCCACATGTAATTGGTAATTGGATCTATTCACACTGACAATTTAATACTAAAAGACTTGCACAACCTATATTTTTTAGTTAATCACTGCATTACCATCCTATTTGATTATTGTACTGGAACTGATATATTACCTCCAATATATTCTACTAAAAATAAAAAGTTGTACTGTACATTAATTTCTTGTAATACTGACTCAAATGATCTGCTATTGAGTATCCCTAAACTACTGTAGCTAACTGAAAAATATAATAAGCATTATGAAACAATGATGAGTACAAAAGTCACCAAAAGGGCAAGAGGCAGCACTCAAACCAAGCCTTCATCAAGTTATCATGCTCATCTCATACAAAAGCCAGACTTCAAGTAGACAAAGCAATGGAGAAAACCAATGACTGCAAGGCTGTCCATACTTACTGATCTCACTTTTAAGTTAGTTATACAATAATGATAATGATAATTCCTTGGAAAGTAACTTTCCTTGAACTACAAACAGAAGCATAGACAGCACAATAATCAAGCTCTACATTCACAAAAAATAATAATGCAATAAAAATTTCAATAAAGAAAAGGAAAAATTAAGACCTGGAAATTTTCCATTTCCTAAATTAACATCCTAACTACATGTACTGAAAAAAATATGGAGCACAGAGAAGTTAAAAAAAAATATTTCCGGCAAATTAATTAGATATATTTATCAATTGACTTAGATCGTGGAAAGTATTTCTATTCACTCTGCCCTGGTTATTAGAGTATCCATGGTTGTTTTGTTTAAGGTAAACACACTAAAAAAAAGCATTATTACACCTTCTGCCTAACACAAAATGCCACCACGAATGAAACATTTGAAAACAAAGGAGCCTTTATCATGAGGTAGCTGAAGAAATCAATGACATTTAATATGTCAATATCACAGTACAGTACTGTGTAACTGATAGCATTAAACCTTACATAATACCCATCCCAGCAGGGCTAATGAATCCTTACCTCAAAGAGAACACCCAGGAGGAGTTTGTGTAGCTTAATGTAATTTGTCTAGTTGAAAAGATGGTATCCTTGGGATCCAAGACGGATCAAAAACAGGTCGAAACATTGTATTCCTGAATATGATCATTATGTCTTTTTGTAACTTCTGTGGGGTTTTCTTACCATTGTTGGGTAGTGATATAAATGGTGTATGAACAAAACAATGAACTGGCTTCAGCCTACTGGGCCAAGGCCTTCATACAGAAGAGACATCAAGCACAAAGGTCAAAGAAGGAAAAGAGGGGAAATTGAGGAGCCAAAAAGGGCTGACTTGGGACTCAAAGGGTGAAAAAAAAACTTTAAGTATCTCTCACATCTCTGCTGGCAACACAAACCTATGGAAAAATATAGCTGAAACACACTAGAAGCATGGAAATTACTCCATGTCATAATCTACTCAAGGACTCAGTTTGATCATTGTCTCTATTTACTCAATGTTCCATTTTCCACACTCTCTCTAGTTACTGAAATATCACAATTTGCTTGATATTTCAATTTACACTCATTAACCGATGGCTAGAGTTACACATCTCAATTTACTCGATAGCATGGATGTCAGCAATTATCAGGAAAGGTCAAATAAAGGTGATAACAATGGCAGACAAAAAAAAGCATAGAAATGTTGCCCTACTGTGGCTGCAAGAGCAGACCACACATGTATGGCCAGTAGTGAGCACAGGTGCCCAATGACTAGGTGAGCCCCACTCTCTCGACACAGACTTCCTGCCTATTCCAAGGTCCAGCTCAGTTTAACACCAACACTTATAAACTTGCAACCCGCTAAACAGAGGACCACATGAGGATCAACCCAAAGTAATACAACTATCATAGGGGCAGGGATTTGTCTTCTGGTGACCCTCTGAGCACCAATTAAAATTACAACTACAAAAAGTACTGGTCAAATCAATTCAGCCCCTATCACAAATGGTTTTAACCACTGAATTCAACATTTAAACTAACAGTACTCTAAGCATTGAGCCACTTCCTTTCAAACTGTAATACAGTACTGGAATTTTTTATAGATGCATAGTACATTTATAGCACACACAAACTATTGTTCGTAAAAAAATATTAGGTATGTAACCAACTTCTGAAATAAAAACTGATATGGACAAGCAGGTGAGATAAGGTGGGTAAGCAGGGAACACCAGGGGGTGGGGGGTTAACATAGAAAGAGGAAGGTCTAACTGAGCCTGGATAAGAATATTTGGATGGTGTTCAATTCAGCCACCTTCATGAAGGATACAAGACTGGACAACAGACAGATACAGGAAACCCTGAAGAAGCAGACACTAGTCACTTCTGCCATTATGGTGTCTGGTACACACTCCAGTAAGACTGAGAGTGTAATGTAGTTACAGTATCTGCAAGGCTTGTCTGGAAAATATATGATAGGGTAAGGGTACTGTAACCTACAGTAATACAAACATTACAATACCGTATTACACTATTAAAAGCATGGGAGATTACAGCGTCAACACAGAAATGAAAGAAGTGACCAGTCTTTTTTTTCCACGACTGCTCGACAATTAATAATTCAACCAACCAAACTAAAGGAGACAAATTGGAAACACAGACATGTGAGTCAAGGAAGAGGATATATCACATCCAGTAAAGTACACACAACACTGCTTACCTCCAGAGCAGTCAAAGCTCAACAAATTATATGGCTTAATCATACAATAGAGTAGTATACTAAGGCAAAGTCACACAGCCAAATTTCAACCTTAAATAATTTTGGCCAAAATTTAAGTGATTTAGGCGAGACAATACACACATTACCATATCTAATTTTGAGAAAATTGGGATTCAAAGGTGGATGCTGATAGTCCACTTGATACATTTTGCAACCTGTAGGGAAGTTATGCATGTCAAATGTGAGTGAGTCTGAAGTAGAGACACACACACCATAGTTGGGCAAAACAAATGAACTTTTCAAGGAGGTAGACATGAGGCTTTACCATTATAATAGCACTTATTTTGGCATATTGTAATAACATGCAAGTACTGTACTGTATAAGTAGCCAAGAAAAGAACTTGTGTAACTGTGCCTTTTTGAAAAGATACATAGAGTAATGAAGGAAAACTTCTTTTTTTTAAGCAATGCAAAGAATGAGTGAACGAACAAAATTAAATTTCAATGGTCAGAGGTGTGTGAGTGCAGGAAGAGTGAAATGACAGTACAATAATGGTATCAACTTATTGATTAGCAACAGTATTAAGTAGACTATTCATTATCATCAGTTTCTATGAAATCTTTGAACATGAAAATATAGAGGAGGAGGTATACTGCCATGTTGAAGAAATTCAATAGTAAGTGAAAAGGGTAACAAAGGGACAACAACAGCATTGTATACGGAAGTGTGAGGCTAGTGGGATGGTTGCCACACCACACCACATAGATTCCTTACATTAAACCCTAGTTGGCTACTGTAACACTCACAAATAGAAAAAAAACTGACACATGAAGTTGCAGTGCAGACATCCATCAAAGGGCACAGCATCATCCTTTAAATAATATCTACAATTACAGAATACAATAGGACTTCACAGTTTAGAAAAATTCAATCTGACCAATTAAACTAGAAGCCAAGGCAACTTTCCCAGTTGTAACGCAACATAAAAATAACAAATCATTATTCTTATTTCACCCATTCATTAACATCATCTTAAACTCCATTTATACCTTTTCTTATGAACTGTTTCCTAGTGGAACAACAGCAACAGAATGTTTGACAACATTTAGTATTTTTTCATTAACACCAAAATGACCTCATGCTTTACATATCAACAATCTAATTCCGCAACGAGGAATCCTCTCAATATATCAAGAATATCTAGTGGAAGGCATATCAAGAGATAATTCCACCTAGATGGGATGAATCAATGGGCACATTAGACAGTACAGTAGTATATTTTCAAGTACATATAAAATCTCCATGACTTGTTAAGATTAATCTCAGTCATAAGTATATACTTCCCAAATCTAACAGCAACTCCAATATCACACTCTGATAAAGTTCACTGAAAATTGCAACTTGTCTATTAAAGCTTACCAGCTGGATTGCTATATTTGAGTATTTTGTTTGCTTAGGTCATGCACCATCAATCACTGAAGAAATCTCCTTCAACTTTAAATGTTCAGTATAACCTCATGAACAATGAGCCATATTAATCTGTATAACATACTCCAAGGATGAACCAGGTAAGTATAGTAACAGCCATATTTCAAGAAACCCAGAAAATGCAGTTTAACCTCTGCAATATAAAAAAATTCCACTGCCACAGGCATGTGGATCTTTCCCAATTGTTCAAGTTACACTTGCAATTGCAGTACAGTACTGTATAAAGTGCAGTTTCTGATACTGCCCTCAAACTCAAAATTATATGTATAACAACCAAATGCAACTGCTAATATGATCAATTTCATGTATACTATAAGAACTTTCAGTATCGATTTTAATAAGTGAGGGCGTACAGTTACCCTCGTTTCAACAATGTGAAATTCAGAAGGAAATCTATAGCAGTTAATGGACTGCAACCAACAGTTTCATACAGTTCTAGAAGAAAGTGTACCTCTTCCATTTCATAACCAAAAGTCTTGTTATTAAACTTCATGGTTTCAATTCACCATCCTCACAGGATATAGATTCTTGTGTAAATTGTCAGTACAGTATTATTATTTTACCTACAATGCTCCAAAAACACCAGAATTCCCATTCAGCAAGGTGACCAAGATTGAAAGGATTCATTTTTTCCTATCACTAAATGTATTTCTGACAGTTTCTAAATCCCTCACTCCTGCACTTATTCTTATTTTTGATCTGACACTAATCTCCCACCTCAAGTAGGGTCAACCCCTGCTGGTTTCTCTGGCATGGGTAGAGATAGTAAAATAATAAACAATAAAAAAACATAATGTAGAAGAAGAGGGGTAAGCAAGAGTATGGTAGCACTGGTATTGCCATTCATGCAGCAAGACACAACACATGAAGACTACTGGGAGTCACCTGCTGCTGCCGCCGCCTCCTCACACTGACTGTGTTGGGACTGCCAGTTTGGGAGCAACAGAGAGCAGTTAACTTTTGTTAGTGTAAGTGAGCCACACATTATATTAACCAATTAATACATGATAAATTTAGACTACTGGTAGATATTGCAATCTATTGGCCTCTGTTTCTTCAACCAATGTTCATTGTATAGTGTATAAAACCTAGAGAACTGAAGTATAATAAAAAAAAAAAAAAAAAAAATTACCACTCAAATGGATTTCTGTTTAAATCTGAAGTAAAGCTTTGAGATTTTGTGTATGGAAATTTCAAAAGTCTTTATTCGAATTGTAGCTCCTAAGAGGTTGAATAAACTAAGAAAACACTAAAGGTTAAGGGGGGGCATACACCCTAACGACACTTTTCTGCAGTACTCATCTGTCACTCTGGCCTTTGATCCTGTGGTGGGTTATGGTAACCCACTATCCTGGGCTACAAGGCCACTGTATCATCAAGGTTACCACAGTTATCTTTCTAAGGTGTTATCCTTAATACTGACCAACCCAGTAAGGGTGGAAGGAGAGCTGAGATGACTCTCACCAGTAGGCCATGATGGAATTCATACACAAGACAGTGCAGACCAATAGCCTAGTAGTCAGTAATGCTGACCTCTCCATCATCATGATTACAAGGAAATACTGCAGCTTATCAAACAGCAGTTTTATGACATGCTATTCTGTGTAGCAAAGGAACTTGAATAAATTGTGTACCTGTGGAATACATTTACCTATATTTGTATAATGCGCATGTTATGCAGGACTAGTGATATACAGGACACTTATACTGCAGTATATGCTAGATATATATATGAGTACTTTAATGCTTAGTGCTTAAAACATAGTGACTATAATTTCACAGACATCTTCCTAATATTTCTAAACACTTCAGAAATCACATATGAGTTGTGGGTAAATATTTTATTTACAAGACTATAATTTTTATCCTTAGATCAGATTGTACTGGAGACTTCATGGTGATCAGGCATTTTCAGAAGGCTGTCTCTCACTTATAGTACAGTGTACAGTATTCATGACACAGAATCAAAAGAAGGAAAATGTGATGGGAGAGACACAATGCAATCTCTCCTTCACCTGATGGAAGGTTTAGCCACATGTTAATATCATCCTAACTCTCCAGAGCCTTACTATCTAAAGCATTAAAGCAAGGTTCATAACATGTCTCTAGCAACAGATACTGTCTGAGCAGCTAGCAAAATTAGACACACATTCTCTTATCTTACAGTAAAAAAATCTAGTCTACGTCTGATGTCTACTTAATTGTTACACAAAAAGTCTGGGCATTGAGTTAACCATTCCTACCTCAAATATCCAATGACAGGGTTTCAAGGATAAAGAAAAGGAATACATGGAAATAGGAAGTAGCTAAAGCTGCTCAGTATGTCAAGAATGTGTAAAGTTTTATTACAGAAGAATAAATTTAGAAATGCATGTCTGAAATGGAAGCTAAAGAGGGACAGGGCAGCCTTAGGAAAGATGGAGAAGAAAGCTAGAACAGGGAAATTTATGTGGAGTGGAAAAAGTGGTAAATGCAACCAATAACATCATCAATGAACAATTATATGTAGGTTTAATTGTAATTCATACTTATTCTGAATTTATTTGAGGTAACACAGGCAATTAAGGGTAAATAATATATACCTACCATTATCTGCTATGATACAAGTTTGAATCAATATTTTCCACAACCACCGCAAAAAATCATACCATATAGTATCAACCATGGGCCTGTACAGTATGTTGAAAATGGATTAAACTCTTTATCACTCATTTCCTCTGGCAATCAAAATTCTGTCGCTTAATTTCTCTAGCTATCATGAACATGTAAATGGTGATGCAAGCATGAAAGATTTTGAAATACTGTAAACAAGAGTCATCATCATGAAGGAAAACCTTTTGTGACTTAAAATATTTTAAATTTACCAAATAAATGCTAAGGAAATAAGGTTGTGATACTTCACATTCTGATACAAACCTCAGTATATTTATAGAGCCACAGTATACTCACACCAAAAAATATTATTACCGGTACTGTACAACCTACTGTAACTACATCAAAGTTATGGTAAATACTGTAATTATTATATAGCAAACCCATGCTATAATTGTAATATCCAGTTATTACATTTGAAATTAACATTCTCATTATGACGACGGCAACATCCTACTTGCATATCTTTTAGACTTGTTTAACAAGAAGGTTTTGCAAGTTTCATTCAATATTCATCGTCTTATTTAATGTTATTTTGATTACGAAAAAAAATTACTACCTTGCTTTTACTTTTAACATTTTCAGCTATAACTTTATGAACCTGTCTACAATTTTCTGGTTTAAGTTTATTGTAGCCAAACACAGCCAAACATAATCACAGTGTACAGTACAATATATCATAAATTTACATTCATTACTTTTCCTGTAATAACCATGAATCAAATAATATCCATTTTCCCTTACAATAATGTACACTTTCCAGAAACCATATCTACTTTGAACCCATGTTATAAAGCACTCATTTAAGATCTCTATGAATGCAACTCCTTCTTTAAACTTATCATAATGCAGAAACTATAAGATTAAGATGCAACTATTTTACAGTACTATGTTTTATTACACTTCCTTTTTTGATGTTTGTAAAATAATACTGATCTAATGATAAATGATAAAAAAAAATTATAAAGTAACAAAACTCAAATAATATAGAAGCCCTAAGAATCTGCTAAAGAATAATAGTAATTTTGTTAACTGTTAATAACCTGCAGAATAAGCCCTTATAATTCTGTACAGTAATGAGATTACCTCGAGTCGGCAACCTAAAAGGCTACCAATTCCTCCAAATTTTCCTACAAATCAGAACCTCTACTAATATGCTGTACTTTAGTGTTTTTCCATTTCCTGGCATATTTTAGATAAGTCAGTGGCCCTCTACTTTGTTAGTAAGATATTGCCCCCTTAAAGGAAATGTGTTAAATCTATAAAGTGGACTATGTAGTGTATTATTCCAACATGCTAATGAGGGAAATATATGATTAAATTAAGTGAACATGCATTTTGCATAAGTATTCTGAGAGACTGATGTCACCACAGACAGGCCAGGATGCATTACCAACATAATAATACTAAATATTATTATTCATGATTAAAAAACATCACTTGCAATCTACTACAGTACACTATTATATTTACTCCTTCAATGTTCTTTTCTACCAATGAGACAAAACTAATTCTACTGTACTGCAGTACAGCGTACTCTTTTACTAACATCAAATACCATACTGTGATGCTCTCTGAGAGCCAGTCCTGAAATATCAACTGATCAACATCCCACGACTACCGACTCTATATTCCCAACAAGCTTCAGCAAACTTTAAAAAGTAATCAAATATTGATACTGTCAGACATTTGCCTTCAGATATAAATTGGATGACTAGATCAGTATTTATAAAACCTGGATATTTTCAGATATTCAGCCTGTGTTAACCCTGAACCACGATCTTTTCTTTTGGATTGGTCATCTTATTCCTAGCCCTCTATTCAATTTTATTCCTAATGGTTTACAAGTTCCAAATTTGAATGTTAAACAACTACAGTGTATGCATAAACACAGGACATTCTTGGTACTGTAGCAACCCGAATTAAGGTACAGTTGGACACAGGAATTGTGCTACAGACCAGGTGAAATATACTTGTCCCATTTGAGTAACCAGTGTCTATTATTAGGTAGCTGCTATTTATTACCATCCTCAATACTGACTTCTGCCCCTGGTGTCTCCTATTTGGCACTAAGGAACTTGATATTGGGAGAAATTGACCATCTTTCACTTGGGCTATACCTCTAATTCCTGTTTTATACAGTACTGTATATGACATTTGACACAACTATTATGCCAAGCAATGGCAAACCCCAAGTTCTTATAAAGTGCTCCTTTACAGATGCAGTTTACCCTTGATGAGTCAGCAGACAAGGTGTTTTAGCCTTGTCGATATAACTAATTTCCCAACTTAAGACGGTGCTCCCACAGAGGGGAGGGGTATCCTGGGAAGCTGCCTGGGCAACTGATTACATGGGTAAAAGTGTATAAATAACATATCACTACAAAGTATACATACTCACTTACATTTAAACTGCCAAGTTCCTGGATTATCATATTAAAAAAAGATGTGCTAGGGTGATGCAATGCAGAATTGGGCCCAATATTTTCTGACTAAATTGCAATTCTTCTGACATATTTTCTTTTCCTCATACAAATGTCCAAATTATATTTGCCGTGCCAACTTGTATGCAATTCTGAACATCCTAAAACTGACATACCATAGGTTTCCTGGAACCTATAATACTATAAATGCCCTGAACTTTTTTCACAGAAGTTACTGTTTTCAAAAGTTATACTTTTGAAAACAGTAACCACTATGGAGCTTCATAGTCTCTTCCTTGTTATTCATTATACACAGATATGTTACCATAGTACAGATACAATAGCCATTAGTTCTTGTCTTTGGCCATGGATAATTTCTAAAATGGTTTCATTGTGTGTGTATCTGAAATTTCATCCTAAATTCTCCAGAGTGCTTTTATATGCTGAGTCCTACCACTTAACCAATATGACCAAAACTTTTTCCACTGCTCAGGAACAGGTTACATCTTTAATGATTCTATAGCATAAAATGGACTGTTTGGCAACCATCCACACCAAGCTCACACTCCAGCTTACCATTACTTCCACTACCGGTAGTTGTTTAACTTTTGCCTCTATCTCGAGCTTGAGGTATAAAAATAATATCTAACGAATATTAATGAATCAACTGCTGAATACAATCCCCGACTAGTATTACCAAGTACACTGTAAAAGTACAGTACTGTAATCCACTTTTCAAGTTTGTACTATACATGAAGAAAGCACCAAATATATCATTATTTGCCAATACCTAGCAATGTGTAGACACACTGCCAACACTGAATGTACAGTTGCCTAAAGGTCTTTCTTGACCCCCTACAATGGATGTGGGGTACATGTGGCAACACTGGACACGTTTGGATCACATCTGATACAGTACAGGATGATTCAGTGGGGAGATTGGTCTCCTTTTTAAATGTACTTCGAACATCTACACCAGACACAATATAGGGGATAAAGAAGAACCTTTAGGCAACTGTACTTACATTCATTATAGACCTATCAATAAAAGAAATGAACTAAGAGCAAGAAAAAAAAATCCTCAACACTCTAAGAACAAAGCCAAGGGAATAAGAATAAACTAAACAGTGGTGTGCTTACCTCTGATTCGGTCTTGGGTGAAGGCTTGTCCAGTATCTGCATTTCCTTCTCCTGATCCAAAAGTCGTGTTGGTGAGTCTCCAGGCTTCATATTGAGCCGGTTGATGGTGTTTTTGGTCCTCTCACTCTCACCTCCAACACTGCTGCTATTTGAACACTGCTCTTTGTTGTCTCCCTGAAGATGAAGTATGGTGAAAAATCATTAAATGACTCAATGAATGTTGCATCAGTTTAAGGTGGTGCAACAAAATCCATAATCCACCAAAAACACTTTAATTATAAAAAGGTACTGTATGGTACTTGTCCTTGAAAAAAAAATAAAAAATCATCATAAGCAGTCACAACTATTTCATATCTAAAAAGTCAATAAGATCATCAGAACTATATATATATATATCAGGTAAACTCATCAGGAGTCAAACCAGGTGCCTTCAGAACATTTCTAGTAATTTCCAATCAACCATACTCTTTAACAACTATGATGGAACAATAAACATGTGATAATTTGGTCAGATTATATGAATATGTTTGCAGGTAGCATCTTTCCCTCACAAGACAAACACACATGATGAAGCTCCAAAAAAAGTACAAAAAGTATCTCTCTAGACTCTAGAGTATGGGAGATAGCTAATATTTTGCAGACAATATACAACCATTCTAAAAAATGAAACATTTTAAGCAAATTACAACCAACTCATAAAAATGCATGACAGTACACTAAGACTGACCATATTCTTGACATTGCATCCCCACAGCTTCTGAAGAGCTTGGAACTTAGTGTCAAGGTTTGTGGATGTCTTCAGGTCCTTGTCTGTGCTACTGGACACTCGTACCTGTGATACCTCAAAACAGAAGGTAAGTCAGCCAATGTCCAACAGTTTACACTACAATACACACATGATACATCTATACATACACCCATAACTACAATACTGTACCCACATACAGTAGAGGATATTACATTTACACACATTTTGCTGGTGCTGTAGACAAGACGACTACATTTTGCCTAAATTTTATCAGCAAAATACACCCATTACATTTGTCTGAATAAACACCATCCTATTGACATACTCAAATTAATGACAATGATATTTACAATTCAAGACCAAATGCAATTTATCACCATACCTCCATGGGCCTGTAGTCTGGTCGGGTCTCCCTAGAGAGAAAAGCATATTTTTTGTCTGCATTTTTGTCTGAAGAAGATTCGCTGGCCCTCAGTGGCAATGGTCGGTGGGTCTTGATGGTCATGCCTGGTGGATAATGAATTCAAACACACAACTTTAGTCATGTCAAGAAAAGGTAGATGTGCTGTATCTAATGTATTTGTGTGTACGAACGGGGTGCTTTAGCATTCCATGCATCAAATTGAATGATTACCTGCTTGAATAATTTTAAGCAAACGTGTCTCTTTGATGAAATGTCAAATTAGGCTACATACCGGTAGTTTAGCTATTACAATACATTTATGATCCTATAATAATGAAGGCAAAAATGAAGGAAAATGCACCTAGATTTTGAACTGATTATGACAGTGCACTTATTTATGCTATAATCTAAAGAAAATATTTGCTAATTGCAACATGCTCTATTCTTGTACTACAAATGTCTGAAACATGTCTTCAGAAATCTAGGTGGTGAGTTTCCCTTCAACTTTCACCCTTATTGATTTAATACAGTATCATAAATAAATGTATTGATTGTAACAGCAAAACTATGTACAGTATAATTCGACATTTCACCACGAAGACATTTTTAGCCTAAAATTATCCAAACAGGTCTCATTCAATTTAAGATATGCATGGAATGCTGAATCACCCTGTATATATGTGAATGTAGTAATGCATACATGTGTTTGTATCTGAATTTCTGGGCATCTGTGTCAATACATATTAAACTAAACCACAAATGAAGGTATTGTAATAGAAAGAAAATAACCAGTGATAAAGTTCTAGAAGAGGCTGAGGAATCTAAGCAATTTTGTGAATCTCCAATATATTACAATAATAATTTCATTCAACTAAAAGGGTCCTATCTTCTGTGGGCTGACATTAATCTCATATTCAGTCTTTTTTTTTAAGTTATTATTTCATCAAGGCTCATAATGTATAGTAGACTCTTGATATAAAAAGAACTTTCGTATTTAGTTCCTCATGTAAGACTCCCCAAATATTTTCCCATTCCAAGCTAATGTGAGTTTTTACCACATAAGTCCTTTATTAGTCTAGTGGTTAATAAAATATTTTATGTTCAGTACATTAGTGTTATATCAAAGTCCAACTGTAGTACCCTGGCCTGACCTGTCTTCATGGACATGAGAACTGGCCCCCTGTTGGTGCCAGCTAGCCACTCCTCAGCTGAAAGTGCTGGCGTGGGTGAGGCAGTATCAGGATACAAGTCCGGCTGGAACTGGTCACTCTGTACAAAATCAAAAGTACTTAGCAGACTTAATATTACAAAAATGTAATCAAAGAAACAGAAGTACATGCACATAATTACAGTGCTAAGCAATGTGGGTTCAAAGCGAGGCAGACTTGGAAAGCACGAAAAGATTAACTTAGTGAAAATTTCCAATCAGCAATTAGAAAATTACATTTAACGGAACACTCAACAAACACATCAATGAGTTCACTTTTAATGATGAATCTAAAGTTGGATAAAGTAAATAAAGTTTCTATAGCAGCACACACTATAGTCAAAAGTGGATATAAGGGATATTATACTTTTAGTATCATACTTTAGTAGTTCATTGGAGTGCCTTGATTGCTCCATAGTATGCCAGGAAACAGGAACAGTTAAGCAAAAACACTGGTGGCCTGCTATTGGGATTAGTTTGGAAGAATAGTTGCTCCACAATAAGCAGCACTGTACTATCCCCTAAAATGCCTAAATGCTGAGCCTTTTGTGATCAAAATGGGAAATTATGCTTTTTGTTGAGAAACTGGAGCACCTAGACTGTAGATTTCTGTGTTCTCTTGGGCAAGCAACAAGAGAATAGTTTAGCAGATATTTGGATATATGATATCAAGAAGTACAATTTCTGGAAGCTGCTGACTATCCTTGAAATGGAATCCCAGAGGATCCCACCTCAAAAATAAATAGTTACCACTTGGCCCTGGAGGCTTCACTTTGAATAATCACTCAACAAAGTTGACATTTCATAACAATAGACAGTCAACTGACTTACCTTTCTTGGGACAATCATGGAGACAGGCTCACAGATAGCCTTGGTCGCATACAATTTGAAAAAGCGGAAGATCTCACACTGTGACACTTTGCATCCTCTCTTTGGCATTACACCAAAGCCTCTCTGCCAACAAAAACAAAGTGAAAAATTAGTACCAAGATCCTTAAATTTTGCCCACATCATTGCAGAAATTACCTCCCTCTGATGTTAATGTGTTTCAACTTATCATTGTTTATGAGACAATAACCAATAAGCTTTCCAAGAAGATGTCCCCTCTTAGACCAATTCAGCTGTACAATATAATATGCTACTACCTTATGATATCAATTATACACAATACTAATGATAACCAGTCCACAAAATGCAAAGGAAAGTCATCCAGGTTATATGTTATCCGTTTCATACTCACTTGAGGTTCTCCTGTGATGTACTGGTTGAGGTAGTGGCAGTAAGGGGGACTGTCGGTAATTTCGTAATACCGAATGTTCCCATCACCCTGTCAGATACAATTACAGCTGTTTAAATTACATACTGTACATACTGTACACTGATTGCATATCACACAATGAAACATCACTATCATCTCCCACTTCCCTATGTTTCCATAGAAATTAAACATACAGTGACCATAGTAAGAAGCCCTGTTATCTTTTGCATAACTAATCCTCAACTTCACTACAATGGGTTGGTGAAATACCTCCCCATGATTAAAAAATACCAGCATTAGTATTTCATATCCTAAGTAGAAAACTGACCTGAAGTAAATGAATGTTTCAACTATATGCCTGACCCCGTAAGGGAAGTATTGCCCGTGGTGACATGGGCAGTACTTTAAGGGTTATGGCGTCCCTACGGCCCCAGCCAATCCTTTTCAGTTCTTCAAGTATCCCTCCGTTCCTTTTCTTTCCTTCGTACTTGCTGTCCCACCTCTCTATCACCCCTTCCCACTGGTGAGGGCTGGTTCTATCCAGAAATGAGAAATTTGGCATCCTCTACCACACCCTGGCCTGTTCTGTCTGTCTCTCTTACTATTTCTCATTCCTTCTGGGTAGCTGACGAGATCGCCCGACTGGGTGGCACAACAATGAAGACTACAGACGGTGGGAATGTTGGCTCGGGAGTATATACCTGTGAACCAGCAGTCCCCTCGTCTGTTGCCTTCGAAGAAACAGATCTCACTATCACCCTGACTCCCATTTGGGGGTCCGAGCATCTGCGCGGCTTCGGTTAACCAGACTTGGGACTGCTCAGCCAGACAGTCCGGGGAACTACAACAACAACTGTATGCCTGAATTTCCATCTTAAATAAGTA
The DNA here is from genome assembly GCA_034508575.1 of Petrolisthes manimaculis. Classification (NCBI taxonomy): domain Eukaryota; kingdom Metazoa; phylum Arthropoda; class Malacostraca; order Decapoda; family Porcellanidae; genus Petrolisthes; species Petrolisthes manimaculis. The sequence continues at coordinate 97,917 of JAWZYT010001279.1, read as the reverse complement.
TTTCCTGAGCCAATAAAGAAGTAATACCATACCTTGCCAGCCACGAAAACCACCCGTGTATCATGGTCGTAGTATGGCGTGAGGACACCTGAGGAGGAGTCAATAGTGTCCAGTCGTAGTGGTGAATTCAGTGACTTCTCATCCCACACCCCGTACTGCCGGTCACTGAAACGGCTGAATCCCGTGGTGAAGATGAGGCCTGTGTCCCCGCAGTACACAGCCTTGCACGCCTTGGACCCCTCATGACACACTCCTTCCTGTAAAATATATCACATACTGTACTTTCTGTATGACCACAATCCAAAGTATTGTATACCACTCTTTCCGCATGTACTGTTAAATTTAAAAAATATGATTTATATAGAACTCTAACAACAATTGGTACCATCACAAAGCATGATACCCAATTCAGATACGTTGGGATATTATAGAAATCAATATCTAATAAAAAATATATACAGTTAAACCTCGTTATAATGGACTAATAGGGGGAAGATGGTATCCGTTATTGTGGTTTGACCGTTATAGCGACGAATTTTTACGAGGGGTACGAAAAAAAAAAAAAGTGTATGTACAAAAATTACCACAAAATATAGATGCAGTTGACTCGAATAACACAATTTTGAGTAATGAGTGAAATGAGTTGGTGACATCCGTGGTGGTGGAGGTGGTAGGGGGGAGAGTAAGGGGAAGAGGGGAGATAGTGTGTGATATCGTTTGTTTACTTTTATCAACCACACACTCTGGTGTTTCCTTCTCCTTTCTCTGTCCGAGAAAAACCTTCCTTCTTGATATGGAAGGATATGACCTTCCGTTTTGTAAATGCACCACCTGACATGAAGCTGGTGGTTAACTCGTAAATTATTAAAAACGAGCGAGTCAAACACAAAGTGACAACCTATGTTAGGCCTATAATTCCCTTGACCTTGGGCTAGGGTGAATGGAGACTGAGGGTAAGGGGGGGGGGGGAGTGGTGGCAACACACACACACCCACGCTTGGCAGACGACAGTGATATCATTTCGTGACATGTTCATTATGATTTCACTCATTTTGTATAAGAACTCCTCGGATTTATTCGAGAGTCAACTGTATATATACATAAATAGGTATGTAATGATGTGTAAATAATATACCTACTGTACTGTATAATGTAAAAAATATAATAGAGAAACAAAAATTCAGAAAAAAAATCTCCAGCTGATTGTCCGTTATAACCGAAATCCGTTATAACGGGGTCCGAAATAACGAGGTTTAACTGTATTTAATAACTAATGGGAATAATTCAAATTGGTTCCCGGTCCCTCATATTTCAGCAAACGGATGCGCTATAGCGAATGAAGGTGAACTTTTCACACATGAGCGATAGTAACGAAACGCTATAGCCGAACCCGCGATAGCGGAGGGATGACTGTACTAACCTGTAGGAGCTTGCCAGAGCGTGGGTCTATAACCCTGAGGCGCTTGTCCCTGCTGGTGGTGACAATTCGGGAGCCATCTCGGTTGCATGAGAGACTGTAGATGACATCAGAGTGAAGGTCCAGTGTGATACACAGAGCTGCACGACGAGTGTCCCACACCAAGATCTGAATGGTAAACCAATTCCACAACTTCAGGCTCTCTTGCTCTAACATGTACAGTATTGTATAATGCTACTACCTTTAAAAAGATTTGTGTATAAATGAGAGCAATTTAGAAAACTAACCTAAGCAAAAGTTGTTCTTTTTTTATACAGCCGACTATCTTTTATAACGAAATCTCAAGACATAATGTTAGCCCCTCTCCCCCCCAATTCATTTATTATATCAAGGGTTTGTTATTTCTAATATAAATTAGCAATTAAAGTTTCATCTTCTTTGGTTGCCTTTATAGTGAACACTGATTCATTTACTATATTACACCAATATATTTTATAAATCCACACCAAACTAAAACAGGACTTTATCAGGGCACATTAAAATAAGAAATTTGCATTCAACGTTAGGAATTCTTATAGTATCATATGCTATAACAAAAATAATACTGAATATTTATTTGTTACAAACTTTATATTGTCATAGTTCATGTTAACACCCAACTTCAATTAAACTAGGTCATGGCCAAGAAATTCTTCTATGAGCTGGCATATCAGAGAAGAATTAAGTAATACATTTCATGTCCCTGGTTTCCAGTTACAGTAACAGTCCAGTCTTTAGGCATCCAACATTTAGGCACATCCGATTTTACAGCACTTTAAAAAAAAGTCTCATTCTGATAATTACCCGACATATCAGCACATTTTCCAAATTATTTCGGTACACGACAGCTATGAAAAGGGCGCCATGATCATCTGCCATCTTATGTAGTGACAGCATGGACTAAACTCCTCCCATTAGGCTAACTGGCTAGCTACCCGGGCTCTTGTGTGAGAGGGTAAGAGTAGCGCGTATGTGACGAGTTTATCCTGTATTCGGCCCTTATGAGTGAGTGAGCATCACTTTCAAATGTGTGATAAACTTGTGGTAAACTTTGTCTTGGCCTACCTAGATTATTACGAACATAAATTATTGAAAAATGGCTTCAACAAGTGGAAAGCTTTCTTCTGTAATGAAGAAACGCTCCCAGCCACAGATCATATACACATCTTAAATACGCCTTGAATTTTGTATTTCACAAATAAATACGAAAAAAATACGTTCTGTATTAATTATTCATTACTTACACTGTAGTTACAAAAGATCACATGCTAGAAAATTATCCAATGAGTCTGCAAAGTCAATGTTTCGGCACTTACATGGTCCCGAAGGTGCCGAAAGACATTATTTCTACTGTACAGTACCTGATAATCATATCCAGCAGAGAAGAGAATGTTTTCTACAGTGGGATGCCACTCGACGATGGAGACTCGGCGCTGGTGTCCCTGTAGGTCGGCCAAGGGTTCCGTCATATTGGTCTTGATTCCACCATCTGGGACGTGCCATAGCTTCACAGTGCAGTCATCCGCAGCGGAGGCTATCAAGTTGTCGTTAAAAGGACACCACTTCAGGTCCAGCACAGGTCCCGCATGACCAGTCACTTTAGCAGTGTTGATGTCAATACGTCCTGTCTATGGTAGTGGAAATGAAAATTAAATCAGCATTTGGCTCATATAGCCTAAAACATTAGCTATGCAAGTAAATCCAGCTCTAGTGGAACATGAATGTGAGAGAATAATCCTTTGGTTTACAAATACCTGTACATACATCATACTCTTTCAGTTGAAGATAATTGTTTATAATGTAACAATATAAACAAGTATCTTCAACTGAAAAATATCATCTACCATTAACCAATATTAACTGCTCACAAAACCACCAGGAATTCTTCTTCTACAGTGCAGAGAGAGTTAAATGCAATGGATCATGGTACTGTAAAACACAACTGCCTCAAGGAATTTGAAGAATGCTGTCAAAATGTCATTACAGAAGTGCTGGCACAGTATTCTTGAAGGAGTGTATTTTTCTGAATAGTAGTATGGCAATCAATCACTCTAAGGAATTGCACTTTAACATGGCAGTACATAGGTTTAGGAACTCCTGCAGGCAACTGATCACATAATGATTTTCAGTAAGAAAATAAAATTTACCAACCTTATCAAGGGGAAGTACAATGAAGGCACCACCACCTGCCACTTCCACAGCAATGGCAATAAACTTGGGGTTGACAGCACAGGCAGCAGTGTCATGGGCCTTCTGAGTAATGAGTACATTCTCATAGCAATTTTCTTTCCTTGACCCACGACCAAACACATGGCGGAACTTGGAGGAACGGATCCCACGGAATGAATTCTGAACCCATAGAAAATAAATGTTAGGTTCTGGTAAAGCCTTATAACACTACATCAAAGGTGAAGAGATGATATATCTGAAACAAAACTTAAGATGTAGTAAGAACTTAATGCAGTACACCTGTAATATAAAACAAAATTGTATTACTGCATTCAATACTGACATGATGCAAGTATTGTACCTGTACTTGGTAAAGTGTCAGCACTCTTTACATAAAAAGTGGAGAGAAGCGCATTCACTTATACTGTACATGTAACAAGTATATTTCATACAATTATTTCATTAGGTAAAACTTTTAGATGTACTGTAGCCATGAAAAACACATTAACACATTATGTACGTGATTACATACATTTACACAAAAGTACAGAAACAAGTAGTCTTATAACCTCAAATGCAAGAATTATAACTCCATAACTTGAATATTTTGAAATGTAAAATGAGTCATCAACAATGACAAGATCATATTTTTGTATCAGGAAGTAATCTTTATCTGAATTATTCAAAATACTGTACTATACTGTATTTTTATGTTACTCAACATATTCAAGTATTTAATGTTTAAAGCATACTGCAGTAATGATATTCATAAGTAAACCCTCTCTATAACAGACCCCCATATACAGAAAATCTGATTTGGCAAACCATATTTTAGTCTATCAAACAATTAAAAAATGTTCATAATGACCAATCTTTCACCCTATACCATTACTAATGTGCAGTCCCATTTCATATATAGAATGCCACACACAGCTTGAACTCAGATGTGACTGTGGCAGACGTAGTACTGTATTCAATGTGCCCATCCACCTCAGAGTGGGTCAACAAAGCAATTCTAGTGTGTACATTGTAGTGGTATCATTTAATCTTTTTATCCAGCTTTCATCACATGCTTCATATTGGACCATCTGCAGTATCCTATTTGCATGGCACATGGGGCCAGTTTGTCTTCAATTACTTCTTGGTTTTGCCAAACAGCACCTTCCCAATTAGATTATTACAGAGAGAGTTTTCTGTACTCCAAGCATTAATGCTCTATGGCCTGTATCCAGTTACAGTAGCTATTATTTCAAGTATTTAAGTGTTCACTGCTCTAAGTTTTCAAATACAGGTATTCATGGTTCAAGTGTTTGAGAATTTATAGTTCTAAGTATTTCAGCAATTATTGCTTTAAGTACGGTAGCTAAGCATTTACAATTTAAAGTACTGAAGCATATATAATCGAAAATTTACTGTTTTAAATACAGTACAAACAATATATGAAGCACCTACTTCCAAAGACGTCAAAGACAACAGGAATCTGCATTTATATACACTGTAATGATTTATTTTCCTGAAGCTCAGAGTAAAATCCAGATACTATATCATTACTGTACCTTGCATTTGATTGGTTGATGGGTGATCCTAAACCCTGAGCTTTAAGAAAAACAGAGTGCACTACGGGTGCATGTTAAGGACAAAAATCGCTTTATGCGACCATATTTGTCCATCCTTCATCACCCTCAGAAATGCATACCAGTAGTTACTGGTGTGTGCCTTATATGTATCCCAATGGTAACCAGAACATTTTTTTAATACAGTACTACAGTATACTATAATCCAATACTATAGAAGTTTGGTCATTGCAACATGACTAGGAACATTACACATAAAATCCCGATTAATTTATTCAGTGCTCACTTTTAGAATTTAACATTTCAATCCCACGGATATTGTCACAAACCTCATGGTGCTCAGATATCTATTGACAGGTGTGCTTCAAAATATCTTTGGATAGTGGTGCTTCACAAAAATCTCCCATAAAAAGCACAAGTAATAAGATCAGAATTTTTGGTCTCTCTAATGTCTCATCTATAAGAAATTCTAACATGCCAGTGCTTATAGGAGGGTGGACAGGATGTTATGGGCTTACACTCAAAATTTACAACAAGGCACATGGTTAAATTTTAGGGAATTTAGGGAAATTAAGAATAATCGAATTAGTTCATTAAATTATCTATCAAAAAGGAAAGAGAAAATAGAGATAAAGGGTGAGAGACAAGATTCAAATACAGGAGCATTTGCACAAGAAAGTTAGAACTGTTATAATGTACAGCTGGCAGCAAAAGTTCACTTCAATCCTATGTGCAAAGTACAGTATGAGCCTAATGATTCTGCAATATAATTTTAAGAAACAGCAAACAAATAAGTGTTATATATAACCAATCAAACTGTATTCAGAATGTTTATAACAAACAATCTCAGCTTAAACTGCCAACAGGGTTGAAGTGTATTTATTGCTACGAAGTTTGCACCAAAGAAGGTTACATAGAATATTTAAGTTTTATACATATAATCAGTGTAAATTTACATGGAACTAAGAAAATTGTGAGGGGTTATGAATCAAGTCAAAGCAAGCTTTGTCAATTTGCTTATAATCACTAAAAATCTATCCCACAAGATGTTACACTGATACAGTAGGTTTATATTTCTAAAAGCTTGAAAGAACTATGTCAAACACATTCTAATACAGTACACAACAAATACACATCACATAAAAAATGTAGCATAAAAGGAAGATATAATAATTTAGGTAAGTTCTGCAGGCTACCTATAATTTATATATGTCATCATTCTCATTCTATACATCTCGCGAAGTAGCTACTGCAATAAAAATGAAAAATTAATTACTGTACTATGTACTACAAAAATAACTTATTTACATAATACGCTTTTCAGCGGCATTTTGAACAAAATCAATACAATACATCCCTATATCTTAATGATTCTATGCAACTGAAATATTTCCAAGTATAATAAACTTAATGCCAACTTGAGAGTAAATAAACAATAATATAAACCAAGGGGGGAAAGGTCAACGAACAAGCCATGCAGGGTGTAAACAGAACATAATAAGGAATACTACGGTTGAAGTCTCACACACCACTCCTTAAATTTTGTGCAGCAAGTAGAGCCTATAATCATATTATAAGAATGAATGCATTAAGACTCAGTGAAACTTGGTACATATACACAGAAATGCTTCTGGAATATGCTGATATCATCAGAAATTGAACTTGCAACAACCGACTCTCATTTCTGCCTGGGCTACTCTGTATAGTCAATTCGCTCTCTCCAAGATGTGAAACTTAACCCATGGGCTGGGAGTTACATACATTGATGTAGCTTCCCTCGTGTGAGTACAGGTTTTTACATCAGAGAGAGAGAGACAGAATCAAAATTGCCAATTAGCTGTAGCAGAAGTGAAGTCCATCGCAAAATAAGAACAAGACTCCCAACCAATATTACAGAACTGGTATGAATCCTGTTCTTAGGGTAACAAATTCAAGTTGTGATACGACTATCATACTGAAAATGAACACTAGTGATCCTTACAATCGGCAATTACAATTATCAGTAAAGTTCAAAAGCTTTGACTTTTTTAAGCTACCATACCGTACTGTACTAAATTTGGTATGGAAACTTATTTGGAGACGAGACACTACAATATAAACATGAGAAGCACACATCATTGGAGAAAATTGGAACAGTGCTGAGAATCAAGTGCTGGCCACCAAGCTGAGTTCTGGTGCAAATGTTTCGTATACTGTATATAAACACCTCCATCTTGAAGAGCTAACACTAACCACTTACTTTTTCACCATTGAGTTCACCTGAATCCAGTGAGTGCTGCTACAAATAAAGCATCAAAAACTTTAATTCTTAGTAAGGTAGGTAAATGCTGCACATTCAATAGCTAATGCATAACAACTGATAACGTTTTAATATATTATACATTCACTAGGTGGGTGTTGGGAAGGCAAATGAGGCGTGATGACTATGAGTTATTATCTAACTGTCTATAATGATATTGTTTGCGGTAAGATTGCTGTGGTCTGTGGCTACCAGTGATGGCTAGGTTATCTGGCCTCCCCCCAAGGTTATAGACTTCAATGCCACTTGTAACCTACCGACTGTGCAGGCATTTTTGGTATATGCATTGGAACAGAGCAAGATTGGGACCTCTCACAACTGTAAAAAGAAATAAAAATAATCAAAGATCTTCTTTTACGAGAAAACAGTACCAAGGCAATTAAAAAGATGATCATGCACAAGAGAAGGGAACAAGAACATTTCACCAAGATGGAACTCGGCCATCACTCACCCCAATGTACTAGATACTGTACTGTACTTTCTGACAATGTCCCTAATCAGTAAATTAACAAGACCACTGGTTAGTGCACACGTAATCAGTTTCTATACATAATTATATGATGGGCATATAAGGCACAAACATACAACAAATTTTTGAGCAGACACAGTACCCACCCACGAACAACTATTGTACCGTAACTTTTAAAATACCTTATATTTATTTGGTACATTATGTAATATAAATGACTGTATATTACACAAAAATATATATAATATATATTCAGTACTTGACAAATGAACTTGAATTTTAAGAACTCCTTACCTCTTGTCACCCTCAACCATTTCCAACTTTTATCATCCCCCACTACCTACATATTTTGTATATTATACTGTATTGATATACTGTATGTGTATCTATCTATATACAGTATATTACATATAGGTAGATAGATACTGTATGCAATACAGTATATTGGCTTAGTCTGTCTACTGTATAGAACTCTCGAGTGAGTAGACCCATGTCACTGCTTTATACTTACTGTACCTTCTGTTTGTGGTCAGAACTATTCAACTTATCGTATTGGACCCCTACACAAATAAGACAAGCATAGCACAGTAGCTACCAAACCACAGTGCACCACACATGTCAGTCACTAATGGAGTGACTTAAGAGCTTATGCAGGTTCAAAATATGCTGTATTTGCAATAAACAAAGCAAATAAATGTTATTGTTATAAGCCTAATTAACCCAGGTTTTCCTGTACTGTACAGTAAAAGCAATATTAAAATCAAAGTTTAAAATGTTAAAGACAGCCTACTATACTGCAGATTGCAGTACAGTAATAAAATTAGTTTCATCATGTAAGATTATTATCATTGTCATGCAAATATATAAGTATTTTATGGGGTATATTATATTACCCGCACAGAACCTTTGCAAACAAAATAGCTACGGTACCGGTAATACATTCAAGACAGGTTAGAATTTATTTTAGTAGCTACTACAGTGTGTTAATCTTAAATATATTTTAGTATTTTATTTTTTGGATAAATAATACTGTAGCTTGTCAAGAATATCTAATGACACCAAAATTGTTCAAATAACACTGCCATGGTAGCTACAATATACTGGAGTTTAATTGAATATATAGGAGTTGGGAAGTGGCATTCCATCACCCACAATTCTTGCAATGGTGCAATCAGCCTCATACCCCCTATGATACAGGGGGAAGTGAGGGCTGGAGACCCCACTCTCTAACAAATATCCCACCAAAGGTTCAAACAGTCTAAGAGCAAGACCCCTTTCCCGTATGGGGTCCTGAACTGGCACTGGAGCCTCCCCACCCCTTGAAAAAAGGAAAATGGGGTATTGATGATGATGATTAATCAAATAAAACATAAAAGTGATGAAAGTTTAGTAGAGTATGGATAAGGCTACCGTATTTCAGAAAAACATCAAAATGGATATGATTTCGGAAAATCAAACCGAAAAGGGTACCGTAACATAAGATGCTTTATTACCACCAAATATAAACTGATAAAATCTATGTCATTGGAACATTCTTGATATACCGGTATTACTTTTTAAGAGAAGCATTACTGACACAGCTGGGACTGCAAGCTATACTGGCTAGGCTAACTGAACCTACAATAATAAAAGATTTAGGTCTAGTGTGTTTAATGTTGTTTCTTATGGTACCATTATACATTAACTCACATTAAGCAGACACCACAGAAAAAATTATCTTTCAATAATAACCAACAAATAAAACACAATCTAGGCCCACAAAAAGGAGAAAATATTCACAAAAAGACTGTCCCATCTATATTTACAATCAATTAATATACAGTTGCCTAACTTTTTTTATATAGCCTACTTGTATAATATTGCACAAATATATCGATTTGAAAATTATAACTTTTGTTTATTCTGTAAACTTTATTTCGGAGATGAGACTATAAGAGATGCATGTTTGGTCTTCAAATTCTTATCTTACAGTCCCTTCACTACAGATAATTGTTTCAGCCTGGAGAGGTTGGTTGGGTAATCAGTAAAGTGGTGGTTAGTGTTTGATCTTTTTCAGATCTGATTACCTTTAACTTAGGAGTGTATTGTTTGACCATATCGGGTATGTACTAATTGGTATTATTACACAATAACTGGTTTTTGGCTAGGCTTGCACAGTGTTGCCACATTTGGCTAGGTCCTGGGAATTTGCCCCAGTCACTTTATGATAGTTTACACAGGTTATACCCAGTAGTTTGCCCAGGTTAGGTCCCAGAAGTCTGTTGTGGTCTAGGTTAGGTTAGGTCAGACTAGTTTCCAAATTATGGTTGTAAAACGGGGCATTTCTGAGAGAAACACCATAGATGAAAATTGTGTTAGAATGGACCAAAATAGTGGGAAATGATACTAAAATATACTGTACAATATAGTGAACCCAGTTTTTCTGTAAATTTACCACACTAAATATTTTATATAGTTACAGCATGAACACCCTTACCTTATGTTAGGGTATTATTACATTATACCTGGATTTTTGGCTAGGCTTGAGCAGTATTACCCCATTAGGGCAGGTCCTGGAAATTTGCCCCAGTCACTTTATGATAGTTTACACCGGTTATACCTGGTAGTTTGCCCAGGTTATGTCCGGTAGTCTGCTGTGGTCTAGGTTAGGTTAGGTCAGACTAGTTTCCAAATTATAATATTATATTATGTTTGTAAACAGGGCATATCTGAAAAAACGGGGCATTTCCGAGAGAAACACCATAGATGAAAATTGGAATGGTCCAAAATAGTGGATAATGATACAGTACTTATATATACAACATAGTGAACCCAGGTTTTCTGTAAATTTACCTATGTTAGGAAATGTCATTTTATTACCATTCCAACTTCCCATATACCAATACAGTAAGTAATGTAGCCTTTGGAGCAAATTCTTCGTTCTGAAGTAAAGACCTAAATTAACGTTATGCATAACGTATGTTACAAAACAATGCTCATCAAAGTGGCAGTACCGGTACCATGTCATACCCATCAATATATTCCTCTGACTTATCACTTCTACAAAATGAATGTTAAGTTAAACTTACTAATTCGTAGCGATAATTACAATCTAAGTTAAAGTTATGGAAGTATAGACATCATTTTTATTTTGGACTTGATATGAGTAAATAAGCCACACCCTAGCTTATCCCAATCGATTCATTTCACCAATATCAATGTCAGGAAGCTTACAACCCGCACATCTGGCCGATACTTTGTTAATTGTGTGTTGTCATGTGTGTTTTGTGGTGCCCTGAGCCGTGACATGTCTGAGCCTCACCCACCATACCAACCCATTACCGCAATTACTACTCTACTTTCTCTTCTAACTACGAAATACTTGGCCTTATCAACGGTTTCCAAGCCTTCCTCGACATACAAGCTTTGAATTACGCATATTTTTGGAGCAAATCAACGATTAAAAATATGTAAAGGAGGCACAAACCCTGCTGGAAGGCTTCTGACAGGCCCTTGTGTCCACCATCTTGTTTACACTATGACGTCACCACTCGAAAGTCCAAACACAAAAATAATATACATTTGTTGATAAATTTGTTTGTTTTGCATAACCCATTTGAGTAGTAATATGCAGTTATCACTACTCCATAAATACAAAGTATCCAAATATTAACTTTATTTCAGAAAAACGTGTAGAGGCTTTAGACTAAATTTTCATAATTTTCCAAAAAAGATTTCAGGTAATGACCATTGCAAGGACTGTATAGTTGTTTTGATAGAGACCACTTTACACTCATTTGCTCTTCAGCCATCTTTACAGAGAGGTAGCCTATTATCTTTACTTTCAGCTGAATTATAAACTAAAATAAGAGAATCGTTGGAAATGTGGAAACAACTTGGACTTCCATCGTACATCTGGTACCTGCTTTTCTTGACTAAAGTAATCAATGAAAGGGCGGTGACCATACCAACTCCCTACTTAAACACGTTGTTGGATTACTCTCTCCCGGCTTCCAACTGAGAGTAAATATAAATAAATAAGTATTTGCTATGCCAAATTTTGCATAATTGGTAATGAGAAAAGATGAGTGTTTGTTTGTCTCTGTTAGTAACGTTAATATCAGTTTTGACACGGTCTAGAAGCATTCCAGAAATATGTATGAACAAAGAAAATCGAAGTCTAAGTTTACTAAGCTCCTGGGGGTAATAAAGTCAATCTGGTAAGGCCTTCGAGGCGAGCCGGTCGGCCCCATCTATATAATTATGTCTTGGCCTATATACAAATTAAAGAAGATCTAAAGATTTGTGAGTGTGTGTGTGTGTGATAAAACAATGTGACCATTTCCCAACAAATCTTTACAGAATATGGCACGAGCCACGAAGGCCCAGATGATATCCATCACCATAGATGCATCCTATAGAATAATGCATTAACAAAGAATAAACCAGCAGAATCCGACCTCCTTAATTCTATAAGGTGTTATCTATAGCTGATTCGGTAGGTTGGATAATCTACTGTATATTATCATAAGCTCGAAAGTTTGTTTGTTTGTTCTTCCATTCCTTGCTTGAGAAGGCCTGAGCCCAAGAAATCAAGGATGTCTTTACCTGTTAGCCCCCCTCGCGTATACTGTGTGGTCGCGTACCGTCTTAATCATATACTGTAGCTGTGGATTGTTGCTCATGCGAGACTTGGGAGAAATCACAAGCAAAGTAGTACCTGGAAGTATAATGTATCAGGAGACTACCCTCTTCAGAAGTATATAACTTGGACCCCCTCACAGGTAATCAGTCTCAGTCTCGACCGTGGGCCTGGCAGATGACAGACATGATACTGTACATACATACGTGTTATACAACAGTGTTCGCAACTTCGCCAGAGGCTTTCCCTCCGGCCAGCTCTGCGTATGGTGGAAGCTTTTTACCACGGTCCTAGCTTTTTACAGTGTCAGACCTGGGGAGCCACGTAGCCTACATATGAGGCTTTAACTTAATGCAATTTGGAAAGTGAGGGTTCGTAGCTACAGATGACTTTTAAGTGATTAGAGCTCGGCAAGCCTATAACCTCTTCTGGAGTAGGCCTACATACCTGCCTCTCCTGCAATCGGCACCATGATGAAGACACGAAGGAAGGGAAATACGCCTAACACCCGACTACATAATACTGTAGGCCTATCATAATAAACTGCGGATGTATTTTTAACACGCAAAAATAAAGTGACGTACATGACCTGCTGTGTGAAGCTTATATTTCCATACTACACTTCATGTCACCTCACGCGACGTCTTATAATATTATATAAACGTGTGTGTTTCTCGAGTCCATGAATTCTGTGTGTCTCGTTGAAGCAGGTGAGGCGACAGGACATTTGCCGCCGACTGTATATTCCAGTGTTATTTGTAGCAGACAAGTATATACATGTGTATATTATATTTTAATTGGGTAATTTATTAGTGTTCCGGTAATTGATCTTAGACTGCAGTACAATAAACCGACAGAGCCATGCAAATTAAGATATTAAACGGGGGAGTTGGTACAATTTCCGATTTCGCCAGGTTAAAAAAGAAAATATGGAGGATAGTAGTAGTCAAGGTAGTAGTAGTAGTAGTAGTGATGGTGCTGCGGTGGTGGTGGTGATAAGGCAGAAGTAAGAGATGGTGGTGAACGATGGTGGACCTTGGTGGTGGTGGTGATGATGATGATGACGATGATGATTATAGACATTGTTTTGAATGGTGATGGGAGCAATATATGGTGACAGTGGTGGTAATGGTGTCAGTAGCAGTGGTGATATAATAATGATAGTGATGACAGTAAAGATGATGATAGTGGTAGTGGTGGTACTGTAGACTACAAGCAAGGGTCAACAAGTACAACAACAACAACAACTTTCTCTGCTGTTTCTCGCCAGAATGCCCAGACCTGCCTGCCAGCCTGACGCGGGAAAATTCATTATCCTATTATATTTTCTGTATTGATTTATCGTTACGCGCCACCCCAACACTATAATTATCATATTATAGGCTACTCTCGACGGGCTTAAATAATTTCTCCACGGAAGGAAAAGAAACAGACTAAGGATTCTTCATTCTGTACTGTAGGCTATACCCAGCAGATGTCCCTCTACCACAATTCATTAAAACATCTCCGCTTCCTTCAAACTGCATAATGCCAGGAAACAACTATAGACGCCCTCAATGATACGTACTAGAAGCTGAAGCCAGACTGATCTGGTAATGGAGATAATTTGTCTATATACTGCTGTCATGTACATACATTTCAAAGCAGATGATGGGTTAAACGACATGCAAAAAATAAACTGCTGAAATCATACCTAGGATTGAGATTAAAGTTAGGTTTCCAACTTGCTATTTCCAGGCTTTGCTCTCCTTTTTTTTATCATTAATCTGTCTTATGATCAGTCCATTCCGGTTTGGAAAGAAAGTTAAGTTCAGTAGCCACTAATACCCTCAGTTGCCACCCGTTACATTCTAGATATAACTTCGCTCTAGGATAGGTTTTTGCTTACGATCTCGAGGCTCCTAACAACACCACCACCTTAAGATTTCTCTCGTCGTCCACAAACATAATTACTCTCTCTCTCTCTCTCTCTCTCTCTCTCTTGTGTTGACCGCTTCCCCCATTTTAATCATTTCTTAGCCTTTCCGGCAAATGTAATACAATCTAAGGCAAACACATCAAAAATATATACATGTACATAATTATATACTTAAATATATACATTACATATATCATCTTATGGGAAGGGAATCTCCTCTTCAACACACTGCAATGTAAGTAGGCAACGCAAAATGTGTGTCTGAGGTCATAAGCCTTTGTTGGGACTCGGTATATTTTCGTCAGGATAATAATAATAATAAAAAAAAATTACACACACAGACACTACACATACTGGCATCAATCTGTCCGTGTGTGTGTGTTGTTGCAGCACGGGTTCCCACGCCGGTTTACCTACACACTATACATACTTCCACATAAAGTCATCATGCCATTGGTCTTTCCTGGACTACATACACACACACACTGACGGTAGACGCTGTTTGTATGTACAGCCAGCAGCATAAATACACGTCTATTATCATGTATTTAACAATGCTAATATGACCAGCTAGATAAAGTTGTATTCTGAATCAGCTTCTGTTCTAACAACACATACAATTTACTGTATGAGAAGTATGTGACATCTCTGCATTTATAATGATTGTATTACAACTTCACTAGAAAAAAAAATGAAATGAACTTATGCTGGTGACTGTACCTGCATGCTTGGTCCACACTGGCTCCCGTCATAATATTATACACACTGCCACCACAACCTACCTTATGTGAATTATTATATATACTAACTTGACTAAATTAACGATTAAGAAACAACGAAATAACTTGATTCCTCCGAAGCACTGTATATGCTATGCAGAAAAGAGGACCAGCTAGCTTAACAAAAATAATGATATAACATGTTGCGTAGAGGAATCAATTGCTCCAGATTTACTAACACCGTAATACTCCCTTCCTTTAACCACATTTAACCTACTTCGTGAACTAGTTTTATGGAAGGGGGGGAGGGGGGGGGGCTGTGGCTGGAAGATTATTTTTTTTCAGTGTTCTTTTATTACAAGGCAGTACATTCACCTATCACCACGTTAATTATCAGTTACATAAAGCCTATAGCTCCGTCCCTTAACCAAATAATAATAATAATAATAATAATAATAATAATAATAATAATAATAATAATAATAATAAAATCCTGGTGTAAGGAAATTGATCGATGGCTTTTGCATGATTCCTTCAAACTACTGTATTATAATACTACGAAACAGATTTCCTATTATTTGTATTGAGGTACACGTAGTCTGTTTCCTATAGTATATAGTTTGGAGGAATCAGAAACCGTTTTACAAAATATGTTTACACGACCATAGGTATGTACCGGTATGTATGTATGTATAATATGTAGCCTATATATGTAAAACAAAAACGTACACAACAGCAGAGTTACGTCTTAATTAAGGGACCCTGTGATGAGGTCAGAAAATTGGAAATAAATGAGTCCTTCAAATATTGCCATGCAACACCAACTATATGGCAGGAGTTTGTTTCCTGGCATGTTCAGGTGGAATCAGAAGCCTCCAATTTTCATACACGATCGCAGGGTGCTTATATAACACTGACTTGAACTAACGTCAGACGAGTCAAACTGTCACAATAAAACTCGACAGGATAATCTCCCGTGCCTTTAAAGTACACGAATACATTAATTAATTCATTCTAAAATACGCACACTTTTATTTACGAATATGTATATTTATATATGTATATTTATGTATATGTATATTTATGTATATCTTTCCCTGTAGTCAGATTATTAAGGTGTGTGTGTGTGTATATAATGTTTTTTAATCAGTGTGTGTGTGTGTATGTGTGTGTGTGTGTGTGTGTGTGCTCTTTACCTTACGCTACCCTACTGAACTGAGGTAAAGAACAAGAGAGAAAGTTATGTACCATCTGCCGTCTCTGTTTATAATGGTATACTCCCCTCCCCCCTCTACCCCCTATTGCCCCCCATCCCTCTCCTCCCTTCCAGCCCTCTCTCTTCCTCATTCACTTCCCCATTTCCCTCCCTTCCAGTTCTCTCTCTCTCTCCTTTTCACTTCCCCACACCTCTCACCACACCCCTTCCTTCCAGTTCTCTCTCTTCCTCCTTTACCTTCCCATTTCTATCTACTGTATATAATGTAACATAATGATAACTCTCTCTCTCTCTCTGTCCCTCTCTCTCTCTCTCTCTCTCTCTCTCTCTCTCTCTCTTATTTTGCCCCTGTTTCTTTCCCCTTCCGCTATCTCATTCTTATTTCCTCTTTTCTATCCTCCTTTCCCTCGATTGCAGACTATTTTCCTCCCTGGGAATAATGATGATGGATTACACACACACTCATACTTAAAAGCATGTACACGCACACACGTAAACAGAGAGAGAGAGAGAGAGAGAGAGAGAGAGAGTTAATGACAGTGAAGTAGTAAGGAGTAAGAAATGGAGTTGGTTGTTGCAGGAAATGAGAGGGTGTGTAGAAAAGTGTGTATCATTAAAGACAATTAAAATCTCTAAGATGCTGCTGGCAAACTTAGCTGTGGAGGGCACTGATTCCTCCAAACTCTTCCACACAGCAGACCAAACCAATAAAAAATAATGATGACAACCACAGTTTCTTCTCATAGTTTAGAAGAATTTGTAGGCCTCAAAACCTCGTCGAAAAAAAAACCCATTACACTCGGGGGAGATTATCTTGTTGTTGGTGAACTTTGGGGCTAACGAATCCCCCAAACTATGCCGGGAAACAGACGACCTCAATGTTAATACAATGGCAGATCCGTTTCGTGGCATCATTACGGAGGAACTCGGCAGCCCTACAGCAACAAGAGATTCCCCACTAAAATATAATGGAGGGCGTGCATAGAAGAGGACAAAGAAAACATTATTATGTACATTATAGGACTAACACAACAATACAAGAAGGTAATTATTATTGTTGGCTGTGTTGTTACTAGTATTTACCAGATAAGGATATTGAGGTATTATACGTATGTAGTGTATACGCTGCTTTCACTACATCTACTTACCGCTTCTCTCTTGGATTGTTTGTCTGTTTGTCTGTCTGTTTGTGTATGTCTGTTACTGACCGCATGCTTTCACTTTATCTTCCTATATACTAAGTAGCCAACCGGAACCCCAGTAAATCTTCCATGTAGTAATAGGCTATACTATATATCCCAGAAGAACTATACTCCGGGAATGTGTATGCTGATTCACAATATGTTTTTAATTTCCTGTGATGCGAGAACAAACATACAATCATACACTATAGGCTATACCGTACTGTATTATATTCGAAGATCGGTCTCCTCTCTCTCTTTCTCTCTCTTTCTCTCTCTCATTTTATTACATGGCAATTTTGGTAAATGTACAGTAATGTAACCCAAGACAAACCACACCAAAATTTTACAAAACAACAATATATCTAATAAATTATATACGTGTGCAACTTATACACTCAGACATGAACCTAAAACATGTAGTCCTCTCTAAAGGTCACATACGACTACTTTGAAGGGAATTTAATCTGTACATTTTCGCCAGGATAGAATAAAAACTCACTATAATATATGAACACGATAACCACACTAACCCCGGACGATTCAGTTAAGGTGTTGCAAGAATTTCTCCTTTTTTTTTAATAGTCCATATAAATATCTACATAATTATGCAATGCGATATAATTTACCGGTACAATATATTAACACGTAAATTAATAAAATATAATAATCTTAATGAGCTATTGTTCATAATATTCTTCAATGTGTAAGAAAGAGACAATGCAGTTTTCAAGAATTATACATGTACAGACGTCGGCAAAAGTGGTGTCGCATCACTTAGCATTTCTTGAAGGATAACATAAAGGTTAATAATAATCTAACCAACACTGAATTTCAATATCCAAGGGACAAATTAGTAAACTACTCTGTGTTTTCATTTTACGAACCTGTGAAACATTTATTGCCATACTGTATATACTACATGAGTTGGCAGATGAGATGTGGCGACACGACTTTTGCCGCCAACTGTACAATCAATGCCCAATATTCCTGCAACACCTTTGGAAGAAACGGACTTGAAATGAGAATGATGCATGGGAAGCTATAATTACCGATATATATCTATTGGTGTTTGTTATATTGATTTATATATGATTAACTTTAGTAATGCATGGGAAGCTATAATAATATATCTATCTATTAGTGTTTCGTTATATTGATTTATATGATTCACTGTAATAGGTCACTTTTTTTCATATATACACATGATGCAGGCAAGACTTTTGACGGTGACTGTACGTGTTTTCAAAGTGACAGGAATTGAACGAAGGAAGAAACATCCCACTAGTCCCAGAAGACCTTGTAGGAAGTCGAAGGAAGGTGTATGAAGATAGAGAGGAGGGATATCAAGCGAGAAGGGAAATAATCAAAGAGGAAAAAAGGAAAGTAAGTCAGCAAAAGAATGATTGATTGAGGGTGTGTATGTATGGGTCGGGTCCGAAGGTGTGTCAGAAAGGGAAGGAGAGGAGAGAAGTCAGCCTGGTTAGTATAAAGTAGAGCAGTGGTTCACCTATTTTATCCACTTTTGCTTCCAGTTAACTCTCTCTCTCTCTCTCTCTCTCTCTCCATGCAGTTAACTTTCTCTTCCTCTTGTGTGTTCTCTCTAGCTACTCTATTCTCTCTCTCTCTCTCTCTCTCTCTCTCTCTCTCTCTCTCTCTCTCTCTCCACTTATTGTAGCTACTCTGTTTTCTCTGTTATAAAGATAGTAACACAGATTTCACATTCCTAACAACAGGTCTTAGTCGAACACACATCCAAAATCAAGCCAGTAAATGTGTCTGTCTAAAGAGAAATAAATGTATGTATGAACAGTGACGAGACACTATAAAAAAAAAATATATATATAATAATAATAATAATAATAATAATAATAATAATAATAATAATAATAATAATGATAATAATAATAATAATAATAATAATAATAATAATAATAATAATAATAATAATAATAATAAAAATGATAAAAT
Organism: Petrolisthes manimaculis; assembly: GCA_034508575.1. Lineage (NCBI taxonomy): Eukaryota > Metazoa > Arthropoda > Malacostraca > Decapoda > Porcellanidae > Petrolisthes > Petrolisthes manimaculis. Next base: position 78,324 of record JAWZYT010001279.1, on the reverse strand, counting down.
AAATATCCAGGTCTGCTTCCAATAATTAATTAAATTATTAATTAAGTAGGTAACACACTTTTGGTACATTAAAGCGCCTCGTTTCCTATACAATAATCATGCCAAGAAACAGCCATTATAGGAGGATTATACATTACTTTGGGGGACTCAGTTACTCCATATTTACCCACACACACTGTACTATACCCGATTATAAGACTGGCATCATTTACTTTAGACTCAGGCCAGGCAGGCAGGTGACTTTATAGGTCAAAAAACGAAACAAAAACTTGTCACAAAATTAATTGTCTCAGTTTATGGACCCATGACTGAGTGTGGTATTGTCTGAACACACACACACACACACACACCTCCAAACAAACACACACGCATGCACACAAACACGCCCTTCTAAACATACACACACAAACACCCTCTCTAAAATCACACACACCCTCCAAACACACACACACACAAACAATCCGTCGAGACCTTTTTTTTAGCAAGTCAATATTCTAGAACATAATAGCAACAAAATAATATAATATAACAACAATAATTCAACAACAACATCAACAACCAACAAAGACAACATTTACAACAACAACAACAACAACAACATGTGTGGGACGCGTTCGGTTACCTCAATTAAAGAGATCGGAGGTCGCACGGTCACCTGAGTTACAGTTACTATAGTTATGAGCTCGTATTGGTTGTTATGATTGTTGTTGTTGTTGTTGTTGTTGTTGTTGGTATGAATATTGTTGTTGTGAATGTTATTGTTATGATTGTTGTTATTGTTATGATTGTTGTTGTTGTTATGATTGTTGTTGTTGTTATTGTGATTGTTGTTATTGATATGATTGTTGTTGTTGTTGTTATCATTATATTTTGCTGAATAGTGTACTAAATTAATATAGTTTTTGAGGAGATATACAGATTGGCAAAATAATATTATCAGACAGTAATATGTGTTATTAACATGGAAAGTGGTTTAAATCATTATACAGACACTCTGTATATTATAATAACCAAACTCGTTGAAAAATAACACTAATGACACAGGAAGAGAGTCATTAATATATTATAATCGAAAAGATTTAATAACGAATTAAACTCATTGAACCATAACACTAATGAAACAGGAATAGTGTCATCAAAATATTATATTACGTACTCGAAACAATAGGCTTAATAAGTCACCATGTTGTCAGAAAGGTCGAAGGAGCAAAATATATAATAATTATGATCAAGGCTTTTTATAAGGTTACTAATTTCTTCATCAGGGGAAAAAAAAAATGTGTGTATAAAACTCCCAAACCCGACGGTAAATATCAGAGTGTTAAGGGACCCTGTGATGTAGTAAGAAAATTGGAGGTATATGAGTCCTTCAAATATTGTCACAAAACACCACCTATATGAAAAGAGCGTGTTTTGTTGCCTAGCTAGGGGGAATCAGAATCCTCCAATTTCTCTACACGATCACAGGGTCTTTAATTAATTGGTGGTGTTGTTGGTAAAATGGGATGCTACTCATTCCTCCTAACTATAATAGAAAACAGACGCCCTCAATGGTACTATTAAAGGATCTGTTTCGTGGTTTAGTTTGGAGGAATCAAAGACCTTCCAATTCACCAACAAGAAAATCCCCCCTTAATTAAGTATAACATTGATATCGTCTGGTATAGTTGGAGTGAAATCAGAGTGTGCCCCTAAAGCCTAAGGAAACATACACTGTGATTATAGTGACGATGAGGAAGAGTCTGGCAATCTGTCGTTCTTGTGACCTCACCTACAAGGCCACTAGGTCAGTTAGTCTTATTAGTCTCTCTCTATCACACACACACACACACACACCACCGCAGGACTGAATTGACCTTCCTCTAGGCCGGGACACAATTACGAAATCCTTCCCACTTTACCATCGGGTCCTTGGTATAGCATAGACATATTTTCCTTCGTCCTCAGGCAGGCCTTCCCCTGTCCTTCAACCTAATTTCAGAAGTTACAACGTGCAAATCTGGTCTGTTGTCGAAGGATGAAGGACGAGGGAAGAAGGAAATATGTATACAGGTGTGTAACAAGAACATGAAGGAAAACCCTTCAAAAGCTTCGACTCTTAATGATTCAAGTGAAATGAGTGAGTGAGTGAGTGAGTTGAACCCCTTTTAAGAAATGGTCGACCCAAGAAGAATGAGTGACTGAGTGAGTGAGTGAGTGAGTCAATTGAAGCATTTTAGAAGTTGTCGCCCCAAGAAGAACAAGAACAATAATTACGATAAGACCTTGAGCTCTCGGCTGAGGCCGAAGCTAAAAAGAACAAGGAAGGAGTGTAACTATAAAGTACCGGTAAGGGAAAAATAGTACACTGCACTATAAGTATACTTTAAAGGCTTGCATAGAAGAATTTGTACACTGGCTCCAAAATTATAATTTTTATTCATTTTTATTTATTTATTTATTTTCCAAGTTACACCAAACATTTACATAAGAGGTGTACATAATTATCGACACACCTAGAGGTACTGTACATATCTATAGCTTGTAAGCGCAGGAATAAATACAAATATTGCATCAAAGTTCACATTACATTTTCTTAGAAGGGTAATACTGATCTGTTCGGCAGTGGGGGATTGATTCGAGGATGAAAGATGACCACCCTAAGCACTGAAGGCTCTGTAGAAAGAGGGAGAAGGCGATAGAGGGGTGGGTGAGACAACAAACACGAAGGAAGTAAACTGTGGTGTGGTGGAGGAATCAATCTAAGCGGCAATAATAAAAGTGAAAATCGGACTGGCGGGCTCACAATTAAATAACGTGTCTAACCACAGTGACATTATAGCCTACATATTTTTTTCTTGTTCAGGTTGTGTTTCGGCAAAGATTGGAGGCATTCTTTAACTGCTACCGTACTCTCTGTTGCAGTACGTGAGAATCTCCACTTTCTATTTTTAAAGAAAAATATGATGTGTGTTACGTATAACCTATTAATGTGAAAGGCATCTCCTACTCTCTCTCTCTCTCTCTCTCTCTCTCTCTCTCTGAGTTAATGTGGCAAATATTTTCTAGTAGGAGTTTTAGCGCCTCTCGGGACCAGAGCCACTCCCTTTCATTTCATCCAGTTTCGCAAAATTGTTGTAATATGTCTGTGTGTGTGTGTGTGTGTGAGTGTGTACGGAACTTAACCCTATGTTCTTTACAGGTAGGAACACACACACACACACACACACACAGATGTTGACAATTTCTCCTGGACATACTTCCCTCCCTCCCCCTCACTCCCTATCATTGCACAAGCTTTATAACTGCAATGACTCATCAACACCAACTCATTCTTTTACTAACCAAAACAACAATTGATTTTGGTGAAGAAAAAAGGAGAGAGAGAGAGAGAGAGAGAGAGAGAGAGAGAGAGAGAGAGAGAGAGAGATCGCTTGCGTGTGTGTGCTTTCCTGTACACATTTAAAGAGGTGGGACAGCAAGCACGAAGGAAACTGTAGGAAAGTAGCTAACGACAGATGCATTATTGAGAAGAAATTATTCGGCTCCGAAGACGTATGTACCAAAACTATCATTAAGCTCGGCCCTGCATGCATTTTATATTACAATTACTATACACACACACACACACACACACAGAGGGAACCATTACACAACCAGGCTTCACCTTCACTCGTATAGTCTATCCTAAACCCATCACCTTGACATAACACTCATCTCCTGTAGTGGTATTTATGTCACTAACGGACCCTGTGAGGCTTCCTTAGCCCTGCATGGGAGGTGATAAGGACGTGTTGAAGGGCTACTGATTTCTCCAAACTATGTCAGAATACAGACTATGCCTCATTATATGAGTAGGGGCTCTGTTTTATCACATAGTTTGGAGAAATCAATAACTCCTTAATTTCCAGACAGTACTAATTCCCCTTAATCTCATATACAAGACTTTACTTACGGAACACTTTGCCTTCTTCCATCTTTTCTCGCCTTACTACGACTTGTACTCCTTTATACGTAATATATATATAAGAATCTCGAACGAAATTTGACGTTATTTGGAAACTCTTTCCCTTCATTTTACCTTTCAAAGCGCTAATCTCTTTGATTTACTCAATAATGTGATAATTGTAAAGTACAATCCTATAGTTCCTGGCAACGAAGGCTATTGATTTCCTCATCGTACTATAGGTTCCAAAGTAGTAGTAGTGACTTCTGTATCACTGCTCTACATTAAACGCTGCTAATACACAGCAGTATTATACGCTAAATCGAAACGCGTAACTTCTGGACATATTGAGAAGGCCATCGGTGAATTATTGCCAGGATAAAAATTGTACAGTGGAGTTCAGTAATGAAAACTGGGTAGTATCCCACTCATTTAAAAATTGTCATTTGAGTCTGACAATGAATGTGGCTGATTACCTCAAACTGTGCTACAAAACATATTTCCTACTCGTTATAGAGGTAGGATACAAAAATGTTTTGTAGCTTAGTTTGGAAAAATCAGTAGCTCTCCAACTCGTCCAAAACATAGGCTACCATATATCCCCTTATAAATCTATAGTAACTTCCAGCCTTTTTTACACTCCAGTCATATCTCTCACACTCCAACCAACTTTCCCGTATTTTATCCTCTTCATCCCAGCTCTTCCACACTCCAACCAACCTTCTCACTCACCGTACGAATCCCTTACCAATTTTGATAATATGACTTACTTGAAAGAGAGGCGACGGTGAAGGAGAGGGAAGGAAGTGTTTAAAATCAGGGGATGTACTGACGGCATATAACCTCTGTTTAAACAACTCCCTCTTGCAGCAGATTTAGGTAGATACCGATGTTAATGCGATGGCGGCCGAGGAATAAAACGCCTTTGCAACGGTTCACTTTAATCAGTTACTGTTCAGAGTAAACATTGAAATCTTTCAGCTTTCAATATCATAGCCTTTTAGGACTAGTAGGCTACCTTGAAGAGAAATACGTTACTTAATAGGCTTAGATTACTCTATATTTATATTTTCAACTACAGGTAATTCGGGAAATGTCTCCAAATCAGTTGTACAACGTTGTACTGAAATTAATCTTACTTTACAATGTAACTTCACGATCTTCTTCACAGTGTCACATCGATACGAAAGTAGAGCACACGTATACTTTAATTAGTAAATAATATCCTAGCTAGCACCTGTATTCATAAGAATATAGCACACCACTCATGAAAACAGAGCGCCGAGAACAGAATGCTGCATTAAAGACAAATATTAATCTCTCTCCAATGAGTTTCAGATGAGGTATTCAGAAATCTATGATATATGCATCAAACAAATTATTAGCAGAAATCTTATTTTTTCGTAGCATATATAGACAGGGTCGTATGCAAAAATATGATGGCGTTGTAATGATACGATGGCTCTCTGTAGTATCCTGGGTCCATGATACTCAGTTCAAGCTCATTTAAATGCCAAGTGAGTTATGAGGGAAGCAGTGCCTATTTTCTTTGCAAGGTACACTCACAAGCACTGCCGCGTGGACAGGGACTCACACATATTCAGAGATGTAGCACCACTGATTATTTAGCTCGAAACAATCCACGTGTGTGAGATGGAGTATCCTCGATACACTAGCACATGAAGTGAACTTTGTTGCTTAAGGAACTACATCACTTAAATATCTTAAACATGTGAGACCCTGTACCACGCGGCAGTGCTAGCGACTGTACAATATCTTCAGTTTCAAGGAAATAAAACCTATTACTCTGAATGCAGTGAGTAATTATAAGGTATTTATAATATGCGCCAGAGATTTTTGCCTGTGTTCAACTGGACAAACCGCAGCGTCGAAGTCCACACTCTCACACTCACATCAACCCACTGACTGAGTGACTGACTGACTCGTCTCTCCCGAGAAAGTCACTCCCGGTCGGTTTCAGTGGCTGGCAGCAGGGTCCATCTTCGTGGATCGTCGAATCCTTTTGACCGACCAGAACAGTTCCGCTTGCTTTGGCTTGGTTTCACCCAAGCGAACTTCGTATCCGATTGACGTCCAGATGACGGCTTTGGTGGATCGACGAATCCTTTTGTCCGACCAGAACAGTTCCGCTTGCTTTGGCTTGGTTTCACCCAAGCGAACTTCGTATTCGATTGACGTCCAGATGACGGCTTATATATATTAACGGTCATCGTATTTTCCCTTCAGTTGTATAAAAACATAGGAGGGAGAAGGCGTTATCCTGCTCTCCTGTTTCAATATGCTGTTATATTTCCTATATTATTTGAGTAGTTATTGAAATGGTTCTCTATATGTATAGAAAAGTATTATAATGTTGTTATTTACATTTATATAGTGTAAATTATACTGCATTATTATAAAAATAAGCAATATACGATATATTATTCAAGTTAGGGGAGTAAGGTAAGGAGGGGGAGGGAGTGGGCTGGTAGGAACAGCCAAGACAAATGACTAGTGGTAAGGATTGAAGGTCAATGCGAGGGTTATTACCTTCGACCCTGGTGATGGTCGAAGGTAATACCCTCGCATAGACCTTCCTGACTCTTAGTACGGGCCCTAATGTTTCCCAAGCAGAGTCACTCCTTCCCAAGTGTTTCCCGAACTTCCTTTTCCACATGGTCCAGTGTTGAAATCATGTGGGTATTCACACTGTGAACTGCACTGACCAAATGCCTATTTTCATTGCCAGAAGTCTCTAAACATTTTCATACAGTAATTAATGTTATACCAATGCTGAAACACAAGGAAACTAGTAATTCGAGTTCAATTCAACCTTTTATTGAAGTCTGACCTTAACAGAGCCGAAAATGGAAGTGTTGAAATCTTACTTATTAAGCTCTAGATTTCTCTTTATAGCTTTCTAACTAGGAATGGAGCAGGGTTGGATTATAATAATGTACAGTACTGAACTATACTGTTCATTTCTGAAGTTAAGAGTACATAGTAGAGTACTGTACATCAATCTACCAGATAACAATCTCTGAAACAAATACATTGAGACTAAGTTACTACCATAGTTGGTTTCACATTTTGTTAGTCTGTATTGCAATGGATTGATCACATAATTTCTTGAACCTAACTCCAACCCCAGTAAAAAAAACTTGCTGAAAAACATCAAGCAATAGCAATGCAATATTTTCTCTCAAGATGAAATATCTTTAGAAGATAGAATAGAAAACTGTCAATGAAAACAACAACTAATTACAAAATAAAAACAAAATCTGTTCTTAATATAACATGGGATACTAAGTGAAATGATTTGAGACCATTATTAAAGAAGTTTAGTAGAAAAATACATCAAAGTAAAAATATTAGAGAAGAGAAGTGAGAATGAAAGTAGTATCAGATATTTACATTAAACAAATTATACAAACATTGAATCACCTATTTTTGGACATGCACCTTCAAATAGCTACAGCAAAATAAGAATAATAATTCAGTAATAATAAAAATAAAGCAATCATTTGTGTGGCCAAAACTGGCGGCTCTGCCAGGGTCGTCTTGTGTGGTGGCTGGGGTGGTGGTAGCTGTGGTAAAATATTGATATATATATATATATGTATACAGTATATGTACATATATATATATAAATATCCAGAATCTATTTCTTCTCAGCAGACAGTACCTGGCAAGAGCCAATTCCCTTAGTAGCTCATTCTGCATTTCAAACTCAGATGGAATTAGGAATTCAGAAGCTAAGTACAGTATTGGTTTCTATGTGATATATTAATATTTAGCAAACACCAAACTACACGGGGCATGGTCAGATGCTGTCCGTTCAGAAATTAATAGACTATAGTACCAGAAGCACCACATCAAGTGCACCATAATATTTTACCAGTCATGTGTAAATAGGTTTTGGCAACTTTAAAGTTCAGGCTTCACCAAAAGACAATAGTAGCCTACTAACTAACAGGGTGAAAATTTTCTGGTGTCACTCTTTGGGCCATAGGCAAGAAAAGTTATGGGCAAGGAGATGACGACAACTGGTAAGATGGCTGCTGTATGGAGAATCTATGGAGCCGTTGTACCTGTTTTGTCATTTCCTAGCTCGGGACTTTTCTTGTTTATGCATCACAGGAATCAAGGATTGTGTAAGGGATATCCAAGACATGTTTTATCATCCGAGTGGCACATGGACTATTTCACCTGGCTTGTTGACACTCTAGTCCCTGTACAGGGTCTCATAATTATAAGGTCCCTGCATAAATTTCAATCTGAGCAATATGCAAGGACTCAAAATGAATTCTTAGTATATATAATAATAATAAATTATAGATTCAACATTCCATTGTAAAACAAGAAAAAAAACTCTTCTACTACTGTACTTTCCACACTGGACCTAACAGAGCTCAAATTATATGTCAACAAGAGCCAAACTCTAAGTACACATGGCTTGCCCTGCAACTACTTTCACAAAACAGGAATTGGGGACCTGCATTCTCCATTACCATAATAAATTGGAATCTTAAGTTAATAATCATTATCATTATGACTCTCCTGAGCAATACACTATCAGTATCATTAGTGCCACTTAGTTACATATGCTATTAGTTAAATTATATGTATATTCTATTAACCACTTCATTTAATGTCACTTGTGTAAACTCTTATTCACCTCCTTTGAGTTAAAATAACCATAACATATTTTTTTTCAAAGGAAATATACCTTAAGCATTTTGAAACTTCACTACACATAAAAGAACTTAAGTTATCTCTGCAATCTCCATGCAGACAAATGCAGAAGCAACTCAGGTTATGCTATCATACCTATAATAAACTCAGTGATTAATTCTAAAGATTCATTATTATTAGAGTATAGTACTTAATGAAAAGTTCATGCTACACTACTTGCAAAACTCCAACAGAACATACAGTACTTATCATGGTTATATATGAAATCACACTATTATACTAATTCACAAGTTGACAAGGACATTCCTACAGTTACGGTGTAATCAGATCGAGGAAGCTGGTTTAAAATACCTTCCAATCAGATCTTACGACCAAACCCTCTGAGCTATTTGACTGGCTGACTACAATAATTAGGTACCCAACCAGACAGATCTCTGAGGACGTGTGTGTACGGGAGGGCAGATCAATTCAACATTTAATCACGCCTCAAATACAATGCGGGACAATGGTATAGTTCAGTTCCTCATTAAGACTGAAAATTTCCTGCAATGTGAAAACATTTTTTACTCTTTTTTTTTCAAAAGATAATGCACAATTAAATTTTATAAAATATTTAGTCTTGACTGTACTTCAATAAGCTAATTTCCTGCAATGTCGAAATATTATCTTTATAGTGATCAGTCGTGATATAAATGGCAAAATACTGATTCAGTCTCTCCTGTACAAACACCAAGAAGATGATAATGCACAGTTCACAAGTGTCAAGATAATACAATAATGTCAGGTAATAGAGGAGTTAGATCTCCATACAACAGCTCCATTGCCACCATCACACCCAGTCATACATAGCCTAAATGAAGAGACATGAAGACAACAGCAAATTCAAAGGTTACTCAAGCATCTAGACAGGATGATCCTAAACTGCAAGCAGAAAAAAGTGCTTATAATCATCGACACACTGATTGTGATCATCTAAAACAAGTAAATACTTTTCCTTCCATTTCTCCATGCACAAATACTAAATACAAAATTATTCTAGAAGTAATTAGAAGAATATTACAACACCCTAGAGAGTGAATCATTAAACATCGTGGCTAAAATTATGAAAAGAATTCTTATTCCAGTTTCACACAGCACAACTTTTCACTCTCACATTCTCTGACCTTGAGATTGTCATTTGTTTGACTAAGTGCATGTGTACTTGTGGGAGAACATCATATTATACAGACAGCCTTCTCTTTAAACAAGAGGAAGGCCCAGTGCACTACATAGCATTCCATTATTGAATCAACTTAAATATAGCCAGTCAACCATTATTTTTACTGTAGTATATGCTATGTAGTAATTGTTTGTTTTTATTTTCTGCTGCAACAAAATAACAGCCATGTACAGTACTGTATTAGATTTAAAAAAAAAGTGTTACAGGAGCTTAATTTGAGTACAGTAATCTCTATTGATAAGGCTTCCATTATGTGAAAATCACATCTTTTAATATCAACAAAAGAGCAACTTTCACTTCTTGATGCTTGTACAAGTCAGTGTAATAATGTTTGATGTTTAAATATGACAGGCAAATATGACAAATTCTTAATCAAAAGCAGCCAGTTTCAATTGAGGAATGCTGAGTAGGGCCATCCTTATGTTTAAATAGCAATATGAACCAGAGCCACACTGGAGATCTGGGTCTTGCAAGCCAATAGACTGTGGTGGTGGAGTCGAGCAAAGTACTAAACCAGGACTGTACTTGTGATTAGTCAAAGTTATGACAGAGGAGGACCAAGCTAGAGAGAGAGAGAGTTGTGCCATTCTACCTCTTCACCTCCCTATGGTAATATAATTCAAAACATTGATCATATGAACAAGGTGCCATTCTAGGTCCACATCACCTTTCCATTGTAATATGATTAAATCATAGTCTTGGATGCTCTTCTAGGTCTTAACTCTTTTTTCACATTGTCAATTAGTATATTCTACTCAATATCAGTGTAATCCAGTAAGCAGCTTGCTGTTATACTTAGCTTCTAAATAATTGGATGATAAAATGCCTTTAAAAATTGACTAACAACATTTTGTTCAAACATGGCATTAAAAATCTAATCTGATTCAACTTGCACATTATACAGCTCTACTATTAATTTTGTTCTTTATATCACTGTACCTATGTTTTGGTGAGACACTAATATGACACCAAAATTGATACACAACTCTGTTCACAAGTACAATCGCAGTTTGAGGGCAAGTTCCATGTGGTTAGTATTATATACTTAATGAACTCTGTACCTAATTAACAACTCATGTTCAGTAATACCTCTCCTATTAGTTAAAGCACATAGTACATTCTTACAGCATACATACCAACTTTGATAAACACATGGCATATTTTATTTACTGCTATTGTTGCAACCTTGTCTCGTCCTCCTGATTTCAGCAGATATAAAAGCTTGTTAAAAATAAAAACCATTGAAGACTAGCCTTTGTTGCCAGTGGTGAGTTCCAATGGAGTTTACTTCCAACAATCTGTTTATTCTACAAACACCAGTGTACAGTACTTAATACATTAAACACGTGTATAAACAAATACATTTAAGCCTAGTCAGAGCTTCACAACCCAACAATCCTCTTGCTAAACCATCTAACTTCACTTGGGTTCTCACAAAACGCTCTTTTCAATTTTTCATATTACTGTTCTTAGAAATAATACTGAAACACTGAGATACATACTATAAAGTGCATTTATCACATATTCTACAACTGTATGACACATTCCATGATTAAAATATGAAAAACTAAATAAAATTAAAACATTGTAAGCATTAGTCGTACTGTAGAATAAACACAAACACCTGTTTTAAGAAACTAATGTCTTCTAGTACGTTTTTGTGACACTCCCAAAATGAGGTTGCCAAGTAGCAATGAGCCATATTCAAGAATATGCCTGAATGTTTAGAAACCAAATATTTGTACAAAATTATATCTGTTAATGCTTGAAATCAAATGTCATTTAACATACTACCTTAAAATCACACACAAACTATAAATATACTTGCACTTTATGGTTATAAAGAAAAGCTGCAAGTGTTGTACAGTACATGTATATGAAATTATTACTTCAAAGGGCAATTCATTTACCAATGGTTGAACAAACCTCACGGTATATCATTACAACATTTTTGAATAAGACCCAATATCTGGTGAGAAGGAGTGAAAGTTGGGTTGGTTTGCTCGACCACACCACCCACTAGCTACACATACTGCATTCTGGCCAAAAGTCATCCGTTGTCTTCACGTGTATTCATAGTTTGTCGTGGTGGGCGAGCGGACACGACACCGCAGAAGCATGAAAGTGTTATCTCCCTTCTGCTCAGTCCTTCCTTGAACTGAGCAGAAATATTGGCAATCTTAGTGTTAACTGCATATTATTCTTGCTCTATGGATCTTCAAAGATCAAAGGGAACTTGTGATCTGTCAGCAATCATGAGGCTATTGTTTCCTCCAACATGCACCACAAACAGGGTTTACACTGAGGGAGTCAGTTTTGTGCTATATTTGAAAGAATCAATAGCTTTTCATTTTTGTAACATCAGCTTACTCCCTCAACGGGCAGAAATACTAACGTGCCATTGTAGACAGGTAAAAATTCCCATTTGTTTACTCCTTTGTCACAATGAGCAGAGTAAAATGTAGCCTTCATATGGATAGCACTATAAACCAGCTCTGAGCAGAAATAATGGCATCCTTGGAGAGGACTGCAAACTATTCCGGCTCTTAGGTGTTCAAAAAAGGACTCTGAGCAACAAGAGTTCGAGGTCTTGGGTGACTAACACTACCATGCCTTTTCATTATTCTGTCTTTTTTAAATACAATATATAAAATTATTATCTGGCTCTGTTGGAGGGGGAGGACCTGGAGTGGTCTCATCTTGGAGACCAGGTGGTAGATACATGGCCCGACTGTCACTGTCCCAAGAACATGAAGAGATTACTTTACACAATTACATCTTCCTCCAGACTCATGTCTTAGCTTTCACTTGTCCTCAAGTATCATGATGCAATCAATAGTTTACACACAAGATACTGTATTGTGGTTTGTTGGCAATGCAAAATGCTTAGGAAGCTGGAATGTCAGTAACACAATATAGCAAGAGATATGCCAAAGAATTAAATATACAGCATTATTATTAATTTATGTTGACCTTATACCGTCTGATAAAAAAACAAAGACCACACAGTAGGATTGTATTCCAGAAACCATTAAAACTAAGTTCTAGTGGGAATTTTGTTAATTATCAAGAACACCTCGTGAAATTATAAATTGATGTCAAAATGATGTTTATGTTTGCAATCCCATGGAAGATATCATACAGCAGAAAATTAGTTCTCTGTTTAAATGTAAGAGAATAAACTCCCACATGCTATTATTAGCATTGACAATACCCACCGTGAATCGTGTAGTAAATATTTAAATTAATTATTCAGAATCAAGTACAGGTACATATTACTTTACTTTTTCTGAATTGATGATTCAGGATCATAGATGAGCCACCTGAGCAGTACTATTAGTATGGTAAAGTGACAATGCAGAGCTGCGTTTGTGAGACTTAGGATAGAAATACTGATCAATGATGTTGATAATTATGTACTCTGCCAATAAATATATGACGATGTTGAAGCTGTTCATTTTAACTGTCATGGGTAGCCAGCAAGATTGCAGAGAGCAAGATTAAAGCTCATTCAGTCAAAAGTACTGAGCAGGAGTCACATCTACAATTTTGGATCATTAGCCGAGATAAAAAGGAATCATGCATTTTTAATACATGGGTTCACAACTTATGGTGAAGGTATTGGCCACAATAATTACATCAGGTGGGAATCAGAGCAGCTAAGTACCATACTGTAACAAATGATATTTTCCATAATGTGGGTGAAATCAGAAACAGTCTTCCAACATCAATTAGATATTTAAGTATTACACATGCTCTACATTTTTCACCTTAAATTTTGTTCATTTATATGACTGAAAAACTCTGCTTGGTAATAGAAGTTAAATAAAGAAATTTACTTGAAACAAGTTGTTTTCAAGCTAACATCACAAGTCTGGCCACAAGATTAAAAAACTTGCTGTGTGCTCAACTCACAAACTTAATTAATAATAATTACCACTCATGTTAACTAACATAAACATATTGATATTACAGCATAAAAAATTAAGGTTAGGGGCCAAGCCATGGTAACTTGGTACCGGTACAATACTATATCAGCTATATTTATGCTAAGTGAGGGAAACAAAGTTATACAAGAATTTTTCAAGGATGAGAAGGTGACTATAGAGAAAAATGGACTATATTTAGTGAATGAAACATGTACAAACCACTGTATAGTAAATCAATGGATAAGTGGAAAACAGTTTCAGTTTGTTGAGGCTGAGTTATAGAAAGAAAACAAACTTGCAATTGTATACTGTACAAGAACTATCTTAAAGAGGATGAAGAGAGCACAGAGTAGTTTTTGTAATGTTATGACCAAGCTGGAGGAAGATGGTCTACCTTAGTCACTCACCCAGCAGCAACTAGAGGGTCTCATGCCAACACCACTGCCAGCCACTGTGGCCCCACTCCCCTTGCCTAACAGGAACAATAGTAAGGTTTCTTAGCTGACGTTCCATCCAAACTCAAAAGTTCTGTTGTTTATCTTCTCTCATGTTCAACTTAGAAAATTCATAGCATCACAGAGATGAAAAAGCGCCTTCATAAGACCAATTATCCGATAATTTTGTCGTCAAGCAGAAGAGGCAACTACATCTCATGTACAACACAATGCATCTCAAGAGCTAACAATCAAACATCCTGAGGACAGAACTATTGCTTGTGACTGTACAGTGGCCTCAGAGAATTTCTATAGCCCCTGTGCAGCTGTATGGACAAATGTGATCCTTGAAAATTAAATTATCATTCACTAATTATTATTACTGTGTCACTGCCACATTTTAATGGAAGACACAAGACAGAACAGCAAATTTAGAAACTCCTTGAGACAACTGTACTTGGTGCATCAAACCCAAACCCCTGGTAATTCATTCAGCATTTAAATGAATCAGAACTGGGTAGACAAAAAGAACAGTTGCACACCTATTTGTGATACACTATGTTTATATTACTCAAAAATTTAGTCCGAGCCAATGAGCTACAAGGAGAGTGGCCAAGTACTGCCAGCTAAGAAAAAAATTATTATTCCAGTATTATACCATTGCCTCAACTGAAGAGGATTTTACTGTCACATGAGAAGTATGTTGTGCTATACAGAAAAGAAAAATACATATACATATATATATAAGGGAGAATATCACCTAATTAAAACTGAACATTATATAATAGTAAATGAGGTAACTGTTAATGAACATTTGACTTATGTATAACACAATAATTTTTGTAATACCTTGTAGTCACCTCTTCAGTTTTTACGACAATGGTAAATTATTCTGCCAGAATGATAAAAGGAGAGTGAGCATGTGGGTGCGCAAGAGTGTGTATGTGCATGAGACCAGGTGGGAACAGGCAGGATATTCACATCACTACCACTAAGACCTTTGGGAATGGGTGAGGGAGGGGTGGATGGGGGGAGTTATGATTTTTCTTACCTACCTCCCTCCCTCCACCACTCTTCTCCAACAGAGACCAGATAGCCAGCACGTGGGCACACTAGAGCCTGTACGAGACCCACCACAGTGTATATGTGCTGGATCTCAATTGGCTTTTGTAAGGAAAGGGGAAAAAGAGCTTTAATTCATATATACTTAAAGCTCCATATCACTTAACTGTTTGCCATACTGTTCACTCAGTGTAAAGGGATTCTGTCTTCTCTCTTTTCTTTGCCTATAATAACAATATCAAATTACTGGTATCTCATAAACAAAAACAAAAAAAACAGAGAGAAGACAATAAGATTACAAAGCGACCAAATCAGTAGTAGTCGGACATGACACCTCACGTTTCCAGTCATTCCAAACTACATATTCTATACAACAGAGAAATGTTATAATTTCAAGATAAAAGATGATGGGGAAAACTGAACTCAGACTAAAGACTCAAAATCAGATTTAAGCTGGATGTAGTAATCAAGCTTAACTGTGAATTTAAATCTTTTCAGGGTGTGGTAAAAATTTTACTTGGTGGAGGGTGTGTCTAATACCTGAGTTCAGCTTTCTATTAATTATCGTGGCTAAACTCACATAGATCAGTACTGCACTTAAAGATTATACACTGCAGGATATAGTGCAGAAAATCACACCCTTTGAAGAGGCACCTCTGTTGATGATGCTTATTACTGTTACTGTTCTTCATATCAAGCTTGAAGACACAATAATGAAATTCTATGAGTAACAATTTCTCATCAAATGGTGTTGAATTTCCACAAATTAATTTCTATATAATTAAAAGTTTTACAAGGAAAAGTGTGGTTGTCTGTGTGTCAGATACTGCATTCAGGATGAGTACACCAACTCTGATCTCTCTAATGTTGGGTTCCTATTGTCTGTAGCTCAAAAAACTCAACATTCGAGAGAGTCAGTCTGGCAAATGATGATGTTTAGATTATTGTGTTGGGGAGAGATGTCAGTCAGAATGTAAAGCATGGGGTAGTGTGAGGGCTGGCCTGGAAGGTAGTGTACAGAAGATTGGAGGACTGTTTTGTGGAATAATATGAGGCTAAAGGTAGAGTCCATAAGGTGTGAGGATCAATATATGAGCTAATAGGGTGACAAGTGTGGGGAATGGTGTGAGACTGGTATAGAGCTGGTGTAGACATCCTGAAGTGTGAGGGCAAACAACAGCCCCGTTATTCCTGCTTACCGGAGGTCACTGTATCCAGGCCCATCTTGGCCAAGTCCCTCAAAGCTGTCAGGCAAGCCTGGAATGTATATATTTTTATTTTGGTTTATAATGAAGCTTGTAATTATTTCTATCAAAGTGACACAGTAACATAATGGCAATATTACTTTTGTGAAAGCATATATTTGCCAAGAATAAATAGACTAGAAGCATTTAAGTGCAGAACTACTAGAAATATTTTATGCCATTACTGTTTGCAATAAACATAAAGTACTGTAGAAGGATAACAAATATTATAAATTAATTAAATAAGATGGTACCTACTGTACTGCACATTAACAATTTCTTTTAGCAGGCTAGAATAAGCTGAGTTTTTATATGTGACATCACTCCTGTATAGCTTCCATTAGTCACATAAAATAAGTTTTCACTAATATTCCATTGTTATAATTTCTGGGAATATTTCTGATAAAAGAAGTACCATGTAATATTAACCATCATTTCAATATTCTGATCAAAGTACAGTAAAACCTCTCGGGTAGCGTTTTTTTGGATAGTGGCTTGTTTCCCAGATAGTGACAGGATAGAAACATTTTCAGGCACGACGGATGGTGAGTTAAGCGAGCGGACTACGGGCAGTGGTGTTGCCAATATCGGATATTGGCAACTCTGATGCCACAGACATAGTGATAGTCAATATTCCCAATGTTATAAACATTAATGTCACTTGTTGCTGAAGTGGTATCCACGTGTTGTTAAGGCTGCTGGGTTCTGTACTGTAGGCTAATAGTTAAACATGGCGCTGGTGTTGCTAGTAAAAATGAAGGAAACAAAAAAGTCGTCAGAGAGAGCAAGAGTGTGGGGTGCCCAGTAGACTAAAGCTAAACTTGACTCGGTCATGTCACTTAAATAAATGCACTCTAAACCAGTACCAGGTTGTTGTTGTAGTAGTTCCCCAGACTGTCCCGGTACCAGGTCATTTTATATACCTTCTGGCATGTCAAACATGCTTACTTTTAAGTTTGTATGTGTGCTTGGTTATTATATAGGTAAAAATTTTAAGTTGGGGGTAATTTGAAAAAATGTCCAGACTACTTTGATTTATTTACATTTAAACTTTGCCCCATGGATAACGACAATTTCACCAGACTACATGTGTTGCTATCTGTAAGGCCTTACTGTACAGTAAACAGTAAGATTTAATTTTTTTTTCTGCACCACCACCTTTTAGAGAACTAACAACCAATAAAGAATGAAATTTCCATCAGTCTACAACTCAACAATTATACATAACAGTGTGTTCAATAGCCCCATGAAAAATATGAATACAGTACCTTTAACATTTTTCATTTTACTAAGGACAGGCTATACAGTCATGGATCATAATACTGTAGATAGGTAAAACACAGAGACCAAATACTGTACTGAAAAAAGTGACAGATGAAAGTGTAAGTTAGCAATGTATCAAAGATGTACTGTAGTTAGACTGACCTGGTCATGGGAGTCATCAATAGTGGGTCCAGCACCGTGAGACACGTGGGGAGGGTTGGTGGAGAGTGACACCAGACTAAGATACTCACTCTTGTTGCCCTGAAGGTACATCACAAGAAATCAACACTGTACAGTACATATAATAAATATCATGAAATGTGCTCATTTTTAACCATCTGGATGAAGAGCCACAAAGTGTTATCATTCTGTACATAAAAAGCCTCCCTCAACTGTGATGCACGCACTGGTAGAGTAACATTCTGGGAATAAGTAATACCGATATATTTTTATTTAACACGGGCAGTCTTCCTATGCAGCATACATTTCATCTTTTTGGCACACCCTAAAATCTCAGCCATTTAGATATTCTCTAAACTACACACAGTAGTTTCCTTTGAACTAGGGAAGAGTACCTGTATACCTCGTAAGTGTTAGGGTCCTCATGTGTTAAAGAAAACTTCAATATCTCATGTGAGTTTGGGGCTTCAGGAGCCTTACATATGATGATGGGCCATTATTAGCCCTTACATTTGGTAGGAGTACTCAGAGGCATTGCATGAGTCAAGTGCTCCTAGAGGTCCTCATGGAGGTTAGTGACCCACAGAGGCCATCATATGAAATAAGGTCTTTTAGAAACTTTGGCTCGAGTTATGGGCCATCAATATAATGAATATGCTTGCATAAAAGATGACTTGGCATAATTTGACAACCCTTAAACTGCCAGGGAAAATGATAGTCTTAAAATTTTCATCATATAAGACAGACATAATATATGAACCTTTGACTAATCCAGTCAGTCAGTGCTCCAAATCCAGGTTGCATTTGAATTGTTCTGACTGCCAAAGTGTGGATACATTGTGTTGGTTATTTTTCTATAATATCCTTACCACAATACCTCACTGACATGACAATAATGATTGTAGGAGAAATGTGAGGTTGGGAGTATTCCTTAAATACATGCAAAGGACCAGTCACTGGTCTTCATGTGTGGTGTTACATTGTGTGATCAGCAAATGATTGAAATGCATGCCCTTTCAACTATTCAGTTTAGTGGTACTACTCTACTCAGCTCAAAAACAACTGAGAAAGAACAGAAACAATGGGAAAAATCTAGTAAATAAAAGAGCATAAGTTGATAATTGAGCTTAACATTAGA
Organism: Petrolisthes manimaculis; assembly: GCA_034508575.1. Taxonomy (NCBI): domain Eukaryota; kingdom Metazoa; phylum Arthropoda; class Malacostraca; order Decapoda; family Porcellanidae; genus Petrolisthes; species Petrolisthes manimaculis. The sequence goes on along the minus strand of JAWZYT010001279.1, from coordinate 59,235 downwards.
ATGGGAATATATGGGATTATTTCCCTGTACACATCAATAGTTACTTTTGCAATATCTAGTGGAGATATTATATCTTGCACAGTGCAGCGATTAGCATTGTCATATGGTGATGCATTTCTTTACTTTGCTTGAATGAAGTGGATAGAGTGGAGAGAGATAATGGAAGGAAGAGAATTTGAGAAAGATGATCATATAATCCTACATCAGGGTTGCAGTATAGTCTTCTCAAGGTCCATGACTGCATATACTATTGAGGAATTTTTACTTGTTGACTTACCACATTTTACAGCTCACAACAAAATATACCCAAGTTCATGAGTTAATGGTAGGCAACCCTCAGTGTATCATAATATATTTTGTATTACTGTAAATGTAGGAGTAAGGGGATTGTATCACAAACAGCAATAGACGAGGCTAATAATTGATAGTGACAGACAACCTATTTCACTCACCTTGGGGAAGTCGGTAAATTGAACCTGAATTCCCAGAATCTGAGCCAAATACATGAGCTGGTCCTTGGGTCGAACTGCCTGGGTGGTTGCCACATTGTTCTGCTAAACATGATGAAAAACATTAGTATAGCTGATTGGATAGATCCATGATATGGCTTTTGCTAAGTTCTAAATTTTATATATACTGTACTGTATATACAGTTGGTTACACATATTGCACGTGTTCTCAATACACGTTTCACCTATTGTGCGACAAACCTCCAAATCAGCACCTTTTATATTTTCTTGTGCACGATGCTTCCACCGAGCGCGCTTTTGTGGCCAAGAGTGGGCCCAACTCTGCAGTAGTTCCCTGAAGCGCATCTAAATTTGGTTTCCCCGTGAAACTAGACGCTCCCCAAAACTCACGCTATAACCAGCTGCTCCCCCTGCTACCCAAGATGAGGACAACACAACACCAGACCATCACCCTTATCACCACCAGGAACCCTACCACCAGCAGAGATGTCAGTTATGATATTTTGGTGTAAATTCACAGTAAAAAATGCTGTCGACTTCCTACTTACAGCCTTGGACAAGTCAGTGAGGCTACAGTAAACCATGCTTGGTGTCTCCTTGTCTCAAACCTCAGTGCCCCACAGCCCCCACCACCAGAGACAGCCATTTAGCCTTTGGCAAAAGCAGAGGCAGCAACGTTGACAAGAACTGATGCTACAAGAGCTGCAAGAAGCTCACTCAAGCATTGAACAAGATCCGTTTGAGATTCTGAAGTATGTGAATGAGGCTGACACAGCACTACAACACCAAGAACAGCAACAACAATAACCACAACTGCAAGCTATGGAGACCGAGTTACCTGTAGGCAGACTTAACCACATTCTCTGTGCCCTGAATAAGTTCAAACACGAGTTGAAGACTACAGAAACCTCCACGCAGGGAACCGATGAAATAATATTTGGTCTTGATAAGCAGTTCAAATATTACACTTACAAGCACAAAACTGAAATAAGCAAGTGGAAACAAAGCCTAATCACTCGTTACCTAGGCGGCAACACGCAAGAACAAGAAGAGATCGATGATAACGCTTCAGTTTTGTCCACCCTTTACTTTGAATGGTTTATGGATGAAGTGAATGAGATCAACATTGAACACAGTGCTAGAGGGAGTGGTGGTGGGTGAGGGTAGTGGTGTGACCTTGGGAGAAGCAGCGGGGAAGTCGACATAGTGTCACTGCCAGCCTCAGAACCCCATTTCACACTTCTAGTGTGTTTTTGTACTGCTTATTTCTTTGGTAAGAACTTATATTCATTGATACAGTGACTCATAATCGAATCACAATTACCAAATACTGTACTGTACCCTGAATATTGGCGTACAAAATTTCTGTAAATTATCAGGGTGAGGTAGTGGCCTCCTATAAGTAATTTTCCCCATATAAATATGTATTCATACTAAGCGATGTCAATCAACGCATTTCCCTCTGGCACAATAAGCGAACCTATTGTATATTATACATATATATATGTGTGTGTGCACGCGTGTCCTATACAATTTCAAGATAACTGGTACTGTTGCAGTGGCTCCAGTTCACACTGACATAAACCAATATCTGTGCAGGAAACCAGGTACTTCAACCAGTTACTCTCAGAGACTGTTTGTAATACAGATTTTGTTTTATGAATGTCTGTGTTGAGTGAGGGATGGACATACTGTACTCTATCCTGTAAATACATACAAGATATAAAACATTGTATGCACTATGCAGTACAAACAAGGCTTTTCATGACCAGCTACCTTATCATGGGGTGGTTTGGCCAACTATATAATTTATGTATTGTGCAGTGACTGTTAATGTTTAAAATAATAATCATATCTCCATCAGCATAACTGCTAAGCTACACAAGTAATTAGATAATATATGAAAATACTTCTTGTGGAGGATACTTTATGGGCAATAAACCTCCATTAGAAGCAAAATGTTGTACTTTAAAGGTTCCTCTACAAATGGTATTTCAATGACACTGGTAATGACATGATCATAATGAAATTTTAATCTGAACCATCATCAGAATGGCAAATATCATCCTAATATGGTAAGATTAGTAAAGGCAGCATGAATATGGTCTTCAGTAACTGACTATGAAGTAGTAATGAACATCAGAGTAATTGTGTAAGGAAGTGTGCTTTAGAAAAAGGAAGAAGTAAAATAACTTTTGCATAAACTAGAAAAGAAGGGATTTGGTAGGAGTGTATATTAGAGTTGGCAAACCAAATGAAATGGCTCCTTGCACCAAGGTTAATTAAAATCATGTTGAGGAGGAGAAATGTGAGTGGGACCCATTTTATGGGGTGTTTGTGTCCCTCCTGTTTTTTTATTTAATTCTTTAGTGCCTAGCTCTGGAGTACCCCACCATGTCAAGTAAAAGTAAGGATATGGAGTATTGATGATCATGAGATGATCTTTTTTAACATCATTATATTTTTCCTTTCTATCTATCTATCTATAGCTCTGACGCCTCGTTCCCTCTGGGAACTCCCCTCAAGGGGGTGGCCACGACAGAAAAGTCTCCAGTCTTCCCTGTTCAAACACTCCCTCCTCACTCGGTCCAGCCCTCCCCTCCCCCTCATGTTTCTTTCCTTTACATACTCTTCCACTCTGTTCTGCCATCTTACTGGTGGTCTGCCTCTCACACCACATCCCACAACTTCACTTCCATACACCTTCTTTACAAACTCCTCACCTTTCATTCTCTCTACATGTCCAAACCACCTCAGAGTATTACGCTTCACTCTCTCAACCACTCCACACTCAATACCAACTGCATTCTCACTCATACCACATCTCTTATACACACTCTCATTACTTTCTCCATCCCACATTGTCAGTCCACATGCACCTCTCAAGTAACTCATTTCCACAGCACCTATTCTTGACTGATGAGCCCTACTCCATGTCCATGTCTTCGACGCATACGTCAATGTTCGCAGGATTATACTATTTCGTAGTCCCCTTTTCACTTCCATACTCACACTTCTACCTTTCATTATCCTCCCCAGTGCAGTGATCCTATGACTTGTCTACCCTTCATTGCTCTCTCCCGTATTTCTCCTTCCATACGTCCATGTTTACACATAACTGTCCCCAGGTACTTCCTTTCTATAAGTTTAATTATATAGGCTACATATGTGAATCTTATTATTATGAGAGTTGGAAAGTATTTTCACATGCCATGACACCATTGGGAATGGGTTGATTACATTCCCTTTAATGATCTCTCTAGGAAATCATAGCCTCAGGCCACACCACCTGAATTAAGTAATAAGATGATGTATGTCATTTGACTGACCATGTCCTGGAAAGCATCTCCTTTTAACCTATTTTATAATGTTATGTCCACTATTGATTATTCACTATCCAACTGCTTTCCAATAACAAAATAGTATCCCATTCATATAAAGACAGTAGCAGTATACATGTAACAGGCAATGAGGTACGAGAGGGAAGATAAAGTACATAAAACATCAGCAAGGAAAATCCAGACTATGAAAGTACAGTACAGCCTTCTAATTCATTTGAAACTTTTAGAACAAGAGAAAAATTCTGGAATTCTGTACCTGATTCACCACAGGCTGCTGTGGCTGCTGTGGTGGTGGCTGCGGCACCTGTGCCTGCGATAGGGGCTGTTGCTGTGGTGGCTGTTGACGGGGCTGTGGCGGCTGTTGTGGCTGTGGCTGGGGTGGTGGTGGCTGTGTCAACTGTTGAGGTGGTGGTGGTGGTTGTGAAAGTTGCTGTGGTGTTGGTTGTGGGGGTTGTTGCGGCTGCTGCTGCTGCTGTTGTTGTTGTTGCTGTTGAAGTTGTTGTGGTGGTGGCATCATGGGTGACTGTTGTTGCGGTGGCGGCTGTTGCATTGGAGGTTGTTGGCTGGGTGGTGGAGGACCCTGCATATCCTATTTGCCATTAAATAAGTAGCCCATATACATACACTGTATTGCTAATATACTTTAAGAAAATTATTTTTGGAGTGAATTGAACTCTTGCTGATTCATCTAATGGATTCTAACCTATGCAAAAAAACAGGTTAAAATGCAATGCAGACTCCAATTTATCTAAAACAAATATCCCCTTTAACATTTGTCATTTAAGGGGACCCTTTCCTTGGTGACATGTAAGGTTAATGATTCCTCCAAACTATGCCAGGAAACAAGCAACCTCAATGTTACTTCATGGGAATGTGTTTCTTGCCATGAATTGGAAGAGTTAGTAGCTTCCTATTTCACCAACATGAGAGTCTCCCCTTAATATGGTAGATCACTTAGCCTGTATGGCAATTAATAACAGAAGTTTGGGAAACCATCTGGTAGACTTTAATGAGGGACTGGGAGTAAAATAAAATGAAATATCAATTTGCATTAAATTTACAGACTACCATCTCCTTATTTCTCTTGCTGTATGCAAGCATTACAGAGATCTAAAAGGGTAAAAATCTATTCAATTTCATTCACTGCTAACAGTATACATCTTATATACTCTCCTTATACTAACATGAATGAACTTTATGATGAAAAAAAATAATAATAAAATTATATTCATCATTTCCATCAAGACCCCATTCCCTTTTATTTTCAAAACAGAAAACAAAAATATAGGGGCAAAATAATGAAAATATTAACAGTACCGGTAATACAGTATACAGTAAATACAGTAGAGCATCGATTTTCAGGGAGCCAATCAACCGGTATTGGCGCTTAACCTGACAATTTAGAGAAAAATTCTACAATCAATCAACCGAGGAAAATCAAGGACCTAACCGGTATTTAAAACTCACCTCACAACCATCATGCCTGATTAATTTAATTCTCGTTCTTCTCCACCTCCACTCCACATGGAGGAGACATCAGGAACTTTCTCAACAAGGATAAACACACAAAAGCAATAGACATTTCACTTATTTCTTCTTATTCATTCGTGGGTTCCCAGATAGTGAATCATCAATGTTTACACCAGCAAGTACTCCAGCAAAATCAGCTTCTCCACCAGTCTTCCCAATCCGGCGGCCAGCCTTTTCGAATCGGGCGAACATAAAAAAAACATACTTAGATGGCTAGTGTGCATCTCAAGTATGAGACTAACCGCAACCCTCGATTTCAGAGATTTTCTCTCTAGTGACAAAATAATTCTAAACTTGAAAAGTATGGAAAATGTATGTTTTGAAAGGTTGTAGTGAGTGAGGAGTGAGGGTGATGGTTGACAAGTTCAGTTATCACCAATAATCCATGAGTTTCTATTTATACAAATACATTTCCTTAGTTTATATTCATTATTATGTCACTTTCTCTTACAATCACTTGCACTTTTCACTATATCAAATGTCTGTATTAATTATTTTTGGTAATTTTCTCCTAAGATAATTGAAAAGGTTTATGCTGTAGTTTGCTACAGCTTTGTCAGCTTGGTTTGGGAATAGAGTTTATGTTAAAAAATATGTTTGACAACCGAATTGCTAAAGAAGGGAGGCATTCGAAAACTGAGGTACCACTGTACTGAACATAACATTAGTTAAAGGATAAAACAATTTTAGCAATGGTTAACATTTAAGTTTTACAGTTCAGTAATCCCAAGTTTATCATTCATATCAACAGAAGTTTATTTGCAGTAATTTACAGTACATTAGGCTATAGCCACTATACAGTAGAGGTTGAGTGGCTTATGGGTGTGTTTGGGTGTTGGGATGTGGATTATTGCATCCGACTGAAGTATTGACGAGTCAATGGTGAGTACACATTACAATGGTGAATTATTGTACATTGTAGACTACATTGCATTAAACATTATGTATGTTGTATTATTTACTGTGTGTGCAAGTCAAGCTACATTAGCTACAGTACTTCTATATTTATGTATGGTGCACAACAATAAAAATTAAAATCCCAGTGGACGCCGGATAATCGAGGCTCTACTGTAACATAAATATCTCTATCATGTAATTGACTGATGCCACAATCCCAAATGAGGTGGCTGTGAACTAACGGCCTCCAACGTGCTGTGTCCTCTGCATTACCTGTACCTTTTTCCAATTCAAACCCCTTTCTTCCAAAGACCTCTCAACTCTATACCTCTCCAACTCAAACCCCTCTCCTCAATATATCTCTCAATTCCAACCTTCTCCTCCATATACCCCATAACTCCATCCCTCTAATACAAGATGTTGAACCTTTTGTTTTGATACTGAAGAAAGTATGTTTCAAGAAATCCATGAAGGCATACTTTAAATATATGTTGCAAAAAGGTATTAATATAAAATAACAAATTTAAAATATTACTATTGTAAGTTCTTCTGAGTTGGGCCGGAGGACATACTGAGTTAGACTGACTGGACTACAGACTTCATTTAACTACAGATACATCCTCTGGCAAAAAAGAAGTTGAAAAAGTGACCAACCTGTGAGGGTTGCTGCGAGGGTGCTGGAAGGCTCTGCTTGACCATGGCCTCTGCAGTGGGAGAATTACCTGATTTGAGCAGCTCCTTAGCAATGGTGGCAGTTGCCTGCATGTTCACCATAGCACCCATGTTCACCACACCCAGACCTGCACACCCACACAAAATTCTATAAAATAAAATGGTAAGGTAAGGTACAGTCACAAGCAATAGTTTCTAACCCACCCAGGATGCATGAAGTAGAGTTAACCTTGGGTATCCATATTATAATTGTGTTGTTGACACACTAAAGTAACACAAGCTCTACATCAGGTGTTATCAGTATGCAAACAACACAGTAAGCAAATGTACCGTACATAATGGACAGCTAAAGTCAACTCCACATTGCCTGACTTGGATGAGATGGAAATTATGGATTGCAACTGTACAGTCACCCAAAGAAGTGGTAGCAAAGGTTACTGAGGTTTTGAACAGTTATATGCTCAATACAGTAATTAATAAAGTCAGTCTTACAGTACAGAGTGGCCATCACTTCTTTGGAGTGACAGTGTAACTTTTAGGCCAACTACTCATTATCATCTTTCACTTCATATAAGTACAGCCAAACCTACTCATCCATACAGCTTATTTACAATGTAAAAAAGTAATACAGATTCACACAGTACTATATTCACATGGACAGACTTTCCATTCAAAACAAAATATGTTCCTGAAGATTGACCATAATGAATGCTGCCTGCAAACAGAAAGAAGGGCGAAATTCCCAATACTGTAGTCCACTGATTATATAAAAGAAAGTGCAATTAATGGAAAAATATTAACTGCTACAAATCACAACTCACAATATTGGATGAAGGGAAATGAAAACCAAAGCTGAAAACTGGTTAGAGTAGTTGACAGTGGGGTGTTCAGTCATTTGATAATGCTGTACATTATTGGAAGAACTGGATTTATCATTCAAAAACAGTAGACAGCTCTTTTGATTTTAATTGGAGCTAATACCAGATTATTTTTCTTGTCAAAGGGATGGACTCCTCATAATCAATGGCTGAATAATATTTCAAATAACCAATTCTCCAACAGCTGCTAATGTTTTTAATAATAACTTGGACTACTACCAATTGTCTGAAAATGTACCAGGAAATCCCCAGACATTGGGTGACCTTAGTCTTCATAAATATTCAGGTGAAAGTTACAGTAATCCCTCACTAAGTCGGACCCCCATAAGTTGGATATTGGATAACTCGGACACCATCAGTGTCTCAGGCACTTATCTATAACTCGGACGTATATCTGACTTACAAGGGGATTTTCCGAGTGCATCGTCACAAAGGCCTACAGCCTGAAAAGTGACATAAGTTAATTTTCTACAAAACACAAATTACCGTCTCTATACCCCATGTCAACTAACCATAAAAATTTTATGCTTTTACCATAACAGGCATGTATAAGAAACTCAATGTTTTGAATTTTAATTAACTTTATTGCCTGAAAAATTGTGATGTACTGATACATAATTGGCTGCATCACTGCCAAGCAAACCATGGAGCCACATATGCATCGGTCATGACGGTATTACCACGATGATGCATCATTATTCATTAATAAATTTTATCTTGGCTGTTATTATAGTTGACTGCATAGGAGATGCATCTTTAATATGAGATAAGATGGCCTCTTTTTCTATAACTATAGTTGCTATAGTTTTTGGATCAATCCTAAAGCATGGCCAATTGTTGCCACCTTTTCTCTTAACAATGTAATGTGATGATGATGATCTTTATTTTTCTTTTCATCACTACTAATATCACTTAAAGCTTTAGCGCCATTCAAAGGAGATTAATGTAAGAGAAGCAAGCATAAAAAATATCACAAAAATCACAGGAATAATGTGTTGGTGTGGCAACAAGTACGTCGTGACTGATAAACTGACTGATACCAGCTGATTCCCATACTTCCTCACCTACCATCACACCACACCACAATACTTTATATCCCTTTTATTGTAAAATTATCATGTTTTTGTGTGAGCGCAGCAGTGCATGGGAACCAGAGATACGAGTGAAAGCACATGCAGTTTTGAGGGTGGGTGTGCATGCGGTCAGTAGTACGCATCAAATTTAAACCCTAAGATATCTTGGATCTTCGGATAATTCGACAAGGGTCTCCCACCAATAGGACCGTTCGCATTAAGAAAAAAGCTGCCACATACCACCAGATTTTTTAATTTATAATTTTATATTGGGTACATCAAAAATCTGCATATAGACCCTTCTTCGTTATAATAATGTATTTAAAATGATTTTAAGATTCAAATAAGCATCTTAGAGTGCATATTAATGAGCTAGCAATATAGTTTGTGATGTTTTAATGTGTTGTGTCAATATTGGTGTGTGTGCCTCAATGGATAAACATTCATCGATTTTACATATACATATGAATATTTCTTGATTTTTAATGTAATATAATTATTCCAAGTGACCACCAACAAAGGTAATAACAGAAAAAGAAATTATTTCAGCAGATACTTGCTGCCTGCAGTACGACATGCTTAACAAATCAAAACAATAACAAACACACCAACCAAGTGATGTACTGTATGTGTTCTCGTAGTAGTATCAGCTTGGTGGTGGTGACTGTTTCTACTGGGAATGTTTTTCCCTCGTGTGATTTATTACAATCGAAAAAGAGGGCTTCAATACAAGATGGAGATGAAGATACAAGACTCAATCTGATGTTTGTTATTCTGTTTCATTACACTGTCGATAAACTGGATCATTTGACTTCATAGTGATATCAATGGAACTGCTATGGTGTGTGTTCATATAAATACTAACACTAATATAGCTTTTAAATCATAATTATCGTTTGGGACCCTATATAAAATACATACATTCCTCGCGATGGTTATGGTGGTTGGAATATTTTTATACAAGCATATAATTATTATACACAAACTATCTCTTAACAAAATTATTTTATACTAATATCAATGAATATTTGCCTTAAAGATAGTTAAATATCTCCATATATATGAATTGAAACCTCTATTCACCGAGTCAGTGTTCTATACGCTCGTACTCCCGCAGACAAAAAATACTTTATTTTCATATTAATCACTTTGCTATTGACTCGAGAGCATTCATTTATAAAAAATAGTTAATATTATACTTCAATACATATGTAAAATCAATAAATCTTCAAGCTGGGCCTTATACAACCAACACCAAAGAACAACATAAAAAACATCACAAATTATTATGGGAGCTCATAGATAGGCACGCTTATATTCTTAAGTGAATCAAAACAATGTTGTTAGTATATCATAGCAGGGGGCCAGTATGAGCTAATTTCATTGTACCTTTTATAAAAAACGAAATTTTAAAATCTGGTGGTATGTGGCAGCTATTTTCTTAATGCGAACGGTCCTAATGATCCAAGTTAATGAGGGTTTACTGTAACTCAATGTATCTTCAGTTCTGATTAAATTCTAGCCAAAGGGGTCAAGAGGCTACAGATCATTATTGTCCAAAGCTATATAAAGAATATATAAGTAGGGATTTAACAATTGTGTTATGGGATGAGCTATAATTATATTGTTGGGTGTCCCCCACCATATCAAACTTTATCATGTAAAATGTGCAGATATAAATACTTTTAATAGCAAGTAAGAAATAGTAAATGCTGCTGCTATACTTTCTAAAAACAGCTAATGGTACTAAAGAACCCTATGAAAGAAATGGCATGGGCTAGGTGGCAATGACAAGTGTAATACCTCCATCGACACTTATATGGAGTAACTGTAACAATCAGTCTTCAAGAACCCCATGAGTTATCTTGTATATGGCCCTATCTTTCTAGGATGGCAGGAATAAAGAAAGATGTAAAGTTGGACATACCTTGGGGCTGGACCTGCTGGAAGCCATGTAAAGCAGACCCATCAGGCATCATAATGAGGCCAGGCACCAACTGTCTTCCACCGCCCAGTCCACTCAGCCCACTTGTCTGTGTTACCTCAGCCCCTCGTTGCTCTCCACCACCATCCTCTAGGAATGTCACCTGCCAACAACATATACTCCTTTAATAACAGCTCATGACAAACACATACTCCTCTAACTATATATCTATGATTTTCTATTGTTGTAGGAAAATATTACTGAAATCTAAAGTTTCAAAACTTAGCTCATGTAAAAAAAAAAAAAACATTCTTCTTTTCAACCCAACACATTACTCTGCTACACAAACTCCCTCTGGGGGTTCCCCAAAAGGTAAGGCGAAAATAGCCCCTTTGGGATGGAGAGGCTGACCGCCTGCAAGACTTTGCCAAATAAGGTGAAGTTGTTGCTGTTTTACCTCGGCCAGTCCTTACCCCTTGCATGTAGGATACACCATATGGACGTAAAGTTCAAGGGATATGCCATATGGTACACATAAGCTACCACCACTGTTTTGGATCTGAATTAGTGTCTCATTCTTCTATACTAACTTGAAAAGTGCTCAGACAAATTTTTTGAGTAGAGATAAGGGTAATGTAAAATCAAGTGTGTGTAGCTGGGGTTCATGTCACATCCCAGATGTATCAATCTATCTATAGCTCCAACACCTCACTTCCTCTTGAAACTCATGGTATAAAACATCATCAATACCCAATTTCCCTTTTTTTCAAAGGGGTTGGAATGCTCTACTCCCAGGGGTTAAAAAAGGAAGCAGATTATAGTACAGAAAGTAAAAAGTATCCAGGTAAAAGGGTCACCACACCATCACTCCCTCTTGCAAGCCCACAAAATTCTCAGCTCCCTCCCACAGGTTGCTGCATCCATGCCGTAAGTACCTTCACTTAGCCGTAGTGAAAGGAGCCATTCCATGGATTTTTAAGTTAAAACCTGTCTATCATGCATCAGTTCTTTTGCTTTATTCATATTTAGGCATAGGGAAGTGGTATCTCCATCGCCCACCATTCTTGCAATGGTGCAGTCAGCCTCATATCTCCTAAAATACAGGGAAGGAGTGAAGGTTGGGGACCCTGCTCTCAAACTAAAAGTTCAAATAGTCTGGTACAAATAAATCAAGAATCAAAAGTTTGAAAACCAGCCACTATTTGTGATCACCTATACACAATGCAGTAATTTACAAAATGGGCAATAATAAACAAATCAGTAGACTGAACCTTTCTTGTTTTATCTGGATCTGAATTTGCACCATCAGTTTTAATTGCAGGCTTGCCAGGCTGTGGCTGGGGTCGAGAGTACCCCAGTAGTTGTAGCATGTTTTCAGCTGCAGCTCTCTTAGCCAGCTTCTTGTTTGGTCCACTACCCTGTGCATTCTGGGTTCCTACTGTCACCTGTAATATAAGTCCCAATATCAATCAGTATCCTGTGCACATCTTATGCAAAACATCTTGGGGTCATATGCAGGAATAGGGTTGATGATAATGATTACCAGTACAGTGATACCACTTACTGTCTATAAAGCCATCACACCTGTCATCATTCATTACCCAACATATATATACTTAATTTGAATAAAAGCCTGAACATACTAATTTTTTCAACAGTACACTGGCAGTATTATATTGAACTTACTCTTACACAATCTTTAATAGCGTTAATTTGAATGTAGTATATGGTCAGCTTGAAAACATTTTATCTTTATTATCTTTGTTCTTTTTCTTATCAGTACATTAGTAGCTACATATATATGGACAAAGAAATGCATACTACTCTTCCTTGCTCGCCTTTTAATCAAAGCACACCCATAATAGTTAAAAGAAAGAGGTATCTTATTACCATATTTTTATAAAAAGATGCCAGGATGTGGCAGTCCCAAGCCACATCTTGATTGGTGTATCAATCCACATAATCCCTAAGATACAGGAGTAGGAAGGTGGTCTGACATCTGATCCTAGTAAAAACAGTAAGAGTTACAAAAAAGAATGTATGGCATTAAACCTGGACTGACTTGGATGTACAAGGTATCGGTACTAATGATGCATGTCTAAATGCTTGTGCTATGACTGAATTAAGTGCCTTTAACCCTTAAGAGCCTATTGACATAATGTAAAGACTGTAAAAAAAAACCTGCTTGGGCTATATCTAGCCACTTCATTGGTAACACAGGTTAGTTTTGGGCTTACTAGTGTGGACTGACTCTATAAATACTGTGTTCTGCCTCTGTGGGGGGGGGGGGGGGGGGGGGAGGCGGCCTCTTTGAAGCCTGCTCTCTCCCTACCATACCACCCACCAACACCCCTCTCTAGTCCCCCACACTGACTCCGCCACCCTACTCCCTCCCCGAGTTCCCATGCTTTGATGGGATACATGGGAAGCTTATATAAGGAATATTGCACCTCGTTTATATGCGTACTAGGCAATACACACATATACGCACATGTTATATGTACATAACGTTACTATATAACTATATGTGTACAGAGTTAGCCTGCAGTATGCTATTATATATATATATATATTTATACCTTACCTTAAAAACTATCATTTCGTCATATTTCAGCGTAATAAATTACGCTATCTCACATTTTCCTAGTTTTTTTTTAGGGATAACTGGGTTTTTTCTCGGACTTTGACGCACTCCCCTACTCAAACCAGTCGACTTACGAAACTTTCGATTGAAGATTCTGGTGTGTAAAATTAAGCTCTACAAATCTGTAATAACAGAATTTACCTAAACGAAACTTTTAAAATCACCCTGTAATTGCGGTTCAGGCGGAAGTCGCGGTAGGGGAATTGCCGCTCCTAATAGTTAAACATACTGTACTATACATTTTACTTTCAATACAGCCCTCTCACTCTCATAATAATACATTAGCTGCATTTTAACCAACCTGCATGATAAATTCCCTGCGTCGGGGGACTCCACGCTCGGCCAGCAGTGTGTAAACAGGCTCCTTCTCCTTTTTGGCTTGTTGGATCTGGATGAGGCGTGAGATAGGGTTGATACCCTTCCCATACTCTGGTGCCGCTTTCTGTTCCTGCAAGATTAACAAGGAATACCTTCAGTGCTAAATTGTTTACAGTACTTCTCTCTGTTACATGTCAAGAGAAGTAATATTGATTTCTTAGGGGGATAAAAATCAGTAAACTCTAATGCATGAACATTTTTATGTGCTTCAGTGTTTGAAGAGTTAAATTCCAGTCCAATCACTGGTATTTCTACCACCAGTCCTACTTTCAGTCCACTAACCTTATGACTCGCATACTGTATACATATTGCAAAGAAAAAAAAGTAAGGTTGTGGTGATGTACTTGCCTCTTGACCCACCTTGATGAGGTTTCTACTCTTCTTCTTGGTGGGGGGTTTACGCTTGATGCGGACGAGTGTGGAGGGCGGCAGAGCTGGTAGGCGACGAAGCTCATCTAGCATCAATTCTGCTGCACGCTTCTTGCTCACCTGTACCACACTCCAAAAAGTTAACTACAACACACTCTTTTTCTTGCTTTGTTTAATATTACTTTCACATTCTCTTTTCTCTCTCATATCAACACCAATCCCCTCATCATAACACTAACTCACCTACACTCATAGTCTCTTATATCGTAGATTCCTATACCCTTACTCTAATCCTTATCATCCATATCCATACCTTTCCTTATCTCACTACTCCAACATACAGTAGAGTACAGTGTACTGTATATGTACGCAAAGCACATGTAGGCTACACAATGACTAAGTGCTCCTAAGATCTAATTTACTGAAGGAAATGCAAGAGTATAAGGAAGTGTGGATAAAAAAAGAATTTATAAAAGAAGTATATAGTAAAATGATTGAAAGAAATGAGCAGAGGACAGACAAGAAGATTGGAAAATAAGAGATAGAAGATAACTTTTAAAATGGTACTTCGAGTGATGTAAATTTGGAAAATAAAATAAAACTAGGACAAAATACAAGAGGAAGTAAATTTATGGAATTAATGCTTGAAAATACCATGTTGATAATGATAAATAAAAGAACAATACAGTACTCCTTCTAATTTTGCGTGATTCAGTTTTGTGATTTTGACTTTTGCCGGCTCGCACTGTCCCTCTTTTGGTCGCAAATCTGGAGGGAGTACTGTATGTAAAAATGACAATGCATCATTACGACTAGACATGGTTTTTTCCAAGGATATAGATATAACTGACTATGTAACATATACAGCAGTTGCCAAATAGGCAAAAATTTTCATTTCTGGTCAGTACAGCAAAAAATAATAGATATAAAGAGAGCAACAAAGAAAGAAATAATAAGCATGGAACCGTTTAAACATCACAGATGGTGTCCGCAAAGTGGTTGAAAATGCCAACTCAGATACAGTGAAGGAAGAAGCTCAAAAATAACAGCGAAGGGCCTAGCAAGCATACAATCACAGCACAGGCAAAAACGCAAATGGCGCTCCTGTGTTTTGAATTCTCAGCTGACTCAGGCTTTACGCACCATCAATGGATGAACTATACATTACATTTTTAAATATTTTTACTGTGTTTTTATTGTACTGTATTTCAAATTGTTTTTTGCTTCTCATATCTTTTATGCTTAATTCTTATGAATTTTAGTTATTTTTTAATTAATTTAAATATGACAAAGTTAGATAAAATGAAGTACACTGAACTAAAATTACTCTAGAAAAGTGGCATAGTCAGATTTAAAGTAAGACAAAATGGCTTAAAGTGCTGTATTACTGCACAATGAACATTAAAAGTTATTTAATAGTCCTTAACTTTTTCACTAATTCTACTTTGAAAGTGATGGTTCAAGTTACAAGCTGGGCACAATAATACAATAGTAGCAGTGAAGCCTTTTACCCATAAAACACCCCGTAAGGGAAGTATTGCCTGTGGTGATGTGGGCAGTACTTAAAGGGTTATGGTATCCCTTTGGACCCAGCCAATCCTTTTCAGTTCTTCAAGTATCCCTCCATTCCTTCTCTTTCCTTCGTACTTGCTGTCCCACCTCTCTATCACCCCTTCCCACTGCTGAGGGCTGGTTCTATCCAGAAATGAGGAATTTGGCATCCTCTACCACACCCTGGCCTGTTCTGTCTGTATCTCTTACTATTTCTCATTCCTTCTGGGTAGCTGACGAGATCACCCGATTGGGTGGCATAACAAGAAAGACTACAGACGGTGGGAATGTTGGCTCGGGGGTATATACCTGTGAACCAGCAGTCCCCTCGTCTGTTGCCTTTGAAAAAACAGATTTCACTATCACCCTGACTCCCATTTGGGGGTCCGAGCATCTGCGCGGCTTCGGTCAACCAGACTCGAGACTGCTCGGCCAGACAGTCCGGGGAACTACAACAACAACCACCCATAAAACAAGCTCTCAACTCACCATCCAGTTTACATTTAGCAGCACCTTAAATTACATCATCAATACCCCATTTCCATTTTTCAAGGGGTGGGAGGCTCTAGTGTCAGGGGTAGAAAAAGGAAGCAAAAATACAGAAAGTAAAGACAGCACACCAGGTAAAATGGGACACACACAATATCACCCCCCTTTTCAAGCCAATGAAATTTTCAACCTTCCTCAAGTTCTTGCATCCACAATCTTAGCCTTCACTTAGCCTTGGTGAAAGGAGTCATTCCGTTGACTTTCAAGTTAAAACTTGGGTGCCAGCTCTAACGTACACACTTCCTTGTATATCTCTTCCACTCTTACCTATCATGTACTGTACTGTACCAGTTCTTTCTCCTTGGTCTTCCCCATCCTCTCCTCCCTTCAAAATCACTCTCATAAACCTTTTTCACCAGTCTTATATTATCCATTCTTTTCACATGCCCATCCCACCTCATAACACTTTCTTTCACTCTCTGATCCAGTGATTTGCTCATACCACACCCAATGGGTTTAATAAGGGATGGAAACTATAAGGTCCTGTACCTTTTTGCCGGTGCCTTCTCCCTCAGTGCGGTATTCTCCTACGATACACACAGTGACGAACGTACGTACATGAGGAGGACCTGACTCCCGTATCACCTCAAATGCCACAGTCAGGTTACGTTTTAATGCAATTTCATGCACCAGAGAAATGGGTGACTTTAGGTCAGCATTGGGGTCCAGGTCAGAGAGATCTGCAAAAGGATCGAATTAAAAACTTCCTAGTGTTTACAGTATAGAGCTGCTTGTGTAGTTTATATAGTACAGGACTGTATAAAGCATTTAGTGACGGTAATGATATATTATAGTGTAAGATGCTATGAGCCTCACGAACACATGGGTCCCTGAAATTACGTGGAATGAGACCTAATTACATTTACTGTACTACATATATCTACCACTCTACCTACTTATTTAATGTGCACTGTGATGAAAGGAGAGAAAAGACAAACCTCCCTGGGTGCAGGTGGTGGTGTTCTCAGGTATGGGGAGTGTCTTCATCAGCTTTAGGGCCTTAGAAGCTGCATTGTGCTTAGCCTGCTGAGCCGTCGTGCCTTCTCCAACAAACTCACGTGAACCCACACGAAGGGTTACAAAGAATATAGGATACAGGGGAGGCCGGCCATAATATTTCTGTTTGGAAAATAAAATTGAATCAACATAAGAAATACTATTTAAGGAGGAGTCATTAGCTATTAAGTTTTGCTATTGCTTCTTTCAATTTACAGGCTTCTCATCTGAAAAAGCACCAGTGAGGTACCATCAATATCTACCTATAAAATAATACATTACATAGCAGTAGGTCAGCTGAGGTGTAAATGATTAATTTCATAATAAATGCTATCTTTATATATTGTATATCACATTCATTTTCTAAAAAATCTTCATGATTACAAATCTCTCTTCTTAACCTATATGGACCGGATTTCTCAGACCCCTTTTTCTCGCCAGACGCAATTTAGGATAGAAAAATGAAGTGCTACGAATTGAAAGTCTGGTCTTAGACTGAAGAGCTAGAATTTTCACATCTGAATCTGCAAAAGGAAATCTCCTAAGTCAAAAGATAAGGTCACATGTGACCTTCGAATGTAAAAAATCTGCCCTACAAAGAGTAACAGAAAACCAAAATCATGTACAACATAACTTTCACTTTCACACACACACAATAATAACTCAATGAGCTATATTTCTGTATGAAAAGAGGTTTTAAGGCATCAGAGATGTATACACATAGATAGATACACAGATTGATACAGTTTACCTGTACAGTTTATAAAACAATACTGAAATTACATGTCCAGTGGAAGTACTGGGTTGTTTCGTGTCACTGTCACTCATGTCGGCATATGTTTCCGTAATGAAAGCTGGGGCAAAAGTGACTCTTCGACAGCATAGGATGACAGATATTGTGATTGTTTACCCGAAATATAAATCACATGGTTTGCGTCTGGTCAGATAAAGTAGTATAGCGAAAGGGGACAATCGATGCCCAATGGGGTGCTGATAAAGCCCCACGAGGCTGTCAGCGCAGTAATGAGCGTTGTATTGTAAACACATTCGTCTGGAACATTGCTAAAAAGGCGAAAATTCAATACACTCTTTCCTTGGGTCTGTGGATGTTTACTGGCTACCCTCATCATAAACTGTGATTATCAGGACAACCGTTGTGTGGTCCTCTGAGTGAGTGAGTGTGGGAGGGAGTATGAATGAGTAAGAAAGTATTTGTGTATAGGATACATAAATCACACCTACAGGTCCTCATGTTTCGTCTATTTCCTTTTATCTCCACCTACAGGTCCTCATGTTTCACCTATTTCCTTTTATCTCCATGAGAATATGAGTGAGTGAGTGAGAGAAAGAGGGACAGACCTCACTCCATCTCTGGCGACAACACGTGCCTGTTGAGAGAGTGAATGAGTGAGTGAGGAAGGGATGGAGGAGGTTTAAGTGATTGTGCTTAAATAATCAATAGATTCATGTAAACATTATAAAATTACCCTCAAACAACCACCCACAGTATTTACAAGGCCCATTTTCCATGTCAGTAAGAGCACTAACACCCCACAAAAAGCATCCAGCATTCAATAATCACACCCATAAGAGAATGGTGAGGTGATTTCATAATTTCCCTATTCAGCACATGAGGGAGGAGGGGAGGAATCTCTTTCCTATGTGGGAGTGAGGATAGGCGGGCATTTGGCTACATGTGACTCCCTCAGTTTTCTGTGATATCTGCACATTGTGGACTTGTAGGTTCTAGTGCCTCTAAGAAAGTCCACTTTCATGGACTTGCAGTCCTAAGGGTCAAGACAACTAAGGACCTGTATACAATATTAACCAATTTTGAGTGAAAATGTCACAAATTCAGGAAAGGCATAACATTCATATCAGAGTATGAAACAACTAAGGATATGCATACATATATACCATCATTGAAATTTTGCTATCCCTACATGTGAACAGTGCTCTGGTATGTTTGAGTATCTT
This sequence comes from Petrolisthes manimaculis, assembly GCA_034508575.1. Classification (NCBI taxonomy): domain Eukaryota; kingdom Metazoa; phylum Arthropoda; class Malacostraca; order Decapoda; family Porcellanidae; genus Petrolisthes; species Petrolisthes manimaculis. Next base: position 39,986 of record JAWZYT010001279.1, on the reverse strand, counting down.
TTAAGTGCTGTGTTATGCAAACCTTTATTAGAATTAGGTTCCTGAAGGTGGCTGGAAGGTTTTTCACTCCTGCCATGCCCCTACTTGGAATGGGTTGGTCAATCTCACTTTAATTATCAAAATAAGGTAGCGCCCTTGGGTCCTTACACATGTCAATGGGGTATTATAAGTAAGACATGAAGGCTACATTTATATGTAAATCTTTTTCTCACCTAAGAATAGCATCTCACTGAACCTGCAACTAAGTAACAACAGAACAAAGAGGGCAGATGCTTGCTATTGAGACTTGCAAAAGACAAATCAAAATAACTGACCTGATTATAGAGAGGGCGGATGTTTGGTGGAACATTGAAGTATGGGTTAGGTGGTCTGGGACTCTCCATAAAGGTGTAGATGGCTGCCTCACCTCGTTTCATGGCAAGTGCATTCAGCTCTACAGTGGGGGTTAACTTGGCTGTAAAAATATTGCTGATGTAGATACAAACAGAGAACAACTTGATACATAGGAATGTAGTTTATTTCAATAGCTTTACTTGTTGTTTGCAATTGTTCGAGGTCTCTCTTGACATCTAACTGAATCCCTCCAATCCCTGTCAAGTGGAGTACAAGTACAACACATGAAAAAAATGGAGCAAGATGGTAAATAACATTGGCACGTATTAGGTTGTAACTATGTACTCTTCAATTTATACTCATTTTGATCTTTCTATCATTTCATACCACATTCTAGGATACAGGGAAGCATACTAGTGCAATAAATATTTTGTTTATTCCTTGCCCTTGGATGCAAACTAATCAATGTAATCAAATAGTAGAGGAAATTCATGAAGATCTAATACCATGATCATCATCTTCCATTTACATCTGTGGTTTCCCCTCCCAGGGTTAAGTGTTCAATACATATCTTCTCTTCCATTTGGGATGAAGCAATGTCACAAAGATATGCTAGGTAAGCTATATTCTTAAAAATATCTTGGCCTACAGTATGAAAATTCTACCTGATAATATATCTATCTATAGCTCTGACGCCTCATTCCTTCCAGGAACTCTTTCCCAAGGGGGTGGCCAAGGCAGAAATTTCTCCAGTTTTCCCTGTTAAAACACTCCCTCCTTACTTGGTCCAGCCCTACTCTGCCCCTCACGTTTCTCTCCCTCACATACTCTTCCACTTTGTTTTGCCATCTAACCGGGGGTCTGCCTCTCACACCAGGTCCCACGACTTCACTTCCATACACTTTCTTTACAAACTCCTCACCTTGCATTCCCTCCACATGTCCAAACCACCTCAATGTATTCTGCTTCAACCTCTCAACCACCCTACACTCAATACCAATTGCCTTCTCACTCATACCACATCTCTCATACACACTATCATTACTTTCTCCATCCCACCTAGTAAGTCCACAAACAGTACTCCTCTCAAGTAACTCATTTCCACTGCACCTATTCTAGACTGATAAGCCCTACTCCATGTCCATGTCTCTGACATGTCTACTCTTCATAATCCTCACCAGTGATCCTATGACCTGTCTACCCCTCATTGTGCTTTCCCTAATTTCTCCTTCCTTACCTCTATGTTTACACATAACTGTTCCCAAGTACTTAAACTCCTTGACTTCCTCCATCCTCTCACCCCTCAGAGGTATCTCACACTTAGTCCCAGTTGATACTCCCACTCTGTAAGGTGTGGCAAAGTCAATCACTTCAGTTTCTGCTCTCTCAAATACCATCACCTTACTTTTACCCACATTCACCTTCAGTTTTCTTCGTTTACACACAGACTGAAACTCATCCACCACCCTCTGTAACTCCCTTTCACTCTTGGCCATCAACACAGTGTCATCCACAAATAAACTTGCCACCAAGGACCAATTTACTCCATTCAGCCTCAGCTTCACCTGCAGGCCATTCACTTTGGCCTTCATCTCTCTCATACAACCATCCATATTTATAATGAACCACCATGGTGACATAACACACCCATCTCAGCACTACACTAATATTAAATCTCTCACTTATATCACCCTCTACTTGCACACATGCTTTTGCCTCTGCAAAAAAGCCCTCAATGCCTTTCAGCAAAGACACCATAAATCCTTAACACCTATGTCACAGCTCTCCTATCAACTCTATCGTATGTCTTCTCCAAGTCCATGAAGGCAGCATACAACTTCCTACCCTTCCAAATATATTTCTCCACTGCTGGATTTTAATGCAAATATCGGGTCCACACATCCTCTACCCTTTCTGAACCCTCCCTGCTCCTCACTAACTTTATTCCCTGTTCCTTCAATCAGTCTCTCAATAAGAACCTTCCCATACACCTTACCCGGTACATTAAGAAGGCTTATTCCCCTATACCTACCACACTCATCCTTATTCTATCTATCTATCTATAGTTCTGACGCCTCGTTCCCTCCGGGAACTCCCCCGAAGGGGGTGGCCACGGCAGAAAAGTCCTTACTCCCATTCTCCTTATACAAAGGCAGAATTATGGTTCTCCTCCAATCCTCTGATATCTCTCCCTGCCTCCAGGCCAATGTGTATATTATAAGCAACATCCACTCCACCACTTCCTAGCCCCCCACACTTCAGCAGTTATCACATCCACACCCGGTGCCTTTCCCACCTTCAACTTTCCTATTGCTTTCCTAACCTCTTCCCTTCCTAATTCTCCCTGTACACCCTATCATCTATTATACCACCTGTCTCCATCCCCATGCATGTCACCACTGCCTCCCCTCCCTTCCCTTCATTCATCAAACGATCAAAATGCCTCTTCCACACTTCCACTCACAGTGACTCCATCCTTTCTGTTCATTCTCACGCTATCAGACTTTCTTTCTCCTCTTTCTCTTTTAACCTATTTCCAGTATAATTTCGTTTTATCTAAACTTCTCACTCAGTTTCCTACCAAACTCCTCATCTACTCTCCTTTTACTTTCACTGAGCATCCTCTTCACTTACCTCTTACATACATTATATTCTCTCTTCCACCTACTCTGACACATTCCTCTGTAATTTTCTCCTATATGCCTTCTTTTTCTTCTCTACTGCATCTTTCACTTCTTTTGACCACCATGCACTCCCTTTCTTGCCCCTCTTATGTGTCTTGTATCCCACTATCTCTTCTGATATCCACATCTCAAGTGTCTTAAAAAAGTTCATACATATCATTCACTCCCACTCCCTCCCCTATACCCAACCTTGCATCCTCCAGCACCTCACCCACCCTCCTCGTATATACCTCTCTATACTCAATGTCATTCAATCTTCCATTTGCCACCTCCCTCTAGTTCCCCCATTCATCCCTCCTACCATACTTCCATTTTCCTCTGACCCTAATCCTTGCCATAACTGCACTGAAACATTCCTCATCACTCTAGCATCCATCACATCTTTCCTTATCCTTTCATCAACAACTATGTAATCCATCAAACTCATCTACTCTCCCCGTTCATCTCTCCTCTTACATGTATACCTGTGGATTAGCCTGTGCTCGAAGCAGGTGTTGGCGAGGAACAACCCCCTCTTGGCACACACATCCACCAAGCACTCACCATTTTCATTTATTCCATTCACACCCCACTTGCCAACTACAGTACATTTCCTATTCTCTAACTTCCTACCTTCTCATTCATATCCCCCACAAGCACTATCCTCCTCCCTTTCTCAAAGCTTCCCAGACAGTCATTCAACTCATCCCAAAATTCTTTTCATTATAATTTTTCCCATTTTGGTCTGTGCATATATACTTCATCATACCAATCTTGCCTGTCATCCACAATATCCTTGTTCCCTTCCGTCCATGCCCATCCACTCCCTCCTTGACACCAACAATATAAACACCCTTCCCTTCCTCTCCCTTTACACATTTCATCCATACCTGTCCATATCACGCCTCCTTACATTCCTTCTCACAATGCACTCTTCCACCCCCATCCTTTCATATGAGTTTCAGTGACCCCTCATACATCTATTTCACTCCTCCTAAAACACTCCACAATCTCTCTCGATTTCACCTCAGTCACCATTCCATTCACATTTATCGCTACCACTCTTACCTACTTATCTACCCTTCCTGGGGAGGGGTAGGTCACCGAGGTGCTTTGAAAACTTCCCAATTTCCGATGGTAGCCACTGCGCAATGGCCACACCTCTTTACCTCATTGGTTATGATACTGCCACACTATTGACAAATCAGTATTAGAGAGTGAAATGGTGTAATGCAAGGTTTCTTTTTACGAATACATTTTGTGAGGGAAGGGAGCCATTACTTGCAATGTTTCCATACAGTGCTTTTTTTTCAATATGGAAGTGTGGCCCAAGTCATTTGTTCTTGGTTCAAAATTTAACTTATTATCTTAAACCTGGATCCCTTCCCAACACTTATGAAATAGAAAATTATGATGATGACAACAAATCCATCTCATTGTACAGTCAGCGGCAAAAGTCATGTCACCACATCGGCCAAGTCATGAAATACAGTATGGAAATATAAGCTTCACAGGCTCGTAAAAAGAAAACCAAAGTAGTTAATTATGCTCGCTGGATATTGTAATTATGTGTGGTGAATTTGTTGGTTTGATGAATAACTTTTATGTTATCCTTCTAGAAATACTAAATGAGGCGACACGACTTATGCCGCCGACTGTTCATACAGTAAAATCCCGTTCACCCGGAATCCACGCACGTGTGTAGTTAAACAACCGGCATAATTCTGGAACTGTAAGTCTCAATTTCCCAGGTCGATTAGCATGTTTTGAAGCCCGCTACTTTGAACATGATGAAAGTGTTCCTCTGTTTATAGGGCTCAACCCAGATCTTTAATGAACTCATCCAACCTCCTTATCAACCCATCTATACAAATCAGAAGACAGGATCTGTTTAACGTGCTTCATATGCGTAGGAATGTTAAAGTCAAGCAGGAGTTATAGAAAACTGAGCTGATAAAGGCAGACTAATACTAACCTGAGTTACTGTTTTTCGATGTAACATAAAGAATGTTTATCGGAAGAATATTTTGATAACTACATTTCATTAACTATAAAATGTAATATGGTGTAAAGAATGATAATACAGAACTATTTATCTGCATTTTAGGTACAGTTTCCCAACGTTCCACCTGGACCACCCCGCTGCGAGAGGTGACGAAAGTTTGAATCATCAACACATTACTTCTGTTATGAACCTCAGCTACAGCCTGAGTTCATTCAATATGTGGCAGGGTTATAACTTGACATTATAAAAGGAATAAATTACATTATTCATTTTTAGCATATAAAAAATAAATACCAGTGTCTGATTGCTTTTTAACATTTCGTCTGTCTTGTTCCATCTCTGTTAAACCTAATGAAATACCATTCTTGATACGGAACATGATTAAATTTAGCAAGTCATAACACTAATTATGGAAAGTCATGAATCTTAATAGAATTAGATAAGGATTCCAAAATTCATTACAGGATAACTTGTTGGATGGATATAAATTCCATCTAGCCTAATTAGAATAAATAGGACATGGTGATATTGGAGATCGAAAATGGTTCGTCATGAAGAGCACAGCCTCTTCATTCATTTTTTTTTTTCAGTTGACGGCCTCATATCGTCAATGCGGCACCTACACAATTGTGTTCTAAATTTTCTAAGTCTCACAAATTTTCACAATTGCAGGTCAGCAATTGTGAAACTTAGATTAGAGGTTGTAATTATTGCTCTTTGTAATTATCTTCAATCAAGTAAGAACGATGAAGCCGTATTAGGATATATTTTGTATATCATGGGGGAACCAGTGAGTGAGATCAAGCAGCGCAGGTGTCACATCTACGAAACAAGATCACCAGCTATTAAAAAAATCTATTGTACTGTATGTTTTCTGATTATGAATTTGGTTATATAAGATTTGCCTTTGGTAAGTGTGACTTGAGGAACAAAACAAATATATTATGTGCGATCATATTCATACAAGTGGCTAAGCCAGTGGGAGAGTCATCTTACTTCAGTCTCCTAACACATCTATCTCCCCACCTAGGCAAATTAGGAAGTCCAGTGTAGAAACCTTCAGACATACTGACAATCTCATTGCTGTTATAGCTTTATTTAATTACTTTTACCCTCATAAACTAACAAAAATCTGTAATAAACTTGAAACACTTTATTCTGTTAATTAGATGGTCAGTGACAGTTTATATTTCCAAAGTTGTCAATCTGCACCCAACTCCGTACTACCCTCCCATCAATGGGATGAACTCGTTCTGTAGCTGAGTTTCACTTCAGTAGAAAATTGTTGATGATCCGAACTTTTGCAGAGCATAAACACACGAACAAACATAAACACTGTTGCCAGCACAGTTACCTACCTCTGACAGTGGGGTGGCCCAGGTGGAATGTTGGGCAATTGTACATACTATACTGAAGTTATTAGAATATTAATGTTAATGGAAACACAAGTCAGACCAGAATATTCAGATGATCTAGATATCTAGAATTTCACTGCATTAGCCACATCGAAGGTCCCAAGGATGCCGGAAGAACGGGATTTTACTGCATTTGTACATTATTCCAGTTGAACATACAATTTTCACCTACACTCACTCTGCTTGTTCTGCCGCTGTGTCTTAGGAGGGGGATGCTTAAACTGTGTCTTCTCTAGAGCAATGCCAGCTGCAGAGTGTTGGGCCTTTTTTATACTGGGACCGGAGGCTGTGTACTCCTCACTCTCACCCAAACGTAATGTCACTGTGAAAGTCCTCTTGTGTGCAGGGCCCTTTTCGTCTGTCAGGCAGTACTGGTGTTGAATCTGGAAACATCATCCCATCACATAAAGAAACTACAGTATAGGATCAAAGCTGTTCTTCAGTAACATTAAGAAGTTTCCATGAAGAAGCAAGGCATAAATCCATACGAAGGAATGAAACCTAACCCCTTTATAGTGAACAACTTTTCACTCTCCCACTCCCTTGTTACACTCGTGATAGCCAATCCTTTTATAGTAAACAACTGTTCACCCTCATGCTTGCTTGTTACACTAGCGATAAGCTTAAACCATTTATAGTGAACAACTTCTCAAAACGGGCATTTTTCATACTTTTAACACATATCCTGGTACATACATTTGATATGGTGAAAAGTGCAAGTGATATTTAAGAGAAAGTGACAGAGAATAATTAATATAAAATAAGGAAATGTATTTGTACGAGTAGAAACTCATGGATTATTGATAATAACCGAACTATCTATCACCCTCACTCTTCACTCTCTACACTTGCGCTTTTAGGCCTACCCCATTAGAAGAAACAACCATTCAAAACATACATTTTCTATACTTTTAGCTCGTTTAGAATCATTTTTAGTCACAAATGAGTACGATAGAGTAAATCCATTGATAATGAGGGAGTACTGTACTGTGAACATCAATGAGTGTTAAGGCCCACACCAGTACACAAAATTATCATCCAGTAGTCTTGCCAACTATTGTCACCCTTCTCAATAGAAAAACATTTACAAATACATATCCACTGTGGAGGGCAACAGCAGGCGTTAAATCTGTACAGAACAAACTTTTCATCTGCGAAAATGTGTTTTAACATTATAACTTGAATTGCTGTTCCACCACAATTAAAAATAAAATTTAATTATCATCATCATTGTCCCATTTCTCTTTTTTCAAGGGGTGGGGTGGCTCTACCATCAGTGCAGGACCCATGACAGGTAAGGGGTCCATTGTTGGAGAGCGGGGTCCCCAACCCTCCTTCCTTCCCTGTATCGCACGGGATATGAGGCCGACTTTACTATTGCAAGAATTATGGGCGATAGGGACACCACTTCCTTACGCCTTAAATTTCATCAAGCTATAAAGTCAATCCAAGTATAATAAATAGGACCGTTCGCATAAGCGTGGATCGAGGGATTGATACCACATAACATCAGATTTTTTTATTTTCAATTTTATATTAAGGACATAGAAAGTCTGCATATAGACCCTTCTTCGTTATAATAATGTACAGTTAAACTTCGTTTTAACGGACCCAGCTACAACTGATTTCTGATACAACGGACACAATCCGATGGAGTTTTTTTTTTATTAATTTTGGTTTCTCTATTTTTTCTCTTTTATATTTTTTACATTATACAGTAAGTACATTATTTACACATCATTACATACCTATTTATGTATATATACAGTTGACTCTCGAATAAATTTGAGGATTTCTTATACAAAACGAGCGAAATCATAATGAACATGTCAGGAAGTGATATCACTCATCTGTGAAGCATGTGTGTGTGTGTGTGTGTGTGTTGCCACCACTTCTCCCGCGCTCCTTCCCCCCTTACCCTCAGTTTCCATTCACCCTAGCCCAAGGTGTTTGACTCGTCCTTTTTTTAGTAATTTACGAGTTAACCACCAGCTTCATGTCAGGTGGTGCATTTACAAAACGAAAGGCCATATCTTAACATATCAAGAAGGAAGGTTTTTCTCGGACAGAGAAAGGAGAAAGAAACACCAGAGCGTGTGGTTGATAAAAGTAAACAAACGATATCACGCGCTATTTACCCTCTTCCCCCTACTCTCCCCTACCACCTCCACCAACACGGCTATCGCCGACTCATTTCAGTCATTACTCAAAATTGCGTTATTCGAGAGTCAACTGTATCTATATTTTGTGTTAATTTTTGTACATATACACGTTTTTTTTTTTTTATTTCGTACCCCTCGTAAAAATTCGTCGCTATAACGGTCAAACGGCTTTAACGAACACCCTCTCCCCCTTATTAGTCCGTTATAACGAGGTTTAACTGTATATACAATTATTTTGAGATTCAAGTAAGCATTCCAGCGTGCATATTAATGAGCTAGCAATATAGTTTGGTATGTTTTATTGTATTGTGCTATTTTTGGTGTGTGTGTGCTTCAATATATAAACATTCATCAGTTTTACATATATATGTAAATATTTCTTGATTTTTAATGTAATTTAAATATTTCAAGTGACCACCAACAAAGGTAATAAAAGAAAAAGAAATTATTCCAGCAAATACTCGCTGCCTGCTGTACGGCATGCTTTACAAATCAAATCAATAACAAACACCAACAAGTGCTGTGCTCGTAGCCTTGCCTTGGTGGTGGTCGCAGTTCCTGTTGGGAAGGTTTCGCCCTCGTGTGATTTATTACAATCGACAAAGAAGACGTCAATAAAAGATGGAGTCTGATGTTTGGTGACATTCGCTCATATGCCAGCCACCCTCGAGATCAGAGAGTACAGGACTATAGCTTTTTCAGCCATTAAACAGGTAAGAAACCAGCAGTAAATGATTCTGTTTCATTACACGGCTGATAAACTGGCTAATTTGACTTCATAGTGATATCCATGAAACTGCTATGGTGTGTGTTCATGTAAAGACCAATACTAATATAGCTTCTTAAATTATAATTATTGTTTGTTACCCTATACAAATTACATACATTCCTCGCAATGGTTATGGTGGTTGGAATATATTAATACAAGCACATATACACAAATTACCTCTGAACAAAAATATTTTATAAGATAGTTAAATATCTCTACATATATGAAGTGAGACCTCTCTTCACCGAGTCAGCGTTCCATATGCTCGTGATCCCTCAGACAAAAAATGCTTTTTTTTCATATTAATCACTTTGCTATTGACTCATGGGGGCATTTGTATATAAAAATTGTGAATAAAATATTTTAATACGTATGTACAGTATAACCAATAAAACTTCAAGCTGCGCCTTATATAACACCAAAGAACAACATAAAAAACATCACAAATTATTAAGTGAGCTCATTGATAGGCACACTGGAATTCTTAAGTGAATAAAAATAATTTTGTAAGTATAATATTAAAACAAAGAGGGGCTGGCGAGTTAATTTTCAATGTCCCAGATATGAAAATATAATGTAAAAATCTGGCGGTATGTGGTAGCTTTTTGCTTAACGCGAACGGTCCTATTCCAAAACTCATTTCTTTCGGATTATGCTTTAACAAGCATTATGTAAGTGCATATACACACTGACACGGTAACCGGAAAAGGTACAATGCTAAGTAATTATAATATTATTTGTGCTGCAGTCATTTCTATACAGGAAATAGCAAGTACAGTACTGGGTAATTTGGTTCATTGAATAGCAGAAAGCCCTTCTACCTAGCTAGGCCAGCCATGCAGCACACTTAAATTAACAGGGAGGTAGTACCCTTCCATCCACGGAGTTTGTTTGCAAGTAGCCTAATAGTATCAACCCTATGTAAACTGGATGCATAGTGACTAACTCTAAGATTACTTTCCTACAGCAAGAATAAAAAAAAATTACATTACGTCCACTAATCTAAATAATATATTTAATTATGGCTTGTAATGATAAAAGAAAACCTATCAATAAATAATTCTATTTATCTATCCTTCTACCACTTGATGCCATTAATACTACAAGCACTTTTTGCATTTTATAATTACAGTACAGAGTATCTCGTACAATATTCTCTCATCTCCATCATATGTTTCTCGATTGAAAAATACACAAAATCAGTTACCTTATTATAGCGAGCCAGTTCATTTATCAAACACATTGGTGTCTTTTCTTTACTGGAGGCAGAAGAATCTGTGAGAGGATGGCCCACAGTGGTAAGGGAGGATGAAGTACATGGAGTGCCAGCATCTCCACTTAGAACTACCATCTCAGGTTGCTGTTGTTGCTGCTGTTGTTGTTGTTGTTGTTGTTGTTGTTGTTGTTGTTGTTGTTGTTGCTGCTGCTGATGTTGTTGCTGTTGTTGCTGCTGCTGCTGTTGTTGTAGAGGAGGGGGCTGTTGTTGTGGCTGTTGTAGTGGTTGCTGGGGTTGTTGCTGTTGTTGCATTGTTGGTGTCAGAGGAGGTTGATGTATCTATGAAAATAAAAAGGGCATCGTAACATTAGGTATATAAGTATTGGTATCTGGATAAAATTATTTCCCATTCACCAATTTAACTCTTAGAGTGTACAGTTATAACCTAAATGAATTTGAACTATTGTTTGTTAGAATTCATCTGAGGTTTCAGAAAAAATGTAGATCCATAAATATCAATGCACACTAAATTAAGTCGATGCCGAACATAAAAGTAAACTGTACAGAACTCCAATTTTTTTAACTGGCAAAACTATACCAGCTCAGTCATTTAATTTCTAGGCTTTATCTATCGATCAATCTATAGTTCTGATGTTTCGTTCCCTCCAAGAAATCCCCCCCAAGGAGATGGCTATGGCAGAAGAGTTTCCAGTTTTCCATGTTCCAACACTCCTTCCTTAATTGGTCAAGCCCTCTTCTGCCCCTAACATTTCTTTCCCTCACATACTCTTTCCCTCACTTTTCTCCCATCTGACCGGTGGTCTGCCTCTCACACCAGGTCCCACAATTTCACTTCTATAACCCTTCTCTGCAAACTCCACACCTTGCATTCTCTCCACATGTATAAACCACCTCAATAGGGTGTTTTCGCGTGACGTCACTGTGACGTCAAGGCACGCTCAGCAGCCATGTTGGTAAGAAGGAAGTGGCTTTCTCTCACGATTTATTCATTTAGACAAGCATTTTACCTCCTTTAAGGGGATATTTAAGGATGCCATGGCTTTGCTGCATGGTGGGATGTTCAAATACAGACAAAAATCCTGGTTTGTCCGTGTTTGGGATCCCTAATGTGATAAGAAACCAAGGAGAAGCACACGAGAAACTGCTGATCAAGAAGGAATTTATGGTTCTCTTGAATATCCAGGGAGCCATCATCAAACCCCTCTCCTCTCCTTACAATCTTTGGGAAGAACCGGAGAAATTGGGGTTTTGGGAAGGGGAAAACCCTAATAATTACAGGAAAATAATGATTAGTTTGGAATTAATATTCTCTATAATAACCATATGGGATAATAATTTAAAGTGTTAGCTCATTCAGTGGCAGATATAAAAATAATGCAGAGAAATAAGGATAAAAATATATACTGTGCTTCTCCCAATAACTGTATGAAGGTCCACATGGTGCCCAAGTTGATGCTGGTCTTGATATATGTCATACCATCACTTCTTTAACTCAACCAATGGTAAAAAAGTAGCGTGCCTTTACAATTTTGTGGCATTTCATGGACTGGAATTTGTACTCAGGGTTGGGTGATGAAATAAAAAAGTCACATAGGCTATGACAAGGTAGTATATTCACCATCTGTACAATCGCACTGACTGATAGGCTACTCGCCCAACAGCTGCACCCTCTTACCATCTTTTTTTATCTTATGCAGGTATGCTATTAATATTTGCATTAACCAGATCAATATTTATGAATGCGTAGACGAGATTTAACTGGTAGGTTTCAAAACTATGATAGCACAAATGAAGAGAACACCCTGTGTTTCTAATTGATAAACGGAGTTATCGTACGTTTAGTGTAATATATAATTATACTGTATGTACTGTATATATTTCTTACTCTCACAGATATATATATATATACCAACACATTTAATATACCGTTATAGGAGTAATATCTCCACTTAAAAATAGTAGCTGTAGCCTATGTTGTGTACAACTGTAGATGAAGGTTTTGTTGTACTGTAAGTTAATCTACAAGACATCAGACAATTCACCTTTCAGATCAAATACCAAATCAAATTATATATTACCAAACAGATTTTTCATTACTATATTGGGCCCGATTTGGTAATGAAAAATACCAAATGGCAACCCTGCCAGCGTCCCAACATGGCGGATGTTTATATCATGACGTCACCTCGATCAGCTGAGCGAAAACACCCTATTTATTATACTTCACCCTCTCAACCACTCTTCATTCAATACCAGTGCCAATTGCCTTCTCACTTATACCATTTCTCTCATACACACTCTCATTACTTTCTCCATCCCACCTGCTCCTCTCAAGTAGCCAATTTCCACTGCACCTATTCTAGACTGATGAGCTCTACTCCATGTCCATATCTCCGACCCATATGTCAGTGTTGGCATGATTATACTATTTTCACTTCCATGCTCACACTCCTTCCATTCATGATTCTCCCCAGTGATCCTATGACTCTTCTACCCCTCACTGCTCTCTCCATAAATTCATCTTGACTTTATCAGTAAATATAATGTAATTCTATGCAAAATGTATTTCTAAGGTCATATTAATAAGGGAATCAGTGCATTTTTGCAAGGTTATAAAACTGTGATGTAGAAAACTGACTTGTGAGTGGTGTGGTGGAGGTTGTTGTTGCTGGTGCTGTGGTTGTTGTTGTTGATGTGGTTGATGTTGCTGAGGCTGGTGTTGCTGTGGTGGCTGGTGCTGTGGTGGTTGATGTCCACCACTGCCAGTGCTCATCCCACCAGGCCCACCACTACCCATTCCGCTCATCTAATGAATGATGGCAAATCTTTATTTATACAAGTTCACCATTCCCTATATATGTAAGCTGGTTCTCAACAAAAGAAAGGAAAAACTGATGACAACATACACTCCTTCACAATTTCACAAATTATTTCAAAACTTTAACAAGTAGTAGAATTTTCCAGTAATATATTATTATTATTATTAACTCTTTTATTAATATGAAAAGATATATTAGAAAAAGGGCTTTGCCTGTGGGTTGGCTACTCATTAACCCACTACAGTACTACTAGAATTACATCAAAACTTAGGATCTACTGACATAATGATACCTGCATTATAAAGACCAAGACTTATTTTCATCATCCCACTACTAAACTCTTGCATGCTGCTACTCCACTGACCAATGACACTATACTCTTTGCAGTGTATCTTGGCCCCAGGGGTGGGGTTGGGTGGGGTTGGGAGGAGTCCACGCTCTGGCCATATCACCTCTTTCTCTCTCTCTCTCTCTCTCTCTCTCTCTCTCTCTCTCTCTCTCTCTCTCTCTCTAATGATGACCTCTCTTTCACACCAACTATTATTAAAAAAATATTTTCATAATAAGGCTGTATAGTGATCTGTATTTTGAGGGCCAAAATATATATTTTGAACTTTCACTACCTTCCATTACACTTTGCAACATGTGATATTCATGCGGTGTTGCCTACCATATATCCTGCGCAGTCAGTAAGTCACACAAGTCAGTATAATTCAACAAGGAGGAGGAATATTTCTCAAGTCTTATAGGATAGTTGCAGGAGCTTAGTTTGGTTTTCCCGACTTCCAGTAACTTTTCATAGATAACTCATTGGGAAAAATTTGAAAACAATTGTATGTTTAGGCCTAGTTTTCAAATTATAAACCGAGTTACAGGGAAAAAGGCTGGACAATTGAGGGGGAGAGTAATAGAGAGAGGTTATGTGGCAAGTGTGCAGACTCGTCCTGACCTCACCCCAGGGGCCAAGATATGCAGCAAAGACTATAGTTGATGTCAATTACAAAGTTTAGGACTGAAAAAGAGTTCAGTACCATTATACACTTTATCTATGTCAGCTCTCCTCTTTAAGATGCATACAGGTGCAAAAGAAAATGAAAGTATCCCAGGTAAATTATATAAGAGCAGCTGGAGAAATTTTGAAATGCTGCATCCACCCTCCATCCAAGTACAGTAGGTTAACAGACACCTTTGTGCACTTTCCTTATATGCTAGCTCAAACAAGCAGTTAAAGAATGTCTATTTTAACACTGATAACATAATTATCCTTTTTAACTATTCTATAATATAAGACTATTGGAAATGCAGAGAATGTGGTCTCACCTGGTGAGGAGCGGAGTGGTGTATGACGGAATGTGGAGGGTGTGTCATATGTGGTGGGCCAGTGGTTGGCTGGAGGTGAGAGGTGGGTGGCCCACCATGGTGCCCACCATGAGGGCCACCATGGGGGCCACCATGGGGGCCACCATGGGGGCCACTATTCCCACCTCCACCATGCATTCCCATGTGTGGTCCTGACTGAGGGGTGTGGCTATGAGGGCCACCATGGCTGTGAGGGCCTCCATGAGGACCACCATGGGGCCCTGCATGTGGCCCAGAATGAGGGCCTGTGTGAGGACCTGAGTGTGGGCCAGAGTGAGGACCCGAGTGAGGGCCTGAGTGAGATGCAGAGTGAGGACTGGTGTGAGGGCCTGAGTGTGGGCCAGAATGAGGGCCTGAGTGTGGGCCAGAATGAGGGCCTGAGTGTGGACCTGAGTGGTGAGGGCCATGGTGGGGGCCATGGGAAGGGTGTGGTGCATGGTGTGGCTGTGAAGGGTGGTGGGCAGGGTGGTATTGTGAGTGTGGGGGGCCAGTGTGAGGGGGAGGGCCTGTTGGAGGTGGCTGTGGAGGACCACTGGGATGATGTGGTGGGGGAGGACCAGGGTGGTGGGGGCCAGGGGGACCATGGTGTGGGTGATGGGGGTGGTGGTGGTGGTAGGGACCACTGAGTGTGTGATGGTCCGGGCCCACACCTGACTCGGGGTGACTCATTGCCTGAGTCATGACAGCCATCCCACCGGCAGGGGCCATCATGGGCGCCATGCTCACCAGCCCTGCAAACATTATCTCATATTAAAGTATTACACAAACCTGGCATAAGTACTTACAATTTCTGTAACTCATATCAAACCAGTTGGGATATGCTCCCAGGGATGCAAACAAAAATATTTCTAATGAATATTTGAAAACATATATTGTACTCTACATCCACTGGCAATTTGGTCCATTGATGCAATGATTCACAAGGAAACTGGTGGTGTACTAATGTCATCACCTTTAACCCCTAAAGGACCAGGCCCGGCATATGACGGGTTGCCGCTAAAGGACCAGGCCCGACATCTATCTATCTATCTATAGCTCTGACACCTCGCTCCCTCCGGGAACTCCCCCCAAGGGGATGGCCACGGCAGAAGAGTCTCCATCTTTCCCTGTTCAAACACTCCCTCCTTACTTGGTCCGGCCCTCCCCTCCCCCTCACGTTTCTCTCCTTTACATACTTTTCCACTCTGTTCTGCCATCTAACTGGTGGTCTGCCTCTCACACCAGGTCCCACAACTTTACTTCCATACACCTTTACAAACTCCTCACCTTGCATTCTCTCTACATGTCCAAACCACCTCAATGTATTACGTTTCACTCTCTCAACCACTCCACACTCAATACCAATTGCCTTCTCACTCATACCACATCTCTCATACACACTCTCATTACTTTCTCCATCCCACCTAGTAAGTCCACATGCACCTCTCAAGTAACTCATTTCCACAGCACCTATTCTCGACTGATGAGCCCTACTCCATGTCCATGTCTCCGACATATGTCCAGACATATGCCGGGTTGCTAAAATTTCCCAAGGTTATGGAATTTTCACCAATTTTTTTTACTACACTGGCTACACTGGTTTATAGTAGGATGAGATGCTCAGACTGAGTACACACTGCTTTTTCTAGGGTAAAATTGAGGGATTATTGATCATCTTCTATCTGAGTGTTTTGGTGAGTGGCTTGTCCGACATGCTCCTACCCCCATTTTCTACTACCTCGCCACGGTCAGCGCACCTACCCAAACAATAACGTTCAGCGTACGGCGACAATACCTCATTCAACTCATCATAATGCTGTAACCATTGCACCTACAGATTTCCCGTTGGTACCAATCGAAAGAGGAAGAGTTGCTCATTCCTGTGGTATTAAATTTATTCACTCGTTCATTGTAGGTTAAGAGTAATAAGCATGTGAAAAGAAGCCATTTTGCGTGTATTTCACCAATCCCCTGTCCTAGCAGTACACAATTTTATACCACCCCCGGTCTTTTAGTGGTTAAGGTACAAAACTATAATTCTATGGTATAAACTCCAAGAACATTTCACATGATAGGGGGCCAAATTTATGGTATTGGGTTGATAGGTTGTAGGTAAGGTAGATAGAGGGTAAGGAGTTGGTAAGTGGTTGGTAGATAGAAGTTAAGTTGGGGATAAGGGGTTGGAAGGGTTGGAGAACCTAGCAGATTGGCCAGTATATACTGGTAAAATTAATAGACAATAGGAAACTTCAAAGCAACATGTCAACATTCCTTGACTGCACACCATACAGACAGAGAGAATGAACAATCACTATAGTGTACTGACTTTCCTGATTGGACATGATGGTGAGCATACCAGTTACAGTCATCCCTCCGCTATCGCGGGTTCAGTTATAGCGTTACGTTACTATCGCGCATGTGTGAAAAGTTCACCTTCATTCGCTATAGCGCATCCGTATGCTTACTATCAAGCACGTAACATTCAAATTTGGCAGTGCGAAGTATGTGATTGGCCAAGCGCATTCGACTGACAGCCATGTTTACCATGAAATGGTGTTACAGCAGTAAAGATGAGGACTGGGTGAATTTATGACTATCAACCCTATCTTTGGTTACCACAAAAGTTAACTAGTAGTACGATGTGCAGAGATAAAGCTTTTTCATCGGCTCCTAATTACACCTTGGTCTCGTATAGAACGTCCAATGGGTCGATATAAGACGTCGTTCCTACAGGGATGTATATTACGTATTAAGCATATTAAATGCATACAACAATTTATATTAAGGTTTTCGCAGACTCGTGCGCCTAGAGACGAGTCATCGGCATGCATGGTAGACTGGTAGTGGTGGAGGTGGTAGGGGGAAGGGGGGAGATAGCGCGATATCGTTTGTTTACATTTTAACCATACACTGGTGTTAACTTCTTATTCTGTTCGAGAAATACCTAAATAACTTCCTTCCGTTTTGTAAATGCACCACCTGGCATGACTGAGTGTTGAAGCTATAGTGGTTAACTCATAATTACTAACATAAACGAGAGTCACACATAAGGCAGGCTAGGCCTATATTCCATGACCTTGGGTTAGGGTGAATGGAGAGACTGAGGGTAGGGGGGGAAGGAACGCGGGAGAAGTGGTGGGAACACACACTTCACAGATGACAGTGATATCATTTCCTAACATGTTCATTATAATTTCGGTCGTTTTATATAAAAATTCCTCGGATATGCTCCACTTATTTTCGCCACCCATTTTATATGGATGCAATAGTTTTGAAAAATAGTTTTAAGTTAATATTTTGGTAGCTCATTCTACAGTAAGGGTGGATTTCTCAGTCAGTCGGACACCCTACTCGGGTGAGAGCTCTCGGACTCGGGCGCCCGACTAAAAAAAAAAACACGTCACTCTCGAGAGACATAAGAACCTATCCCAATTTTCATCATTAATCTTTAGTTCCTAAGGTCAGTCACGCATATCCATTTACGCACCACCCACGGACCGAGGCACCACCTAACCAGAACACTTTACACGCCTACTGTATTAGGTTAAAAATGCTATTTTCTTACTTATCTACTTTAGTTTTCATTATATGCAAGGGAATAATAAGTAAAAAAAAAATATGTTTAAGGAGGAAATTTTTTGAAATATGAGGGACCGGAAACCAATTTGAATTATTCCCATTAGTTATTAAATTCCGCTATCACGTGCTACTTACGGCACCAATTATGCGCAATAGCGGAGGGATGACTGTACTTTAGAAAACTTTAAGATTGATGTGAAAGATAACCTACCTTGCATGGAGACTGGTGGTGGCTGGGTCATGGAGACCATCATGGGGGGTCGCTGCTGGTGGGGCGGCACCAGGCTAGGCTGAGCCATGCGCATGGGGACTTGCGCCATTCTGGAAAATATTATCTTAATGTAAGAACCACATCCATCAAAATGCAAAAACACTGATGCATGGAAAATCGCCACACAATATGCAGATGAAGGTAAAAGTACAGTATATGTTATTGATAATGCTTCACTTAAGCTTTCTTTGGCCATTGACACTGAAGACGAAGAGTGTGCACGCTATTATAGTCCACCGACGCCTGGGAGAATACAGCCAGGAAATCCTACCCATATTGACTTAGGACAAATTGGATGGAGGAAGTGTAAGAAAGAGACAGGGTGCCAGTGATACAGTTGGGAGTGTCTTGCACTTGCTTGAGTGTCCAGGGTTTGTAAATATAGTACAGTACTGATATGCTGTCAAGGATTGCTCTTCAAATGGAAATATATCGAAGAAAACAAAACCAGTACTATACTTCATCCATTTCCTGGATACTTATTCAAATCTTGGTATTCACAAATATTATTGTACTGTAATTATTTCACTATAAAGATACAATTTTGCTACTTTTTAATAAAAAAATAACTTATACAAAACATTTTATATACCAGTACTGTAAAATAACAAACAATCCCTCAAAAGACAAAATATAATTTTAAACATTTGGCATGTATAGCATGCTAATTTGAAATGCCCCATTTGAATATGCCCTATCCTCGAAATGGGGCACCAGTAAATATTGAAAGAATTACCGTTATCGCTCACGGGTTTTCTACCTTCATTACCCACTTATTTTGGATAATTCTAAGACTATTTTCGGTAATTATTGAAAGAATTACTGTTTTGCAGCAGTGTTGCCAGATCCGGCTGGGTCTCAGTATTTTGCCCCAGTCATTTATTGTACTTTATCACGATTATTTCTAAGTAGTTTGCCCAGGTTAGGTCCCGGTAGTCTGATGCAGTCTAGGTTAGGTTAGGTAAGGTCAGGCTAATTTCAGTTATAACGCATCTGTGAGGCACATAGTACCGTATATAGAAAAGTTGTTTGTAATAGTGAAATATAAACACTAGTAATAGTACAATTTTTGAAATAAGAGTTGTTGCAACTTGTAAAAATATTCCCTATTTTTTTCTTTGGCATTTCCTTCGCATATTTTGAAATTAGCCTGATCTTACTTTACCTAACCTAACCTAGACCGCATTAGACTACCGGGACCTAGCCTGGGCAAACTACCGGGAAATAACTGTGGTTAAGTACAAAAAATGACGGGCAAAATACTGGGACCCAGCCAGAGCTGGCAACACTGCTACAACACGGTAATTCTTTCAATAAATACCGAAAAAGGCCATAGAAGTAAAATGTCTTGGCATGACATAAATTAGTAGGTAAAAGGGTAAAATCGTAATAGAAAACGGCAATATACTAGAGTAACTAGATAATTACCCTTATGAGGTGGCTCCGTTAATCCATAATTATATTATTATGAAAAAATGCAAAGTCCGTACAGTCTCGGACGAAAATTCCTATCAAATCTTCCCTCACTTTTTATTATCATACATTTCCTGAGGGTAGATATGGCCATTACTGTATGTACTATTTCTAAACTTGAGATAAATTCCGAGGTTACATTTATTTGGAATGATGTGTTGTCGGTGTTAGATTTGGTTATAGTGCAGACGACATGATGATGGCTTCTACATTGTCACTTCTTAACTCACCTTAATTCTTCCAGCCTCGTACTTCACGTCAACCGGGAGGAATACACACGTACTGGAGATTGAAGTGAAATCAGAGGCGCGGGTACAGTAATTATAATAAGTAGTGAATTGTATGGCAAACAGAGATATAATATGTTATCCTACAAACTAGTGTGCGGCCATGCTGGTGTGCGGTCACAGTGCGGAGCTGACAGTCAACTCAACGAATCATTCAACATATACACAGTCACACACACATCTACCCATATTTAGATAATATACTGGAGAGTTGTACACGTATAGGCCTACCCATATTTAGCAGATTTTATTGGAATTGAATTGATAGCTTTACTCTTGTTGTAAAGGCATAAATGATTGATTGATGGATGGATATTAGGCGCCGCAACATCGAGGTACTATAGCGCCAGAAAAAGGTGACAGAGAAGTGTGACAGCAAGCAGGAAGGAAAGAAAAAGAAAAGAAGGACAGTTGAAGAAATGAAAGATGGGAACCATTTAGTCTGGTCTCTCACTAGCGACCTTCCTAGCATGGGAAGCCCTCTCTCCCCGAAATCGGGGCAGAGCAGGGGTCGGAGCCCCCTCTAGTCTAGCTCGCCAGGTCTTAGAGACACACAAGCCCCCCGCCACGTCAAGGCGGTTCCCGTTGGGGAGTTGTAAAGGAATACAACAAAGAAGACCAGCCTGAAGCCAAACCCTCATACAATATATAAATCTTGTACATTTTTTTAATATAAGATTCATAGGAAATTACAAGTACAAAAAAAATAACAAAGATATAAATGGGTCTATTATAATTATAGGCCATATAAGTATCATCTCTCTTACGAAGCTCAAAATAATCAAGTGGTAAAAGTGGCTTCATAAACTTTGTTACTTCTTGTTGTATATTCTATGCCCCGCTCCACCAGCAACTGGTACTCCGCAGGGCCTCCTTCAATATTATTAAACACTATAATCACTTGTAATATTCATATCATCCGTGTCGTAACACTCAGCGAACAGACGTGTTTTCAGTCTTTCAGCGGCTTCAGCCTAATAGAGATCTGTCGCCAATGCAACTATATACATGCCCAATGTTCCTATTTTGTACCGTACTAGTATTTTCATCCTGTTTTGTCTCTTATTATGTTTAAATTTGATGCAATAGCGAGGTTTTCATGACGTATGAATTTGTAATAAATATATATTTTTTTAAATTAAAACTAGTATTACTACATCTTGCTACACCTTTCAAACGCTCTCGCCTCTCAAACCCAGTGTCAGATTACTCCTCGGCTCTTAAAAGGACCCTGTGATCTTGTTTGAAAATTGGAGGCTTCTGATTCCTCCTGAACATGCCACGAAACAAGCTCCTTCCATATAGGTGTGTGTGTTTCGTGGCAATATTCGAAGGACTCGTTTACCTTCAATTTTCTGACTACATCACGGATCCATTAAGGGAAGTAGGCCTAACCTTATGTGGTTAATATGGAGTCAATGTAGATCTCCAAACTCAGCTATAATACACATCCCTGTATAATTTCATACGGAGGGATTTTGGTTCCTGGCATGGTTTGGAGGAATCAGTAGCCTACCGATTTCCCATAATAGGTTATCCTGGCTGGCTGTGGTGGCTGGTGGGTGGGTTACCGTGGGTAGGGTCGCGGTCAACCGTCAAAACCACTCTCTCTTTTTTTTTAATGCTCGTTGAAAAAGTGGACCATATTTAAGAACATTCTTTTGTGGTGTATACGATGTGTGGTAAAGGTACGATAGCTCCATAGACAAACAACAGGGACATTCGTACCGTTTACCAAACCATCGTACTATTACCAAGGTTTAAAGAATACATTGGTCTATACCATGGATATAGTAATTTTCGGTATACGGTTAATTGTTTGTTTTGGTCGTTATCTGGGGGATTATAGCTGGTAGTTTGCCACACGGATTATAATGACTAGTAGTTTCACAGTGGATTAATTAGGTTCTAAGGTTTGTTATGATCCTTCCCCAACCAAACACACTTATCTTTTGGTTCGTTATGATTCTCCCCAACCATGTAGCGTTTTCTGAACCTGACTTGCCGATCACTAATGAAGACACACCAGTAAATTTATATTAAATTGTATGAGGTAAAAGAACCTGCCCGACTAGTGGCTTTTGATTCCTCCTGAGTATGCCACAAAACAAGCTCCTTCAATGTAGGTGTGTGTGTGTGTTTCGTGGCAATGTTTGAAGGACTCGCTAACCTCCAATTTTATGGCTACCTTATATGGGTTGCACAATAAAATTTAGTGCCATTCTCACACATAATTGAGTAATATTGAGCATGTAGTGTAAGCACAGTTAATTAGGAGACTTATGTGTTGCATGAGAAATAGTACTAAGCAGTTCAAGGAATCACAGCATAATAATTTATTTTCCCAGTCATTAGTTTAAGCAATTGCTCTTCAATTTGGACCGTAAAGAAGTATTGTCTGCAGTGATATGCCATATGGACAGTACTTAAGGGGTTCTGGCACCCCTTCACATCTAACCAACGGCCATTTAAGGGGTCTGGCACCCCTTCAAATCTAACCCACTCCCTTTTAATCCATTTACTGTCCCTCCTTTCCTTTTTACGTCCTCTCAGTCTTATTATTTGAAACTACAAGTTCTAATTTCTTTCTGGTCTAGCTCAATCTTGATTTGTTATTTCACCACCCAAAAAATAATATTAATTTTACATCATATTTCTGGTGGTTCTATTAATTTCTTACCTAATTATCATGAGGAAATTAAGAACCCTGCCAGACCTAACCTAACCTAACTCCACTTGACAAATCTAATTAGGACTGTTGCAACATCTGCTGTACAGTATAATGTTAATTAATCTCTCAACACAGATCGTTTCTGACAAAATTATCGATTTGTGTGAAAAAAAATTATTGTTATGTGAGTGCGATAATGAGGGTCGAAATGCGATAATTTCAACATCCAGGCTGGCAGGTACGATAATATGGGTTTGGAAATCTGGCAACGCTGCCACCGACGGCACCGAGTGCCATCATGCCATGGTGCCACCACCGGTCCACCAGTGTTGATCCTGCCTTCGTAGGGAGAGGGTGTGTCTGCCTCGCTCTGCTCCTCTCACACACGCTGCGTCTAGTGCACGGTCTCCTTAACAAAATCGTGTGTTTGAGTCGGAATGATATAATACAAATTCTGCCTATGAAATTGATGTGCTTTTTTATGGGATTTTTGTTATTAATTAAATGCCGTGTTTTGAAGACCTATCATCCGTTTCTTTAAAATATTATTATTATTATTATTATTATTATTATTATTATTATTATTATTATATACCGACTTATGGAACCGACTCGTTTTGTAAATTATTATTTGTCGGGTTTGTTTGAAAAATAAGTACCTACTTACGGACCCAACTAATTATCCTACAATTTATATATGTATTTATTTGTAGTTCGTGATTATCTATAGAAATTAATATACGGTTTGATTCTGAAGTGGCCATCTGTATAATTATATATTATTATTATTATTATTATTATTATTATTATTATTATTATAACTTGTTTCTACACGGATTGTCACAACTTGGAAGGATAATCGTGAGCCAGTTGGTTCGTTACCTTCCTTCCCAGCGCGTCACACACATAATAGGTAATGCTTCACTGACTAATCACCAACACCAGCTCGTTACTTTGTGGCGGGTCACTGCCTCCACTAACGTAGTACATAATTATATCAACAGCTTAATTCTTTTCACCCGACTTGTCACAGATTCAAACAAATTATGAATTCTTGTGGGTTGTTGCTTTACGTCGAGTCACCCACAGTTCCATAATATATAAATAAAGCTTCTCTCCACCTAAAGTGTATATATCAGATCCAAATAAGTTAATATCCGGTGGTCTGTTACTTTACAGCGGATCACACTCACAGGCTTCATAATAAATCTTTCCACCCGAATTGTCACCGTTGTACCCACTATCAAAATCATTATTATCAAACCTCTTTCTACACGACTCGCCACAAATTCAAACAATTAAATAACTTATTTACCGGCGGACTGTTTCTTTACGGCGGGTCATTCACAGGCTACACAGACACACAGACACACATACTGATCATCACCAACACCAACACAAGTACTCGTCACTTTCCACCCGGCGTGTCACATTCTACACACACACACACACACACACACATACAAAACTGATCAACACCAAAACCAGTACTCATCACTTTCCACCCGACGTGTCACAGGCTTCACCACCAAGAAGGAAGGACCCAGTTAATAATAATAATAATAATAACAATAATAATCACAAGAAACTCTCCCCATCACAATCCGTGGAGGAAGGAGTCGGAGGGGTGTTTCCTACCAGCGTGTCACCACAAACAAACAAACCAACCAACCAACCAACAAACATTACGTCAATATAGTTGTGTGTGATAATGTTTTCAATACAACATTATTCTCTACTCTTACTACTAATGAAGATAATGATTGTGGTTAAAGGTAAGTGTATGATATTGTTATTATTATTATTATTATTATTATTATTATTATTATTATTATTATTATTATTATTATTATTAGTAGTAGTAGTAGTAGTAGTAGTAGTAGTAGTTGTGGTGGTGGTTGGGTGGTAGTAATAGTGGTTGTAGTATTGGTGATAGTAGTAATAGTAGTAGTAGTAGAACTGGTCATAATAATAATATTAGTAGTAGTAGTAGTGGTAAGAGTATTGGTATAGGTAAGGTAATAGTAATAGTATAGAAGAACTGGTCATAACACTAATGTCATATTATTAGTAGTAGTAGTTTCAGTAGTTGTTGTTGTTGTTGTTGTAGTAGTAGTAGTTTTAGTTTCAGTAGTAGTAGTTGTTGTTGTTGTTGTAGTAGTAGTAGTTTTCATTATATTTTCTCTTTTAATATTTCCCTTGACTTTAATAAGTGTGATAAGTTTTGTGGTTTGTTGTTGTGTAAGGTTATTTAGGGAAGGACTTCTTTGAGTTGGACCCACCAAAGGCCACCATGCAGATCCCACTCTATAGAATTACATACACCTTTACCACCCATTCAGAATACAAACTAACACTTGTTGTATTTGAAGAGAGAGAGAGAGAGAGAGAGAGAGAGAGAGAGAGAGAGAGAGAGAGAGAGAGAGAGAGAGAGAGAGAGAGACTGAGAGAGAGAGAGAGAGAGAGACTGAGAGAGAGAGAGACTGTACCCGCATGCATTTTACTGGGATAATAATATGATGTGGGTGACTTGGATGACTATTAATTCCTCCAAATTACTATGTCCCCAAAACAAGACAATATCACTACAGATTATTACGAGTAAAGGATGTGTTATGTGACATAGTTTGGAGGAATCAGTAGCCTTCAATTCAGATATCAGATTGCCAGTGTAGTCTCTCTCTCTCTCTCTCTCTCTCTCTCTCTCTCTCTCTTTCAATGCAAGGCCATAATCTCTACCTCTCCCTTAAAATGTGGATCTTGTGTGAGTGTGTGTATGTGTGTGTGTGTGTGTGTGTGGCACGTTAGAATTTCAATCCCCGTTTCTGTATGTATGTGTGTGTGTATGTGTAGCTCGTTAGAATCTCTCTCTCTCTCTCTCTCTCTCTCTCTCTCTCTCTCTCTCTCTCTCTCTCAGCAGGTGCATGTGTGTGTGTGTGAGGAGGGAGATGCAAGATACACACACACTGCTTCCCCATAACAACACACTAATTCCACACTCAATATACACACACAATGGCCTCATATGTGCCTTGACTCTCTCTCTCTATCTTTCTCTCTCTCTCTCTCTCTTATACTGTTTTCTGTATCTCTCTCTCTCTCTCTCTCTCTCTCTCTCTCTCTCTCTCTCTCTCTCTCTCTAAGTTCCAGTATAC
Source organism: Petrolisthes manimaculis (assembly GCA_034508575.1). NCBI lineage: Eukaryota > Metazoa > Arthropoda > Malacostraca > Decapoda > Porcellanidae > Petrolisthes > Petrolisthes manimaculis. The sequence goes on along the minus strand of JAWZYT010001279.1, from coordinate 13,809 downwards.
AGTATAATTATATAAGATATTCCGGGTAATTAATGTATTTGTTTCTCTTCCTCATTTTATAAACATCTTGGTAAATAATAATTATACAGTGTAATAGAATAAGTTAGGAGTGTTATTAGTAAATGTTAAAAGGATGGTAACATATGATGAAAAGATATGAATATATAATCCAATTGAGAGAGAGAGAGAGAGAGAGAGAGAGAAAGAGAGAGAGTACCGATTTACACACATACACACACAATAAAATGAAATAAGTTAGGAATATAGTAAGTTAGAAGAAAATGGTACTACAGTATATAATAATCAATGAGTAATTTTTTATCAATTTACATATTAATTAATTTATCTTAATTAATGAAAATGAGATGTAAAGGTAATATACTAAACTAATAATAATCAGGCATAATTTCTTCACACGCAAATAATAATAATAATAATAATAATAAAAAGACAGAGTGAGACGTCCAAAATGATGCCCAATTTCGTTTGAGATGCATAAACACATGGCGTTAATTGAAATTACTTTTGTGGGATGGAGAAGCGGGGAGGGGAAGGGGAGAGTGTGTGAAAGTGAGTGAATGTGAGAATTTGGAGGGTGTGAAAGTGAGTGAATGTGAGAATTTGGAGGGTGTGAAAGTGAGTGAATGTGAGAATTTGAAGGGTGTGAAAGTGAGTGAATGTGAGAATTTGGAGGGTGTGAAAGTGAGTGAATGTGATAATTTGGAGGGTGTGAAAGTGAGTGAATTTGAGAATTGGGGGGGGTGAAAGTGAGTGAATGTGAGAATTTGAAGGTGTGAAAGTGAGTGAATGTGTAAATTTGATGTTGTTGAAAGGGAGAGTGAATGTGAGTGTGACTCATATTACAAGGTCTCTCTCTCTCTCTCCCTCTCTTTCTCTCTCTCACTCTCATTCTGATTTCATTCGTACCCCCTGTTCCTGCAACCCCTCCCCCTCCCCCCTCCTCCCCCCCACACCGATTAGTAGGAGAAACTTAATTAAGGATGTAGTACAGTGTTGTTAAATAAATCTGGAGTAACTTGATTCCTCCAAACTATTCCAAACAACAACAGAACACCATTACTGTTATTCATCTGGTTTTGTTTCCCGGGCAAACATTGGAGGAATCAAAGTGCTCCAATGTACCAATCTGGAACAAGTGATTCCTCCAAACTATATTCTAAACAACAGACACCATTATTATTGTTCGTCTGATCCTGTTTCCTGGCATACATTGGAGGAATGAAAGTGCTTCAATTAATGTACCCAAAAATATACTAACTATTCCCTGAACTGCCTTATATTGAACAAACAAGTATCAAGTTGAACTCAGCACCCAATTTATATATATATGTAATTAGTAGATTGTAACCTGTATGTAAATTGCACACCAGTAAAATTAAAATAAAAAAACAAACCTTGCAATTTGTAAGTGTAGTGGGAATTAAAATTGCATATAATTCCCTGCTGACTATTACATGCAGAGCCTATCAAGTTAAATATGGGACTCTGATAAAACGTTTTCTTATTATGGTACACAAGGGAAGGACTACAAGGCTGGTTCAGTTTTACACATACAGAGAGAGAGAGAGAGAGAGAGAGAGAGAGAGAGAGAGAGAGATTTGAGGATGAATGAAGACCGCTCTGTAACTGTAAAACTCTGATTAACGAGGGAAAAGGTGAATTGTGTATATGAGACAATAAACACAAATTGAAAGAGAATCAAGGAATGGATCGAGATAGTTGAAAAATTGAAAGAGAATGGCTCGAACCGAAGTGTCGCCAAAACCATTAGATTACTACATACTACATACTACATGTTGTGTGTGTGGGTGGTAGAGCTTTGAGTTATTTTATTACTCTTACGTTTCGGACTACACAGAGTCCATCTAAATGTGATACACTAAAGTATATCACATCAGAGAGAGAGAGAGAGGAATATATTTACCTTTTCTGTGATTTGGTTATACACAGTTTACACAAACCCAGTCTTCATAATGGGAAATCTGGTAAATCTGGAGCGAATAATTTCGTCAAAGTATTCCAAGCATCAGACCACCATTATTTTTGGTAATCTGGTCCTGTTGCCTGACATACTTTGGAGGAATTAAGTCGTTCCATTATACCTAATGTAAACTGTACCATCCCCTTGTCCTAAATGTACACAAATCCATCTTTATGATAATAGCCAACATCACTAGAGGACTTACATAATTTAGGTAGACCGAGGGATATAAAATGGTGTGACTGAAGTGTACAGTCAGATTCTTGTCACATTATGAAGCTCCGCCGTTGCGGCGTACCGTACAATGTGACACGGTACAGGATTTGCGGCTCCGAGGCTAAAGCGAGGCCGCAGCAGCGGAGCCGCATATTGTGACAACGGCCTTGGTCATGTCCGATCATCCTAAAAAATAAGAAAAAAGTCACTTATCACATGACTTGACACACAACTACTAGGTCAAGCGATTACACTGACCTCTGATGGTAACGAACAGGATTATGTTAGTCTCAGAATGAACCAATCAAATATTACATACAACAACAACGACTTACATTGGAATAACACAAATTTACCCTATCTTAAAGTTTACACCCGATGGTTTAAACATGTTGTGTTTATAGTTTACTGTACTTATTGTATGTATCATTAATGCATATTCACAAGACCCAAGTCGTATTTATGAACTAAAAGGAAAAAAATGAAGAATAAAGGAATAATGGGAATTAAGGTAGGGGATAGTGGTTGTATTCTCTCAGGTGTGAGCGTATTGTTTCCTTCAGATTGTTTTATTTTGTCTCTATGAACACGACGAAAACAAACACGTCCATTGTGTCTGTTCCGGCTCCGAAAATGGTGACACTTACAATGACCGATAAAAACTGGTAATTTGAAAACTCTGACGACGACGACAACAACAACAAGCGGGGCGGGGCGAGGCAGGGGCGACTCGCATACGTGTAAGTAGGTACAAAACCCTGGGGCCCATTTAGCACTCAGAATGCCCGTGTTCCATTCTCATTATCCCTCCAATTTATAGCTGTACCATTTACGTGTTTTTCCTTTCCTCTCCCTCTCGCCCTCATGGATTCTCTCTCTCTCTCTCTCTCTCTCTCTCTCTCTCTCTCTCTCTCTCTCTCTCTCTCTCATTTTTTAGCGATTTCCCTCCCCTGAGTCCCCTCTCGGAGTCAGTCAGTCTCTCTCTCTCTCTCTCTCTCTCTCTCTCTCTCATTTTATAGTGATTTCCCCCTCCCTTCTCCCCCCCCCCCCATCTCTCTCTCTCTCTCATTGTTGTATGTTGTGGTGTAGAGGTTGTCGCCACAAACAAATGAGTCTGTAAAGTACATCACACGAGCAACTAACAGCTTTTTCTAATTCCTTCACCGTCCATTTTACTTTTTATAAAGGCTAGATTTTTTTCTGCGTAGCCCAGATACATGAAAATCCTCTAGCTATATTTCCTAAGAACAAGTTAACGAATGAATAAAACTGAAATCTAAACATAAAAAAACAGAGTAAAAGTTATGCACGGTTCATTCAAGAGAGAGAGGTAGAGAGAGAGAGCATGTTCGGGTTAATTAAAGGACTGGTTTTGTGTACTGTAGTTTAACGAGAGAAAATAACAGATGCTAAAGTTTATTTCTGTGTAGGTTTGGTAAAGAATATAGTTTTACGCTTAATGGTTGTGTTTCTGTAGACTTATTACCAGCGAAAATGTTTACTTCAACTGTGATTGTTAGTGCGTAATGAAGGAAACATTTTAAAGAATAGGGTTTTGTTGATTTTTGTACAGCCTAGCTTAGAAAATGTTCAATGCAAAAAGAAAATTAAGTTTGTGTAACATATAACCTATACAAGGAAGGAAAAATATTATAAGTTAAATATTCTATTGTCTGCATATGTATGTAATGATATCTATGTTTTCCATATTGAGGATCAAGTTTATGTAATAATATTGACAGACTGTTAATGAGAGGTGTCATTTGATTATAAAGGCTACGGAACAACAATTAAACTTCTTTGATTGATCATTTCTTTGCACGTTCTTTTTGGTCTTTCCATTGATTCACTATCATACATAACATTTAGCCTTTTATCATTCACTTTCCCTATCATTATATTCATCACAGATGTTGATTTATGTGTTTGTGTTTGGTCTTGTCAGGTTTGTATAGCCTACTATGGTCCTCCCCTCCCTGCCTTCCCGCAAATCATCAATATATCTAATTTATTTTGTGTCAGCTGAGGCCTTTGTATTTTCTATCCTTGTCTAACTATTATGTAACACTTAATTTGTAAACATGACGTGATTTTACTGTAATTCGAAAGTCATGTAATAATTAATGTTAGTAGAATTGTTATGGAATTAATGATAGCCTATTTAGTGATATTATAGCTTACAGCTGTACTCGAAATAATTTAAGTATTGTATCTATATTAATCCAGTTTGCCTGTGAAATAAGTTAGAGCACTTATACGCCCTGGTATTTAGTAGTGTTTTACGTTTAGCGGTATATTATGTGCAAGAGTATAATGGCAAGTTTGTTGTTTATCGAAGAAACTCGATAACCCGGCGTCACTTCCCTGTCTTGGCTTGAGGCGGGAGGCGTTTGCTAAAAGTGTTAAGAAAATTCCAAAGTTTATGCATATTTTTGAAATAGTTCATCCTGTAGTTAATGTATAATGATAATAATAATTTACAAAACCTATCAATAACTTTATAATTATGCATTTACATCTCATTCCAGTTTGTAATATAAAATTCGTAAATATATACCGTTCATTACATAAACAAAATAAAGAAGTAGTCAAGAAGAGGTTTGGGTCGGATTGTCGTGTTTATTAATTAATCAGCCAACATCTGCGTGACTGCGTCATTGACGCGCAAGGGATACCGAATTATAGACTAAAATAATTCCGAGTAGGTGTTTGAGAAGACTGTGGGATACGATAATGAAGGAGAAAGGTGAGAAATACGTGTGAACTGTCACTGTCATAATGTGCTCCCCCTTTGTATTTATCGTCTGTAACAAATGAATCCACGATTATAATAATAGGTATTTTTACAGTAAACCTGGGTTCAGTAAAACGTATATATTAGTATGTTTTACCACTAATTAGGACCATTCTAAGACTATTTTCTTCAATGGTGTTTCGGAAATGCCCCGTTTTCGAGATCTGCCCCGTTTTCATACCCCATACAAACTTGGGGGAGAGCCTGGGAATCCGGGGTTTTGGGTGGGGGAAAACACGCTGTACACTATGGCGTTGCCTTTATAATACACTTCTTACCTTTGGAAAACGGGGCATTTCCGAGAGAAACACCATTGAAGAAAATAGTCTTAGAATGGTCCTAATTAGTGGTAAAACATATTAATATATACGTTTTACTGAACCCAGGTTTACTGTAAATTTACCGAACTTTGTTCTAACCCTTTCTTATTAGACTCTTCCACAAAATCCCAATTTCCAACATATATTCATCCCCTGCATGGTTAGGTCCCTGCAATTTGCCCCAGTTATGTCCTGGTAGTGTACCCCGGTTAGGTCCCGGTAGTTTAGCCCAGTTAGGTAGTGGTAATTAAGTCCCTGTAGTGTTAGAGAACGGTAATAAGGTAAATATTTGCCAAATAATAATAATAATAATCTTGTTTATACATAGTTTTCCTACGTTTGTGTGGGGTATGTTAATAATAATAATAATAATAATAATAATAATAGTGAGTACACAACAAGGGTAGAAAACCAGTCATCGTATTGAGAGACAAAAGGATTGGTTTCAGGGGTCTTGTGTCCGATAGTGAAAAAGTTTGTTGCAAGGAAAGAACCTCCCTTACAACATTAGGTCCTTAGGGGATCCTTGTCAAGCTCAACTAACTCTCTCTCTCTCTCTCTCTCTCTCTCTCTCTCTCTCTCTCTCTCTCTCTCTCAGATAAAAAGGATAGAAAAGACTCATGATAATTCTCAAAAATATTGTAAGTACAAATATACCAAGATTTGCTTTCTAAACATAAAGTGCCTGATTCTCTCTCTCTCTCTCTCTCTCTCTCTCTCTCTCTCTCTCTGTAAAAAGTACTGAAAAGACTAATATTATAATTCTTTCAAAAAAATATATAAATGATAATAATGAGTAAAAGACTAACAGGATAATGGTCTCAACAAAATGTGCTGATTTTTTCCTCTCTCTCTCTCTCTCTCTCTCTCTCTCTGACCCAAGGAGAGTCTTAGCCCTAAAAAAATGTAACCAACGCTCGGTTATTTTTTTATTTTTTATTATTTTGTTCCTTGATGCTTACAATGATGCCGTTGTGGGGGAGGGGGGGGGAGGGAACAGAGAAGGAAAGAGAGGGAGGGAGAGGAATAAAGAGGGGAATGGGAGGAGAGTGAAGGGGAGGGAAAAGAGAGGGGGGAGAGGGCGTAGGAGGAGAATGAACGGGGAGGGAAGGGAAAGGGAAAGGGAAAGAGAGGAATAAAGAGGGAATAAGAGAGTGAACAAGATAGGAAGAGATAATGGGAAAGAGAGAAAAGGAGAGACAAAGTATGAAACAGGAGTGGGAGGAGAGTGAACACTGAACAAGGTGGAAAGAGAAAATGGGAAAGGAGAGGAGGAGGAGGAGGAGGAGGAGGTGGTAGGAGTAAGGGTATTGAAGGGGTTAACAAGAAAAGGGGGTGGAGGTGGCTTTTGAAATTTACTGCTGCCGGGATAAAATATATATTACCATGTGTGTGTGTTTTTTTTTTCTTGGTAAAAAAGGGACAGTTTATTTTCATTATTTTTAAGCATGGCGAAAATGCACCTGATCTTATCTTAATTTTGAAATACATTTTGATATAGATGGAAGCAATATAAAATAGATTAGGATACACTATATATTTACACAACTTGGATAAATATACGGTACTATACTACAAAACTAGATATGTTATTACTGTACTGTACATCAAACATTGACATAACTTAACTAAAAATAGTACATGACAAACAAATAACACTATACATTTACACAACAAAATATACAATACTACAACCATACACCAATTACCATACACTAAATATTTACACAACAAAACATACAATACTACAGCCATACACCAATTATATACCATACACTAATATTTACACAACAAAATATACAATACTACAACCATACACCAATTACTGTACCATACACTCAATATTTACATAACTATTCTAGCTAGGGTATTAATTGTAATGCAAACCATGGCATTTACACCAAGAATTTACACTACTAAATTACTGTATTGCCCAAAATGTACAATCTTTTAAATATTCTGATACAGTAAAGAAACTCAGCTGAAATAGAACCGCTGCGTTTTCACCTCCACCTCTAAAACCTTTTCCTCTTCCCTCCTTTCCTTTTCACTCTTCTTTTCCTCCTCTTTTCCTTTTCCCCTCTCCTCTCTCCTCCTCCACCTTCACCTTCACCTTCTCTCCTCTCCCCTCCCCTCCCCTCCCCTCTCTCCTGGCGTTGCATTTCCTGTGGTGAGCTCAGTTATTCCCTAGTACAGTATTGATGACGTGGTAAGGGGTAGAAGCAGCAGCGGTGGTCTCCTACTGCTCTATGCTGCAATGGCCGTTCACGATATTATTTATGAGAGAGAGAGAGAGAGAGAGAGAGAGAGAGAGAGAGAGAGAGAGAGAGAGAGAGGAATATTGTGTGGGTGAGAAAGGAAACGTGAGAGAGAGAGAAGGGGAAAATTGTGTGGGTGAGAAAGGAAGCGTGTGTGTGTGTGAGAGAGAAAAAGGGATTACTGTGTGGATGAGAATGTAAATATGTGTGTGAAAGGGAATAGTGTGAGTGTATGTGTATGTGTGTGTGAGTGTGTGTGTGTGTTGGCATTAATACATCAAGTACTCCTACAAAATATATAACTTTAATACCTTCATTCATTTGAGAAGATTCCAGGGAATATACCGGTAATGTAAAGTTGTTTAAGTACTTGGTGTAATTAGTTAGTTATAAATAGAATGACTTTGACCGAAACAATAAACAGACGAATGCCTTTGTATACGAGTAAGTATATCTATTTTTGTAGTATATTTGGAGGGCTACTGAATCCTTCAAACTATGTCAGGAAACACAGTACGATGTTAGGATATCAGTAGCTAATCTAAGATGCTTTGGATTTGTTCATATGTTTGTATTTCTGACCTCACCATTGTGTTTCAGGCTCATTTCGAAATTAAGCAGTGAATGGGTTTGTTATTTTATTGGTGTGAACTGTTTATATTATTTCAAAGCAATGAATGGTTTTGTTATTCTATTGGTATGAACTGTTTTTATTATTTCAAAGCAATGAATGGGTTTGTTATTCTATTCTGTTGTATAAATATTTCGAAGCAGTGTCTGGTCTTATAGTCCTTAATTGCAACGAATGAAAGCTTACCAATAAAAATTTAAGTTATATGATTGAACTGTGCTTTTGTAAATTGGGGCCCTGTTTACTGGCTGTTTAGTAGCATGGTTTAGAGGAATTGACAGCCCTACAAACTATGCTACAAAAAAAGAATGTTAGTCTGTTTCTTGGCATAGTTTGGAGGAATCAGCAACCTTTAAATTCACCACTCCCTCCCCATTCCTAACCCGTCACTCCTTCCCCACTCCTTCCCCCTTCCCTGCTCACTCCTTCCCCCTCCCACTCCACTAGGTTACCTCCCCATCCCTAACACGTCACTCCTTCCCCAATCCCTCTTCCCTCCTGCCCACCCTTTCCCTCCCTTTCCCCCACTCCCCTCTCCCCTCCCCACCACTCCTTACCGTTGCCTCCCCACCCACCCCCTCCCTTCCCTTTACATGCGGTCAGACCCTCAATAAATAAATTCTTTGGTCTCCCCACCCCTCCCCTTGGTTGATATTGCTTTCCTTGTATTCCTAGTCCCTGGCTGACGGACTAGGCTATATAGCAGGGGTTACGTCCGACACAATGTAAACAAACAATGGTGGTGGTGGTGGAATTATTGTTGTTGTAGGGTGAGGGAGGGAGGTAAGCTGACTGTGATTCCATGGGTGTGTGGCAGTTTGTACTAGTAATAATACACACACACACATATTCTCTCAGGGTTAGGTTTGTGGATTTTGTAGTGGTAATAGTAGTCTCACACACACACACACACACACAAATATTCTCTCAGGGTTAGGCTTGTGGATTTTGTAGTAGTAATAATAGTCTCACACACAAATATGTTCTCAGGGTTAGGCTAGTGGGATATTGTAGTAGTAATAACACACACACACATATTCTCTCGGGGTTAGGCTAGTGGGATATTGTAGTAGTAATAATAGTTACACACACACACCACACACACACACACATTCTCTCAGGGTTAGTGGGATTTTGTAGTAGTAATAATAATCACAAACACAAACACATATATTCTTTCAGGGTTTGTGGAATTTTGTATTTGTAATATTTATCACACACACATTCTCTCAGGATCTGTTGGATTTTGTAGTAATAATAATACACACTGAAGCACATACAATACATTCAGGTACACATTTATATTCTCTCTATATCTCTCTTTCTGGCACACACACACACACACACACACACATATTTAAGAGTCACACATACCCATCCACACATACAGTCTCTCTCTGGTTCACATACATATATTTAAGAGTCACACATACAGTCTCTCGCTCTCTCTCACATATTTAAGTCACACATACAATCTCTCTGGTACACACATATTTAAGAGTCACATACAATTTCTCTTTCTCTCTCTGATACACACATATTTAAGAGTCAAATATACACATTCACACATACAATCTCTCTCTCTCTCTCTCTCTCTCTCTCTCTCTCTCTCTCTCTCTCTCTCTCTCTCTCTCTCTCTCTCTCTCTCTCTCTTGTGACCTATATGTAACAGCTGTACAATACCCGTGTTACACTTTCGACAGACCTACCTCCCTATTTTTGGTCCAGAATGGAAAATATACCACTTTTCCCAGGACAGACTAGACAGACATTGCTGTGTGTGTGTGTGTGTGTGTGTGTGTGTCAGCGCAAATGAGTGTGTAGGTGTGTGTGTGTGTGTAGGAATATGCGTGGTTTAGTGTGGAAATATGTGTGTGTGCATGTGTATGTGTGTGTACAAATGAGTGTGTAGGTGTGTGTGTGTGTAGGAATATGCGTGGTTTAGTGTGGAAATGTGTGTGTGTACAAATGAGTGTGTAGCTGTGTGTGTGAGTGGGAATATACGTGTTTCAGTGTGGAAATGTGTGTGAGTGTGACAGAGAGAGAGAGAGAATCGGAATATGCGTGTATTAGTGTGTGTGTGAGAGAGAGAGAGAGAGTCGGAATATACGTGTATCAGTGTGGAAATGTGTGTGTGTGTGTGTGTGTGTATCGGAATATGCGTGTTCAGTGTGGAAATGTGTGCGTGTGTGTGTGTGTGTGCTAACCTGGAAAATATATACCATTTCCTTTACAACTTATAATTATGACTGTCAATAATATAATATGTGCACAGCTGTTTTGTGGCATATATATATATATTTTTAGAAGAATATATGGCACCCAATTTTCCCGCCAAAATATTTCCATTCTGTTTTCTGTTTGACGTATTTTTCCCCATTTTCCATCAAACCTAAATGATTTTGTGACTAAATGTTCATTCTTTATTCTCTCTATTTTTTTTTATTTTTTATTCGAACGTTATTTCTGACTCCAATATCTATTCTGCTAAGCATTTCGTTCTGGTAACGTTTTTTGTACGAACCCGAACGAACACATATATATTGTATAAGGTATTGTAACGGCCATTCTTTTAAATTATTTGGCGGGAATCGGAAGTTTTAAAATAACGGTCATTCTTTTAAAACATTTTAAAGTTGCAAATCGTAACACTTTAAAATCCAAAAAAAAAAAATATATATAGGTAGTTATATTTTAAAACTTAATTGTTAATTTTTTTAAAGGGGTTAATAATAATATATATATTATTTTGGAGGACTACTGCTTCCTCCAAACTAAATATAGGCAACAGAACAGATCTCGTATATTAATTTATATTGCTCTTACAATTGTGTTTCCTGAAATAGTTTGGAGGAATCAGTAGGAGGAATAATTTCGAGTCGTTCTTTCCAAATGTTTTTACCCTCAGTCTCAGTATGTCACTTTTATTTCTCAGTTTCCCAGTCTGTTATTTTCAATGTTTTGGCTTTTATAGGTATATTTTTCTCTGTCCCAAGGCTAACTTTCTTTCTCTCTCTCTCTCATTTTCCTCCGACTATTCGTCTGTCTCATTTTCCTCCGACTATTCATCTCTCTCTCTCTCTCTCTCTCTCTCTCTCTCTCTCTCTCTCTCTCTCTCTCTCTCTCTCTCTCTGTGGCATTCTCGGCATTGGTCATTTTTTTCCCGCCAATTTCGACTCAATCACTGGCCTCTATTCGTAGTTTTGTCGGGTCAGAGAACGCTTACACTACACAACAACTCTCCATTTTATAAAACAGATATATGGGGAAGTTTTCATACATTCCTTCTGGTTTGGGGTTACCGGGATATAAACATACATACATATTATATAACACACATATTGGTATAATACACATATACATACATATAATATAGCATACATATATTGGTATATACACACATACATAATGGTATATACACACATACACACATACATATTGGTATATACACACATACATACATATAATATAAGACACATATACATACACACATACGTACATACATACATAGACATATATTCCAAGTGGTTATTGTTATTGGAGACAGTTATATGTTGTGGATGAATTGGAGGGCTACTAATTCCTCCAAACTGCTCCAGGAAACAGTCACATACGAGTCTATTATTGGTTTGGTAGCACGTTTGGAGGAATCAGAAGTCCATCAGTTCACCCACTCGTCAGTTTCGAGGGTTACTGATTCCTCCAAATTATTCTCCATAAAACTGATCCCCAGCCTATTGAGGTTAGTACTTGTATACATAGTCTGTTTCCTGGCACTGTTTGTAGGAATCACTAATATAACCCTTCAGTTCCCATACTACAACAACAGATTACTACTACTACTACTACTACTACTACTACTACTACTACTACTACTACTACTATACTACTACTACTACTATTACTACTACTACCGTACTACTACTATTACTACTACTACCGTACTACTACTACTACTACTATGCTACTACTACTACTATTATTATTGTTATTACTACTACTACTATTACTACTATTACTACTACTACTACTACTACTTCTACTACTACCGGTACTACTACTATTATTGTTATATTGTATACAAGTAATTATTCTTGTCATTATTGCATGTTTGTTCAGCCGTATGTGATTATTTTTTACTAATTATGTATGCTGACAAAATTATTGGACATCCATGAACTATATACGGTACATAATCTCTGCTCTCTCTCTCTCTCTCTCTCTCTCTCTCTCTCTCTCTCTCTCTCTCTCTCCACACACACATCGTTGCAACATATATTTATATACTTTAGATATGTATTTCTTTGTCTCCCCTCAACTCTCTCTCTCTCTTTAAGTAGCTTTGTAATTCTACCCTTTACTCTCTCTCTCTCTCTCTCTCTCTCTCTCTCTCTCTCTCTCTCTCTCTCTCTCTCTCTAAAACTCAGCCAGCTATCTTTATCTATGCAATGAACCACCACCACCAAGTAATCAGGACTTTGACTTGGTGAGTGAATCTTGTCAATGAGAAAGAGAGAGTAATGTGAAGTGAGAGAGAGAACCAAAGGAAAGATAGAGAAAGAGGGAAGGCAAGATCTGAAGTATAGATAGATATTTTGATAGATAGATAGATAGATATATTGATAGATAGATAGATAGATGGTTGGTTTGGTTGGTGGCTTGCTGAGTGAATTAATTTTATCCATCTATCTATTCGTTTCTCTATCTTTCTTTTCAATCATTGTACCACCAATCTATCTTGTCTAAGTCTATCTATCTATCTGTATCTTTTCTATCATATCACCTTCAATATGTCTGTATATCTTTATCTTCAAGTAATTTAATCACCTACCTATCTACATCTTTATCTATCCATCTATATATCCATCTCTAACTATTCAATAATTTCACCACCTATCTATCAATTTATTTCTAAAAACCATTCATTTATTTCACCACCAATCCATATATCAATCCATCAATCCAATCATTTCACCACCAGTCCATTTATCTTTACCATTCCAGTATTTTCCAATAATTTATCCAATCATTTCACCTATCTATCTGTCTATCTTTATCCAATTATTTCATTTCACCACCTATCTATCTGTCTATCTTTTTCTTCAATCCTTTCACCACCAACCCCAATCTATCTATCTTTATCTCCAATCCTTTCACCACCAACCAATCTATCTATCTTTATCTCCAATCATTTCACCACCAACCCCAATCTATCTATCTTTATCTCCAATCCTTTCACCACCAACCAATCTATCTATCTCTCTATCACTCCATTCATCCACACCACAAACTTACCCTAGTCTATCTTCCAATCTTTCCTTCATTCAAAGATGCTGTCAAACTCAAGATTACTTTTCATATTTCATTGAACACAACTTATGCCAATAATTTATCTCCCTCCCAAATTCAATCGTCTTTAATTTCATATTAAGGTGATAATCGCATGACTTAAAAAAGATTATTAACTTTTAAAATTAATTCGTGTTTGTATCCATTTGATATAATAAAAGATGATAATAACACAACTTAGAAAATATTAACTTTTCTCCAAATTATTTCGAGTTCATTTTGATTTGATAATTAAGGTG